>QVTF01020201.1:350000-497500 GCA_003573665.1 Oxygymnocypris stewartii | reverse complement strand
ATGAAACAAATGAAGAACATAAACCACCCCGAAGGGGAAAAACAAGTCAAGTCAAGTCAAGTCACCTTTATTTATATAGCGCCTTTAACAATACAAATTGTAACAAAGCACTGCACAATATCAAAATAGGCAAATTTTGTCAATAATGTAAAATGACAGGATTTAACACTCAATTATCTGCTGAATGCATTTCATTATTGAATTTAGTAATGGCATTGTCCAGCTTAGTTCAGTTTAAATAATATCTGTGCAATCAAGTCGATGATTGTGCTGGAAATGAAGTGTCCCAAGCAGGCAGGCAGAAGACTGGAGCACAGTCAAACATTTAACTCACATGAGACACACGAAAGACAACGGATCAGCACAGGACTGCAGACACAAGGAGACTATATAGGGAGACAAACGAGGGTAACGATGGAGACACAGCTGGAGCCACTGAAACAATGATTAAGTAACAAGATGGGAGGGGACAGACAATCAACATGGGAGCACATGGCACCAAACAAACAACAAGCCATGTGCTCAACACACAGAGACATCTGGTGGCCAGCCTCGGCACACCAGCAGGACCGTGACATAACCCCCCCTTTAAGGAGCGGATCCCAGACGCTCCACACGCACTAAACAGAAAAATGTCTAGGAGGGAGGTGGGCCAGGCCCGTGGAGTGGAAGAGGGCCTGGAGCAATGGGCACACAGGGGTGCCAGGGTGGGGCTGGCCCTGGAGTGGGCTCTGTGGGTTCCCAGACCGGAGCGGGGTCCAGGACCGGAGTGGACTGCATGGGCTCCCAGACCGGAGCGGGCTCTGGAGCGGAGTCTGTGTGCTCCCTGACAAGAGCGGGCTCTGGAGCGGACTGCGTTGGCTCCCGGAACGGAGCGGGCTCTGGAGCGGACTGCGTGGGCTCCCGGAACGGAGCGAACTGCGTGGGCTCCCGGAATGGAGCGGACTGCGTGGGCTCCCGGAGCGGAGCAGGCTCTGGAGCGGACTCCGTGGGCTCCCGGATCGGAGCGGACTCTGGAGCGGAATACGTGGGCTCCCGGACCGGAGCGGAATGCGTGGGCTCCCGGATCGGAGCGGGCTCTGTAGCGGACTCCTTGGGCTCCCGGATTGGAGCGGGCTCTGGAGCGGACTCCGTGGGCTCTCGGATCGGAGCGGGCTCTGGAGCGGACTCCGTGGGCTCACGGGGCGGAGCGGGCTCTGGAGCGGACTGCGTGGGCTCCCGGAACGGAGTGGAATGCGTGGGCTCCCGGAGCGGAGCAGGCTCTGGAGCGGACTCCGTGGGCTCCCGGAACGGAGTGGAGTCCTGGACTGGAGCGGACTCCGTGGGCTCCTGGATCGGAGCGGGCTCTGAAGCGGACTCCGTGGGCTCCCGGATCGGAGCGGGCTCTGGAGCGGAATACGTGGGCTCCCGGACCGGAGCGGAATGCGTGGGCTCCCGGATTGGAGCGGGCTCTGGAGCGGACTCCGTGGGCTCTCGGATCGGAGCGTCTCTGGAGCGGACTCCTTGGGCTCCCGGATTGGAGCGGGCTCTGGAGCGGACTCCGTGGGCTCTCGGATCGGAGTGGGCTCTGGAGCAGACTCCGTGGGCTCACGGGGCGGAGCGGGCTCTGGAGCGGACTCCTTGGGCTCCCGGATCGGAGCGGGCTCTGGAGCGGACTCCGTGGGCTCTCGGATCGGAGGGTCTCTGGAGCGGACTCCTTGGGCTCCCGGATTGGAGCGGGCTCTGGAGCGGACTCCGTGGGCTCTCGGATCGGAGCGGGCTCTGGAGCAGACTCCGTGGGCTCACGGGGCGGAGCGGGCTCTGGAGCGGACTGCGTGGGCTCCCGGAACGGAGCGGACTGCGTGGGCTCCCGGAGCGGAGCAGGCTCTGGAGCGGACTCCGTGGGTTCCCGGAACGGAGTGGGGTCCTGGACTGGAGCGGACTCCGTGGGCTCCTGGATCGGAGCGGGCTCTGGAGCGGAATGCGTGGGCTCCCGGACCGGAGCGGAATGCGTGGGCTCCCGGATCGGAGCGGAATGCGTGGGCTCCTGGACCGGAGCGGAATGCGTGGGCTCCCGGACCGGAATGCATGGGCTCCCGGACTGGAGCGGACTCCATGGGCTCCTGGATCGGAGCGGGTTCTGGAGCGGAATACGTGGGCTCTCGGACCGGAGCGGAATGCGTGGGCTCCCGGATCGGAGCGGAATGCGTGGGCTCCCGGATCGGAGCGGAATGCGTGGGCTCCCGGACCGGAGCGGACTCCGTGGGCTCCCGGATCGGAGTGGACTCCGTGGGCTCCCGGATCGGAGCGGACTCCGTGGGCTCCCGGATCGGAGCGGGCTCTGAAGCGGACTCCGTGGGCTCCCGGATCGGAGCGGGCTCTGGAGCGGAATACGTGGGCTCCCGGACCGGAGCGGAATGCGTGGGCTCCCGGATCGGAGCGGGCTCTGGAGCGGACTCCTTGGGCTCCCGGATCGGAGCGGGCTCTGGAGCGGAATACGTGGGCTCCCGGACCGGAGCGGAATGCGTGGGCTCCCGGATCGGAGCGGGCTCTGGAGCGGACTCATTGGGCTCCAGGATCGGAGCGGGCTCTGGAGCGGACTCCGTGGGCTCTCGGATCGGAGCGTCTCTGGAGCGGACTCCTTGGGCTCCCGGATTGGAGCGGGCTCTGGAGCGGACTCCGTGGGCTCTCGGATCGGAGCGGGCTCTGGAGCAGACTCCGTGGGCTCACGGGGCGGAGCGGGCTCTGGAGCGGACTCCTTGGGCTCCCGGATCGGAGCGGGCTCTGGAGCGGACTCCGTGGGCTCTCGGATCGGAGCGTCTCTGGAGCGGACTCCTTGGGCTCCCGGATTGGAGCGGGCTCTGGAGCGGACTCCGTGGGCTCTCGGATCGGAGCGGGCTCTGGAGCAGACTCCGTGGGCTCACGGGGCAGAGCGGGCTCTGGAGCGGACTGCGTGGGCTCCCGGAACGGAGCGGACTGCGTGGGCTCTCGGAGCGGAGCAGGCTCTGGAGCGGACTCCGTGGGTTCCCGGAACGGAGTGGGGTCCTGGACTGGAGCGGACTCCGTGGGCTCCTGGATCGGAGCGGGCTCTGGAGCGGAATGCGTGGGCTCCCGGACCGGAGCGGAATGCGTGGGCTCCCGGATCGGAGCGGAATGCGTGGGCTCCCGGACCGGAATGCATGGGCTCCCGGACTGGAGCGGACTCCATGGGCTCCTGGATCGGAGCGGGTTCTGGAGCGGAATACGTGGGCTCTCGGACCGGAGCGGAATGCGTGGGCTCCCGGATCGGAGCGGAATGCGTGGGCTCCCGGATCGGAGCGGAATGCGTGGGCTCCCGGACCGGAGCGGACTCCGTGGGCTCCCGGATCGGAGTGGACTCCGTGGGCTCCCGGATCGGAGCGGACTCCGTGGGCTCCCGGATCGGAGCGGGCTCTGGAGCGGACTCCTTGGGCTCCCGGATCGGAGCGGGCTCTGGAGCGGACTCCGTGGGCTCCCGGATTGGAGCGGGCGCTCTCCACCATGGCCTCCAGGACCACCGGGCTGTATTTCGTTGGAGAAAAGTCGGCTGCCCGTACCGACCTCATGGGTGAATCCTCCAACTTACGCACCAGCCTCGGCATCCCGGGGTGCGCTGCAGCTTTGACGGCCGCCATTAGGGGCACTGCAGCTCCATCTGCCGCCACTGGAGGAGCTGCAGCCTTGTCGCCCACCACCTGAGGCACATCAGCCACCTTAGCTGGGGAACGTGCCAAAGCCTCGACGAATTCCCCAAATGTGAGGTGGTCCAGCCCACTCATCCTCCACTAGCTGAGGGGCTCATCAAGGGCGCTGTTGAAAAGGGCCTTGAGGGCCTTATCATTGTAGCCTAGCCCCTCAGCTGCACCACTGAACTCCACGGCAAAACTCCTCACGTCATTGCCCTGCTGACGGCAGGAGCTCAGGGCCTCGTACTGGAGGATGCGTTGGTATAGGGGGCTGGAGATAGTGTCGGGTGGTGGGCGACCCAAACCCCTCCTCTGCTGAGTCTTCATCTTGGCTGATCCGTTCTGTCACGAGAGATGAGGTCGAGGACTCAAATGCAGAGGAAATCAGGGTTTTTTAATAATAAAATGAAACAAATGAAGAACATAAACCACCCCGAAGGGGAAAAACAAGCAGGCAGGCAGAAGACTGGAGCACAGTCAAACATTTAACTCACATGAGACACACGAAAGACAACGGATCAGCACAGGACTGCAGACACAAGGAGACTATATAGGGAGACAAACGAGGGTAACGATGGAGACACAGCTGGAGCCACTGAAACAATGATTAAGTAACAAGATGGGAGGGGACAGACAATCGACATGGGAGCACATGGCACCAAACAAACAACAAGCCATGTGCTCAACACACAGAGACATCTGGTGGCCAGCCTGGGCACACCAGCAGGACCGTGACACCCAGAGCTAATATTAACCCTCAGTCAAACAAGATCAGTAAAAAAGAGGCAAACTGGTTTGAGCGGTTAAAAACAAAACTGACAGCAACATCAATCCAGGTGGTAAGAATACATATCTTCTGATGAAACAATGATTTCTTTAAAGAAATGCAATGGCTGCTAGTATTTAGTCAGTGAAGTCACTTTTAAAAGTGTCTGAATGTCATTGCATTGTATAGAGAAATATCAAAATGTCACGTGCAAACAAAAAATGCACAAGCTTTTCTCAAATCTAACTTCACGTTTCTGATGCATTCAGATGTTTAAGTTCACACAGGTGTCTAAAACAATCCATCATGCCATATAAAGGATGGAAGGGATAAAAATAATTAATACAGATCTCTTACTAACCACATGAATATGCACAATATATATTTGAATATATGCACAAGTCAGGTAGGCTACCTTTCATAAACACGTTAGTCAACACTTTCTGTTTTGGAGTCACTGATATTATGTGAAAATACAAACCTAAAAGAAACAATGGATGAAATGCATTTGTCCGTGTTTCACTCCATCTTGAATCGCGCTCACGGAAAGCGTACGACATAAGCGGAAGAGACTGTACGACGTTCACATTACATGATTTGACTGACTTTTTACATAGAGAGGGTGACAGTGCACCGCATTAAAATAATTGATCATTCATGTTTTCATAACCACTGGCCAACTTCAAAAACGAAACTAAATGAAAACCTCTTTGAGAGCAAGGGGGCCCCTGGTGTTTCGGGGGCCCTACGCAGCTTGCGTATTCTGCATATAGGGAGGATCAGCTCTGTCTGTGTGTGCGCTTGAGCACATGCTTTATCAGGATTATGTGTAGAATGACAAAGTGAATATAGCAACATGAACATGGCGTATAAGGTTTGCACTCATAAAACAAATGGCCTAAAAGAAAACATACTACATTCAACAAATGCCACACAAGTACATAAAAAAAAAACAATGGGTCGGCAGCGGAGCTGCACGAAGCCATGACGACGAAACCCGCCATACCCCGCCAGAACGGGCAGAGCCATCTGGCTATATAAACGCCCGTTTCACCATAGGATCCTCAGGTTACTTCGATTGAAGTGACAACTGAGTCGTGCAGCTACCTAGTCGATACTCCACTCGTACTGCGTCTTGATAAAAGATGCATATGGGAACTCAATTCAATCACGCCAAGCTACGGTATAGGAACGACTGCATAATATACCAAGGAAGAGTACGCCAGCATAACAGCATTCACTATGCTTCGTGACCGGATGCCCTTTGGCGCGGTTACAGAAGCTAACAAAGAACTGTTCCGTCCGTCTAAAAGAGGACAGAATGCTCAAAGTAAATCCTCAAAGCTCTGAGAGGGCAGAGTAGGGATAACTCCCGGTCCTCTTCAGAAGGAGGAAGCGAGGAGAGCGTGATGACCTGAGTTCTGAATGAAGTGGAAAGTACCTTAGGTACATAGCCATGCCTTGGTTTCAGGACGACCTTGGAGTCGTTGGGCCCGAATTCCAGGCAGGCAGGGATGTGCTATTAGCAAAGCAGTCTTTAGCGACAGTGACTGAAGGTTTGTAGACTTTAGCGGCTCAAAGGCAGGGCCCTTCAGGGCCCTTAACACAGTGGGAAAATCCCATGTAGGGACAGTGAGGGGCTGAGGCGGATTCAGCCTCCTGGCTCCCCTCAGAAAGCGGACAACTAAGTTGTTCCTGCCCACTGATTGGCCTGCTATAGGCGCATGGCTGCTATAGCTGCTACGAACACCTTGAGTGTGGAAGGGGAACATCCCTTATCCAGCAGCTCCTGCAGGAAGGACAGAACTACCGATAACTCAGAGGTAGACAGGTTTTCACCGTGGTCTAGGCACCAGATCGAGGAAACAGACCACTTAAGGGCATGGAGGCGTCTTGTAGACAAGGCTTTGGTCTCAGAAATGGTGTTTAACACTCGCTCTGGGAGGCTGGTAGGCTCTACCAGGTCCTTCCCTTCTCCAAAGATCGGCCTGTTCCCTGGTTCGGCGGACCGCCCGTTGCAGGTGGACATGGGCTGCATTCCAAGTTTCCTTCTCATCAACCAGTCATTGACTGCGGATAATTCTGATGGCTCTCCTGACCAGGAAACAGAGGAGGCTGGAAGCCCAGGACGCACTGGAAAGGGGTGAGGCCGGTTGATGGCTTGCGGAGTGAATTCTGTGCATATTCCGCCAGAGTAGGAAACGACTCCAATCGTCCTGATTTTGGTGGCAATAGGAGCGTAAGAACCGGGTTATCTCCTGGTTTAGTCTTTCAACCTGACCGTTAGATTGTGGATGGTAGCCGGAGGTGAGACTGACGTTGATATTCAGCTGTTGGCAGAAGGCTTTCCAGACGCGGGAGGTAAACTGGGGACCCCGGTCTGAAACGATATTTTCTGGCAGACCGTAGAACTGGAAGACCTGTTCCAACAAGGCCTCGGCTGTCTCGAATGCAGTGGGGAGTTTGGGTAGTGGTATGAGTCGGCAAGCTTTGGAGAACCGATCAATGACTGTTAGGATGGTGGTGTAATTTCTAGAATTAGGCAGATCCGTGACAAAATCGATGGCTATGTGAGACCAGGGTCGTTGTGGAACAGGTAGGGGTTGCAATAGTCCTGCTGGACGTTAGTGAGAGGATTTGGACATGTTACAAACTGGGCATTGCTGAACGAATGTGATGGTGTCTGCTTGGAGAGATGGCCACCAGAAGCGGTCAGATAACAACTGGAGTGAATCCGTGATGCCTGGGTGTCCTGAGCTGGGGGCATCGTGCACCAGATGCAGCACTCTCTGTCGCAGGTTGGCCGGAACATAAGTTCGGTTATTAGGACAGTCGTGGGGTGGTGGATCGTTGGCCTGGGCCTCTGTGATCTCTGTCAGTATGTCCCATCGTACGGGTGCTACAATTAGGGTTGACGAGATGATGGGTTCGTTAGAGTACTTCTGTGTTGGTGATGAATCGTACAATCTGGAAAGTGCATCAGCTTTACCATTTTTGGATCCTGGTCTGTATGTGACTGTGAAGGAGAAGCGTGAGAAGAAAAGGGACCAGCGAGCCTGGCGTGGGTTGAGGCGTTTGGCTGAGGGGATATACTCCAAGTTGCGGTGATCGGTGAGTACAACGAAGGAGTTTTTTGAGCCTTCTAGCCAGTGCCGCCATTCCTCGAATGCCGCTTTCATTGTCAGTAACTCCCGATCGCCTACATCATAGTTCCTCTCGGCTGCATTCAGTTTGCGTGAATAATAGGCGTATGGGAACAGTTTGGAAGGATTGCGCTGATGTTGGGACAGAATGGCTCCGATCCCCGTGTTGGATGCATCAACTTCGACAGTGAATTCAAGATTGGGGTCAGGATGGTGGAGGATGGGAGCGGTGGTGAAACAATCTTTGAGTTGAAGGAAAGCGTGCTGAGCTGATGGTGACCAATCCAGTCGTTGTCTCCCCCCCCTGAGCAGCGAAGTAAGAGGAGCCGCTATGGTGCTGAAGTTCTGTATAAAACGCCTGTAGAAGTTGGCAAAGCCCAAAAAGCACTGTAGCTCTTTCACTGTCTTGGGTTGTGGCCAGTTGAGAACGGACTGAACCTTCTTGTCATCCATGGCGACCCCCTCGGAGCTGATGATGTAACCCAGGAAGGAGACTTGTGTTTGGTGGAATTCACACTTTTCCATCTTCGCATGTAACAGGTGTTCGATGAGGCGTTGTAAGACTGCTCGGACCTGTTGAATGTGGTTTTCAAGGGAATCTGAGTACACTAATATGTCGACGATGTAGACAATGACCCCTCTGTTGAGCATATCGCGAAAGACATCGTTGATGTAAGCTTGAAGGACTGACAGACTGTTGGAAAGCCCGACCGGCATAACCAAATATTCGTAGTGCCCGGATGTGGTTGAGAAAGCTGTCTTCCACTCGTCGCCCTCCCAGATGCGAATTAGGTTGTAGGCACTTCGAAGATCGAGCTTGTTGAAATATCTGGCTGAGCGTAATTGTTTGAGAGCAGAAGGCAGCAGCGGCAGCGGGTAACGGAACTTAATGGTGATGTCATTCAAACTTCGGTAGTCAATGCATGGACGTAGGCCCCCGTCTTTCTTTTTTACAAAGAAAAACCCGGCTGATGCTGGAGAAGTGGATGGTCGTATGAAGCCCTTAGCCAATTCCTCCTCAATGTATGCTCTCATGGCCTCTGATTCAGGTTGGGAAAGAGGAAACACTCTACCTTTCGTTGGCATTGCTCCAGGGAGTAGGACGATTGCGCAGTCGCTGGATCGGTGTGGTGGCAGCTGTGACGCTTTGGATCTGCTGAAGGCCTCCAAGAGATCTTGATATTCAACAGGAAGATTCGTTGTGGAAGGGGTCTCGGAGTCCGGTGAAGGGGTGGATTTCGCATCAGGGCAATGGAATTGCAGACATTCTTGGTGACAGAATTAAGACCATTTTTGGATTTGTTTTGCGGACCAGGAAATACGTGGGTTATGCTTCTCCAGCCAGGGTAGGCCAAGGATTACCGAATTCTGAGGTGAGTCGATGGCAAATAGACATATGCGTTCAATGTGTAGGGAGCCAGTCTTTAGTGTGAGTACTTGAGTCTTGAATTTAACCAGTCCCGGTCCCAGTGGTCGTCCATCTAGCGCTGTCACAGCCAGTCGAGTTTCACATGTAACGAGAGGAAGGTTATGAGAATTGGCAAAGTTAATATCAATAAAGTTCCCCGCCGTTCCAGAATCAATCAAAGCTGTCGTCTTGACTGCAACCCCTGAAGAGCTTAGGGAGATGGGGACCATCAAAGTGTTAGAACAGGGATTCACCGAAAACGTAGACTTGGTGGGCGGTCGAGTGGGACAGCTAACCCGCAGGTGTCCAGATTGTCCACAATAGAGGCACAGATGAGTTCTAATTCTGCGCTCCTTCTCTTCCGATGACAAGCGGGTGATGCAGATGTGCATGGGTTCGGGTTCTGAGATGGTAGTGGAGCCTGAAGAGAGAGGAGATCGAGAAGATCGTCGGGAGCGTAGTAGATTGTCGAGACGAATGGTGATATTGATGAATTCCTCCAAAGTCCTTCCCTCATCGCGGCAGGCCAGTTCTGACTGTAATTCAGCTGATAATCCCTTTCGATACAGCAGTTTCAATGGCCCGCTTCCCCAGCCGGTTTGAGCTGTGAGTGTGCGGAAGGTTAAGGAGTAATCCGCTGCTGTGTCTTTACCCTGGCGGAGTGCGAGCAGCTGTTCGCCAGCATCCTCTCCGCTGACCGAGTGTTCGAAAACTTCTCGAAACTGGCGGAGGAATTCGTTGAGTGGTGGGAATGAGAGGCTGCCGCCCTCCCACACTGCAATAGCCCACTCCAGCGCTCGTCCCGATAGTAGAGAGCAGATAAAGGATACTCGACTAATATCTGTGGGGTAAAGCGAAGGTTGTTGATCCAGGAACAGGGAGCATTGCAGTAAAAAACCCTTGCATTTATCTGGAGTCCCATTAAACCTCTCCGGAAGCGAGAGTCGAGGATTTACAGCCTGGGTGCTGGATGGAGAACTCGCCGGAAGAGGCGTTGGTGCAGGGGGGTTTACTGGTGGTGTCGTGCCTTGCATGGATTATAGTGCTTTCACCAGTTCCTCCGTGAGAGTCGTGAGACGCTGGAGTTGAAGTTGGTGAGAAGCTAGCACGTTAGCTTGAGCTGAGACCTCTGACGAGAGCTGATTCACGGCTGCTGGATCCGAAGGTGGCGAAGTCTTCTGTAAAGACTGGTCAGAGGCGTGTGGATCCATTTGCAGTATTATTTATTAGACAGAGGCAGAATCAAACAGGCAATGGTCAGCGGCAAAAACAGGAATATAAGAGGCAGGGCAGAGACGTAAACAATACCAGGCAGGAGTCGGGGTCACAAGCACAGGTTCAGAGTTCCAAGGTAAGGCAGTCCGGGGTCAAACACAGAAGTAACAATCAGAAGGATGGGTAAACGCTCAGAAATGTCAGCCGGGGCAAGAACAAGACTTCGCAGTGAGTGTGACTGAGGAAGCTGGTTAAATAGGCCAGGTGATGAGCCACACCTGGGCAGGTAATCAGCAGCAGAGGGGGTTATGGGGAATGAAGTCCATGAAGGAGTCAGTACTCCGGCGAAGGTGGCCATCGGAGAGAGTCACAGAGGTCTGATTCATGACACATCTATAGCAAAAAAATATTAAGTGGATATTTGAATTAAATGTTTGGTCAATAGCATATTAAACAAGTATATGATCATCCTGTAAGTGTAACAGCAGAAATGACCAGGCCTTTGGTGCCCTTTACAGGTATTTATAATATACCTGTATTTATAATGTGAAAATACAATACACACCATCACAAAATTAGTAATGGTTTTACTGGTTTTAATGGGACTTGTATTGGTTTGAATGGAAACTGGAATGGACCCTGTTGATCTCTGCTGGTAATTGGTCACCTTCTATTGGTGGCATGTTAAAATCAATAAATCCTATAAAACCCGGTACAACCCGTTTGCACATCCCTCTTGTTCATATTACTATTTATTAAGTCCCAATATACTGTTTTTGCACATCTTATTTGTTTTGTTTAGCACTTTTTATTCCATTGCACATTTTTACTCTTTATCTCTCTTTTTTTACCTATATATATGCTCTTGTGTTGTGTTACATTTATATAATTTTTATTTGTATTCTTTTGCACTGTCCACTGAGCGGACCTGATTTGATTTACATTTCACTTCTGATTGTACCCTGTATAATTTATTATGTGACGAATAAAGAAACCTTGAACCTTAAACCTCCTAATGGAATATGTCCCAAAACACACTACAGAACACTACAGAATGGTTCTATCGATTTTTTCAGCAGAGTTGCCTCATTCTTTTTATATAATGCATTTTAAGTCATTTTTAAGGCCGTTGTTGGCTTAGGTCTGTGTTTATAACCACAAAACATATATTTTTAGTTTTTCGCGCCGGATTGCTGATGTCTTTTCACGGGCATAGTCCAACAATTATGATAATATGCATCCAGCCGCAAACATGATGTGTGAGCGCCGGCTGCCGTCGCAGTCGCGGGAATGGTGCATCACATTTTAATTTTTTTCTGTATTTTTGAGCAACTGGGATGGTGCACCCCCCCGGGACTTTGCCCTACGCAAACAGCATTCTCTGCATATTAGTATCGTTCACATCGCACAGACCGGACCGCAAGGGCACTTTAGCATCGAACCTCAAAGGGGCCTTGTGCACGCCACTGCACACACACACACACACACACACACACTCACACAGATAGACATAGAGAGATTTAGTATGATGACCAATGTTGCTAAAACAATGTTGACCTCTTTCTTCAGATTCTTTCTTTTGTGTCCAGCTCTGTGTTGTAGGAAGTGCCTACATAAATAATTAGTCATGAACATTCATTAAACGTGCAGCTCAAAGTTCACACATGTGCACAAACTCATGCACACAGCAAAACCAATGAGTGATTCACTGGCTCGTCATAAGACACATAGATCGCACACAGATGAGAGCAGCTCCAGCAATAGCTGTCCGTGGCATCTCACACAGGAAACAGGAAACGCTGTGGGTCTGAACTTAAGTTTTCTCACGCTTTCAATGAGCAATGTTACAGTTGCATTTTATAAAGCATGGTGGAAACAGCAGGGTGCATTCAGGTCTGACTTCACCTTTAGAAGCTTTCTTTAGTAAAGTAAAGTCAATGAGGGCAATACCACGGTACAGCTTTTGAGTGTAACAAACACTGCGGATGCTGTTGCTGCTTTCCACAGAGACCACTGACAGAAGGGCAAAATACAAATGAAAAGAGAAATGAAAAAACGAAACAAAAGAGTTCAGCGTGAACTGAAGACCTCATGGCATAATCGTACCTGTGTGCACTGTTTAGCCATACTCAGTTTCAAAGAGAAATGTCCACTGAGTGGCGCTAAAACACGGGTTCAATATGTGAACCCTGGCACGTTTTATTACCTATTGCTGTGTTTTTATTACATGCTTCGGGTATGTATTGCGGTGGGTCAGAATTCAAATATCCGAGGACCATCGCTAAAAATGAATGCTTTATCATGTTGGACGTATGCCCTACACCAAACCCAACCCAAACCTACCCGATAGTGACAAATGCAACCGTGCTATTTGAACTTCCTTATACGTCTGTTTTGTTGAACCGTAGTTACACAGGATTCGATTCAATACATCTCCGTACTCCGTGAGCTACTGAACAAACAATGAAAACCCATATATATGAAGCTGGATATGTGTGATGCTAACATTCAAAAGCATCAGTTTGCTAAATCTCCCAGCATATTAATATTGTTTTGAAGTCATAACATGACATTCTTCAAATAATTTGTGAGAAAACAATGCTTTTTTTTATCGAAAATGTAAATTTGTGTGAAAAGGAATACAAGGCGTCAGAGTTTTACTGCCTCTAGTGTTCATTTCTTTCGGAAACTGCAGGGATATGTACTTATTGGTATGTATTTCGCATAAAGTGCGTCCAGGTACGTTTATGCCACGAGACCAGGTAAGTTTAGTCATCAGTCAAGGGATGGTTTTGACTCACACTAACTGAAACACATGCAACAGGAGGTCTTCTCTATTGTATTCCATGGGTGGCTATAACACAGATTTGGATTTGTGTGTGTACTTGGAGTGTGTACCCCTGGGTTATTGCGTGAAGAACGACTCATGCCACAACTCAAAATAACCAGATATTAATTTTCCTACAAGCTGTGGATGTCAAAAAAACATAGGTTTTTCAGAAATTTTAACGTAGCAACAGAAACACTTATCTTTCAATATACTGTAGTATGTATAATGCCTAACACAATGCCTACGAGAATAATGTTTAACATAAGACACAACATAACATTACGATTACATGAATAGAGTTTTTCCTGTTGCAATAATTGACCGTATGGATCAAATAAAGCCACCTTTTTCTTTAGTAGTGTTTAGACATGAGTACCCGTCTAAAGCTATGCGTGGGGGTTCAGAGAGACCCCCCGGTGTCCCCGAGAGGGACCCCAGATGGACGGCTTTCCTGGTATTGAACACCGGCGATGGATTAATGATGTTAAGAACAAGCTGTTTTTGTGTTGAGAGTTCAGATTAAGACAGAGGTTCAGTGCTCAGCACAGCGTCTGGTGAGAAGGAGCTGATGATGATCTCTGATTAAAACACGTATGCCTCTCAGATGTGAAATCTAAGGGATGATGTGCAATGTGTGCACAATCGAATTTGGAGATCTGCGGTTTGAAGATTAGACTCAGAAACGTGCGGGTGTACAGGCTACTTTGAGTCAGATCACATGGGATTGTTGAGTTAAAGTGAGTAAATATTTAACTCGGTCTTAACACTTAGGTATCACTTCATCAAGTACTGAATATTCTCAAACAGATGTCCACATTTCAAAGCCTTATAGACCTATTTAATGTCTCGATTGTTTCTCCAGTAATAAGACACACACACACACACACACACACACGCACACACGCACACACACACACACACACTCTCACTCTCACGAGCACGCACGCTCACACGCACGCACACACATTCATGCGCACACACACACTCTCTCTCACACGCACGCGCACACACACACACACACACACACACACACACACACACACACACACATACACAGTGAAAGTGTTACCTGTGAGTATTGTCTGCAGAGACTGAATCGCTGGACCATCCTGACTAACACACACGGAACAACCAGCAGCAGAAAAGCCTCTCATCACCCCCTTCTCTCTCCCTCTCTCTCGCTCTCTCTCTCTCTCTCTCTCTCTCTCTCTCTCTCTCTCTCTCTCTCATACACACACGTTTACCACAGACTTCTTTTGTTTTTATAGCTACTATAGTCAAAACCTGAGACACAGGAAGGGAGGGACAGTTTTGAGTGCAGGAACAACATGAGCTGCACGCATCACGATCGATGTAGCCAGCGCAAGGACACCTCGTCCAATTTTAATAACTGGCTTATTAAATATTTCATAGTCAAGTCAAGTCCAAATGTATTTCTATAGCACATTTAAAAGTGCTGTACAATAAAACACAGTATATAATATATTTTGACGGTCCCTTTTGAACATTTTGTTAACACAAAGTAACCGTTCAAAAGGCTTCTTGTACCTTCTTCGTGTGACCAATAAACATTTGCAACGTCACCATCATGTGTATCACGTGCCATCAGGAAGTAGAGCAGGTGCGCTGAGCAGACATGCAGAACGCGAACACTTTTTACGAGCGATCAGTTTCAGCTTATGTTTGTCTGCAACATCTCAAACTTACTGATGTAATATAGTTGTGCGTGCATATAAAGTAAGTGTATTTTGTTGTTCTTTATTTAAATCTGCCGATTGTTTTCATGCCGCAAGTGAGACTTGTCTAGCGCCATTGCGCCATATGTATATGTGTGTTTACGGCATTATTTCTCTGATTTGTCACCGTAATGCTTGCTTTCATGTTCATTATATTTGATGCAAGTAATTTCAAGTTTCTCCCGTCACATATGTTAAGGTTTTATCGAGTTATTTCACAACTAATGTCTCGCTATATACCATATCATAAACGTGCCTCAGCATGTCTAGTGTAGTCATGGCTCCATCTTGTGGGCTGTCATAGAATTACCGCCCTAATTATCTGTACAGACAAGTGTTAAACTGCCTTAGTTTGTGATGTTTTCTATACTTTAAAGGATTATGGCATGATAATTGTTTATAAATGTTAATTAATAATTTATTAATGTAAGATTATTTTTGTATTCTGTTCTAGAACCACAACTTTACCACCAGTAAACGCCTTAATGAGATCCTGAAGTCTGGGGTGAATTATTCAAGTTAGGTGTCATTATACAGTTCTGACCGAATGTCTGCAGGGGTTCGGAATCCACCTGAATCAGTGCTAAAATTTTAAACCTCAACTATAATTGGTCCTTCGAGCCGGAACCTTGAATTACTGCAGAGGAATGACATCCCGTCCAGAGCCTCCAGTTGTCCGCCCCAGACGACATGTAAAGCCACCTGCATACCTAGCAGACTTCCAGGTACAAAGGTCTGGATCTGAGAGGAGATCCCAGCAACCTGCATGTTCCAGTGATGATGAAACTAAGGCTGAATATGCTCCATTGTCTTCGGAGTCCCGTGTCTCTACACCCATAAGTCAGCGTTCACCCACCAGTGATCTTGTGCTACTGGATGAATGGCAAGATATAAGTGAAAACTTCCAGAGAGAGGAGGAAGAGCTGCATCCTCAGGTTCAACAGTCAACCTGGGAGGAGATGCAGATGGAGAATAATGAGCTTCGCAGCTGCATTCGACAACTGCCAGAGATATTGAGTGCATTGCAAGCCCTTAAAGCAGATAATGCCTTCATGAAACGAGAGATCCAGCATTTAGCCACAAATGTGGCCACCCCACACAAACCCATATCTCCTGTACCAGCTCCTAAATTCCATGAGCCAGAAACATTTCGTAGCCAGCCAGTGCCCACTACACGATGCAGAGACCTCCACCAGTACCCCTCTGTGCAGATCAAGCAGATAACAGAGCAGGTGAGGGACTGCGCTATTTCACATAAACCCGAGGATAAGCCCCAAGCTATGCCAAGATATCGTACCCCTGCTCAGAGAGGCAATACCCCTTCGCATGCTCAGCCTCATCCATATGCTGAACCCATCCATTATGATGAAAAGGTGTCCAGTGACAACTATTATTCACACTTGGATATTAAAGGGTCCTATTCTACACGACGATCTGAGAACATGCACAGAGCCGCAGCAGCATGCTTCCAGGACACGATGTACAGAGGACCTAAGCCTTCAATACCCTCCTTGACAACATCAGATCCCAGAGAGTTTTCAAGATTGCACATGGCATTAGAGAACCTCCTCCCTGCTGACGCCACTGAACGTTTCAAGTATCAGATACTAACAGATCATCTACAGTTAGAGGAGGCACTGCTAGTGGCAGATTCCTATTTTAATTCAATACACCCTTATACAGATACTATGCAAGCTCTCATCAGGATGTATGGGCAACCGCACAAGCTGGTCCTGCAGAACATTGCTGAAGTTAGGGATGGCCCAAACATCAGAACTGGAGATGTGAAGGCTTTTAAGCTGTTTGCTCTACGTGTGCGTTCCCTAGTGAGCATGCTGGAGCAACTGGGACCTAAGGGAACTGTGGACCTAGACTGTGGGTCACATGTGTCACGACTTTAAAGTAAACTCCCTCATGAGCTGAGAACTAGCTTCAAGAGATACATCCACCCACTGAGGGTAACCATACCAACTCTTCTTGATTTTTCTAATTGGTTGGAGTACGAGCTCCAAGTACAAGATGATGGCTCAAGGATGACAAGTCTCCCGTTAGAACCTAGCAGTAATAGAAGGCAGGACCGCCGTGATCCAAGGGCTTCAAGGAAACCAACATCCATTTTGTTAGGCATAGAGAAACCCATCACTGGAGGTGAAATCCAAACACCCGCTTCAAAATTAATATCTAAATCTGCCAGATTCAAAGGAAGATCGTGTGCATATTGCCCCTACTGTGACAATGCCAATCACTTCTTGAATGGGTGTGCCAATTTCAAAGAGCTCACAAAGGAACAGAAGGAATCCTGGATCCTTAAGAACAATCGATGCTGGTGCTGTGGACGGAGTCATCATGCCTCAAAATGAAATCCCTAAAATGAAAATGAAATCCCCCTGTAAGACATGCCATAGGAAACACCTCCTTATTCTGCATGATGTAAATGAACGGACTGTAGCTAACGAAACAGAAACCGAAACTAGAGAGAACTCCTGTCTGGTAAACAGCACCAAGGACATCCTGTATGTGGATCGCCCTGTCTACAGCCGCAAGGTTCTCCTAAAAGTGAGCAAGGTCATCATCACCAACGGGGACAAATCTATTGAGGCATATGCTGTGTTAGACGATGGGTCGGAGAGGACCATACTCCTCCACACAGCAGCACAGCAGTTAGATTTGAAGGGGCAGCCTGAGGACCTAATACTGCGGATGGTGAGGCAGGACCAACAGGTTCTTCATGGGGCGGCAGTCTCATTCACCGTGTCACCTGTCACTAACCGACACAAGAAATTCCCCATTCAACATGCCTTCACGGCCGAAAGGCTCGGTCTCACTGAGCAAACTCACCCCGTTGCATCCCTCCAGAAGATGTACAAACATTTAGTTGGATTGCCCTTGCAGCAAATAGAGAGAGTACAGCCTGTACTACTAATTGGCTCGGATTGTCCACACCTTGTTACCCCAATTGAGCCTGTTCATCTAGGCCCTCCAGGTGGACCAGCTGCAGTTCGAACTCGACTAGGCTGGACTCTACAAGGCCCTAAACACGAGATCAAGCATGGGCTCAACACTCACCAGTGCCTCTTTACTACCATATCCCCTGATGCTGATCTGTTTGCCCAAGTGGAAAAGCTATGGCAGATGGATGTAATCCCATACCGCAATGAGAAAGTAGTGACGCGGTCAAAACTTGATCAGGAGGCCATCAGACTCTTACAAGAAAAGACGGTGAGAGTTAACGTGGATGGTGTCATGCGTTATGCGACACCGCTCCTTCGCACACAACACATGCCGACCCTGCACATGCCAAAAGAAGCTGTTCTACCGCAGCTAAGAAACATTGAGCGAAGGCTGACGAAGAACCCTGATCAGGCCTGTGCCTACAAAACTGAGATGGAAAGACTCAGAAATGCTGGCTATGTAGAGAAACTGCATCCATTTGAGGCTGAGAGATCACAAGAATAATGGTACATCCCTCAGCATATGGTCACACACAACAGCAAGAATCGGGTCGTTTACAACTGCTCATTCCAGTATGAGGGCCAAAACTTGAATGAGCTGCTTATTCCAGGTCCCACCTTAAGTCCCACCCTGTTGCAGTGTTACTACGCTTCTGTGAACATTCCACAGCCATCAGCAGTGACATCCGTGGGATGTTTCATCAGGTGAGGCTGCTCCCTGTTGACAAACCTTTACTCCGGTTCCTGTGGAGAGACATAGCTTTAGAACAAGCACCAGATGTGTACCAGTGGCAAGTACTTCCCTTTGGGACTACTTGCAGTTCTTGTTGTGCCACGTTTGCCCTGCAAAATAATGTGCTGGACCACAGTCAACCAGGAGATCAGGCGAGGAAGGTGATAGAAAAGTCTTTCTATGTTGACAATTGTCTCCACAGTATCACCAGAGGCTGCCAAATGCCTTGTTGGTCAACTCTGTGCTCTGCTAAATGAGGGGGGCTTTGAATTAAGGCAGTGGGCCAGCAATTGCCCGGCAGTGATTTCTCACCTTCCCTCCGACACCAGATCAAACAGCTGTAAGCTCTGGCTTAGTCAGGGACTACAAGATACCCATGAGTCTACCCTTGGACTGCTCTGGCATTGTCAGTCGTGCACTTTGCACTACAAGCACAGGGTAGTGAATTGCCCTAAAGTAACCATGCGCAGCATTTATCGTGTACTGGCCAGCCAATACGATCCCCTGGGTTATATTTTCCCGTACACCACTCGAGCGAAAATACTGGTGCAGCGCCTATGGGATAAAAGGCGCGACTGGGATGACCCCTGTAAGGCCCGGCTCGATTCGACCCAATGACGGCAGTCGTTCAGCGGGTGAAGGGCTTTGCGTATTACAGTCTTTCCTTTTCACGACACAACAAGAACATTAAAATGGAACACTTTTTCTTATATATTTTGTCTCGTTATTTCATCTGACTCCATAAATGAAAAGGTTTTAATGATATCTGTGCATCATTAAAATATGAACGAATGATTGATTATTCTTATCAGCTCTTTTTTTAATACTTTACCCGCTCAGATGTAGGGAAGCTATATCGCTCAGAGGCCCTGTTTTCCACAGGTCTCACGGACACAATCTCGTCAGGCCCGGTCATCAGTCAGAGGTAAATTATGGTTATGTATCTAAGATTTGCCGTAAATTCACACGTACACAATCAGAGACATCGAATAACCCTCTTGGAGCCCCCTCAGAACTTTAGTTCAATCGTTTACTTCAGTAAAGGGTTTTGGCCACTATCAGATATGTTAGCAGATCAAATGTACTACACTCGTAATAGCTTTGGGTTGGTCAAATCCTTGTTTAAAGTAACATTAAATCAAAAAGTCAGAGGTATGGGCGTACCCGAGTCTAGTCTGATCAGACGGCGTTCGCCGTCCCTAAATGGAATTAACCCGCCCCTGCATCCAAGTACACTTAAAAGATACCGGATATTAGCCGTCGCTAAAACTGACGCAGGCTTGCGGAAATATACGGATCCGCTAATCTAATAGAGAGAAAGCAATCTTTAGAGGCAATTAGAATAGAATCAAACGTTACAATTTATTGACCAGGTAATCAAAGCAATAATTCAAAACTCCAATGTTACAAGAATAGAATCATCAGTTAACCATACCTGGCAATGAAAAACTACACACAAGTGACTTGTGTGGGCAGTCAAACCTACAGACTCCCAGAACTTTGTGTCCCCTTTCCTTATATACCCAGATAATTCAATAACCCACCAAATGGTGGCATCTTTGTTATTATGATTAGACTTTAGAATTTGCAACCAAATGGCTTCTTGAGATCCTGTGGCAGAGAATGCTTATTTACATACAGGAGGTGATCTGAATAGGAGATCAGGGGGAGGGCACACCCCTAAGCTGTACACTATACTTCTCAGATTTTAGAACTTCTTTTAGCTTTTCCTTATGATTGGGAGAATGAGACCATTTTACCAGGCGCACTGAGACATTTCAAAAGATATCAAACATGTATGGTTACTTTTTTGTACACATTACATTGCATGGATTTTTCAGTGAATTTTAGGTGACGAGGGGAGGGGGAAATGATGAGACCTTTAGTACAGGGTGTGAACCACCCAGTGTGTTGCGTCCTGTGTATTGCTGTTACATATGCAAGAGATAGTTTTTTGTGGATTCCATGCGGGCCTTTTGTCCTCTAGAGGGGGGGACCCAGACACACTGGCACCAGGCTTACACCCCCAACTGCCAGAAGATCTGCTCCGCTTATGGAGTTCATGGGAGAGAGAACTGAGTGATCTCGAAAAGATATCACTACCAAGATGCTATTCCAGACCAGACTTGGATCTACCAACTAGCATACGTGATATACACGTATTCTGTGATGCATCGGAGCAGGCCTACGGATCTGTGGCCTATTTGCGGACGGAAAATATAGAAGGCCAAGTTGAAATTGCATTTCTAGCGGCCAGATCACGAGTTGCTCCCAGAAAACAGCAGTCTATACCTCGCCTTGAACTTTGCGCAGCTCTGAGTGGGGCCCAGCTCTCCAAGGTCCTTGTCACAGAACTCACCATTCCCATTCGTTCCTTAACACTCTGGTCAGATTCTATGACTGTGCTTCTCTGGCTATTGTCAAGTTCTTGCCATTACAAGGTGTTCGTGGGAACTCGGGTGGCGGAGATATAAGAACTCATGCCATCTGCAACGTGCCATTACATACGATCTGAAGACAATCCTGCGGATAGCATCACAAGAGGTAAACGCCTGTGTGACTTAGTAACAGGAAGCCAGTGGAATCAAGGTCCTTCGTTTCTCAAACTGCCACCAGCGAATTGGCCCGAGCAACCTTCCTTGCCTGCTGAAGAACAAAGTAACGAGTTAAGGCAGTCTGCATTTTGTGGATCAACTACAGTTATCCCCTTGCCAAATCCACAGCAGTATGACTCACTGGCCAAGTTCATAAAGGCATGCAGTCAGCAGCTTTACGGGGCGGCGAACATTACATGCGCTTACAAACAGAGAGCGGTAGAACAAACAGTGCTTCGTCAAATGCAGACCGAGTCCTTCCCTACTGAGATGGTCCATCTAAAGTCCAGGAAACCAGTATCCGGTACAAGTAGGCTGGCCTCCCTCTCTCCTGAGTTTGACCCTACCACCGAACTCATTCGTGTGGTTGGCAGTTTAAGATGCTGCAGTGAGGCAGAACTAGATTTTATCCATCCCATAGTCCTTGATCCTCAACATCCTGTGACCAAACTCATTATCAAGGATCATGATGAGAAGCTACATCACCCTGGGCCAGAACGAGTGTTCGCAGAGTTAAGAAGGACTTACTGGGTATTGCGAGGCCGTGAAGCAGTAAGGCGACACCAACGTCAATGTGGAGAGTGTCGAAAATGGAAGGGACAACCAGAAGTTCCTCGTATGGCTGACTTGCCACTTGCAAGACAACAGCTCTTTAAGCCTGCATTCTTCTCAACTGGCATGGACTGTTTCGGACCCTACATGATTAAGATTGGACGCCGAAATGAGAAGAGGTGGGGCATATTATTCAAGTGCCTTACCACCAGGGCAGTGCATATAGATCTGTTGGCGAGCATAGATTCAGACTCCTTCCTGATGTCCCTGAGACGCTTTATCGCTCGACGTGGGAAACCATATGAGTTGTTAAGTGATCAAGGCACTAACTTTAAGGGTGGAGAACGAGAGCTGAAGGAGTCCTTTGCTGCTTTGCATGAGGAGCTACAAGGCCACCTTGCTTCCCAGCAAATCAAGTTCATCTTCAATCCACCAGGAGCACCCCACTTCGGTGGATGCTGGGAGAGGGAGATACGTTCAATTAAAATGGCTCTCCAAGTTACCTTAGGGGGGCAGACTGTAACAGAAGAAGTTTTGAGAACAGTGTTAATCGAAATTGAGGGGATCCTTAACTCAAAACCTCTTGGCTACACATCCTCCGACATATCTGACATTGACCCAATCACCCCCAACTGCTTCCTCATTGGACGCAGAGATGCCTCCTTGCCCCAGGTCGTGTATCAAGACTCAGGTTCACACGGTTAACATTATTTGAATGTTTCACTTATATAAAATGACACTGAGTTGTTAGAAAAGACATGTATACCGACGAA
Organism: Oxygymnocypris stewartii; assembly: GCA_003573665.1. Classification (NCBI taxonomy): domain Eukaryota; kingdom Metazoa; phylum Chordata; class Actinopteri; order Cypriniformes; family Cyprinidae; genus Oxygymnocypris; species Oxygymnocypris stewartii. Next base: position 475,116 of record QVTF01020201.1, on the reverse strand, counting down.
CCGGTTCGTTGAACCGTACTGTGGGAAAGAATCGATTCGCAGAAATGAACCGGCCTTTGCGTCACTGACAGATCTCACAAAAAGGGGTTTGTAACATCGCAAGGCAGTAGAAGCGTATACTTCGTAAAAAGTGTGGAAATGCGAGTCTTTCTATATATGGTATCTGAGCGTACGTATAACCAGAAGCCCGACGATTTAGAGCTCTGTCACGTATGACCGTTTTTGGATATGGATCCCCTAACTTCCATGTTTGTATATGGATCCCCCAACTTCCATGTTTGTAGTCTGAGGTGTATGCTGGGTATTGTAGTTCGCTGACCTGAAAGGCCAAGCATTTGTATGACAACATTTGTATCTTTGTAAAAACAAAAAGATTTGTTAAAATAATTGTTAAAAAATGTATAAGAATAATTTGCTTATGGTAAACAGACTTGACATGTATATGTCAAAATCGACCATCCTGTTGTTGCATTATTTCGCGAAGTAGCATGACGATTCGGTTGTGTGTTCTTGAAACCAAATCTTAAGAAAAAGTCAGTCAGTCTTGGAGAACGTGTGTCGTGTTGTACGATTTGCTTCACGACAAAGTTTCGTTGTGTTAGCTACCTCTGCACGTCTTCATCTAATTTTAACATCTGTTAGGTCATGCGTAAATTTGATACTTTCATCGTAAACTATAAGCAGATTCTTGTTATAAGTTGGTCGATCGCACGTCCATAGTTTTACTGCTGTGCTGTAAGACGTTTTCAGCAGCAGACGTATTTACTGTTAGAGTGCTTAGAATTGGTTCCAGGCTTGTTTTAGGAGCGTACGCCTGCTTGTCGAGCTAGTCTTTAGCAATATGGTTCACATTTTCTACAGTTAAACAGCTTAATGAGCTCTTCCGGCATCTATAGTTGCAATGGTTTGATTTGTTTCAGTTGTAATAGTTTTAAGGGTAAAACAGTGAGACTTGGTTTTCGTATTGATGCTTTCATGTGTTTGCACATCGTGGACCGACACAAAGTTGCAGTGAAGTAAGTATCAAATAGAAAATACTGTTACTTAATTTCTTGATTTTAATTTATTCCTATAATGATGACGGCTCACAAAGTGTCACGGAACAGAAAGCTCGAGATCCAATTGCGAGTGAAAACAGATAGTCTTTATTTGACAACTCCAAAACACAGTGGAGGTGAAGATAAGCTGGCAGTGCAGGTGCAGACTCCAGAACACAGTGGAGGTGCAGATATCATTGGCAGTGCAGGTGCAGTAAACCCGGCAGTGCAGAGTCTCCAGCTCGGGCAGAGAACACAGTCCAGTCCGCACCCTTCAGGGGAAATGCTGAAATGCGACCATGCGAGAACAGCCTCAGGACCTGGAAGACTGACACAGAGAGTAAGAACACCACAAGAGTAAAAACGATCTGACAACGCACTACAGAAACGCCAGCCAGATATAGGCAGTGCAGACACCTGTAACCGTTCTGATTACCTCGTCAGGTGCACGGTCACTAGGCAACGCTGACAAGCACAACAAGCGGGTCCACCCACATAGACGAACACAGAATGAGCACACAGATCCATGAACCGTGACAGTACCCCTTCCCCTAAGAACGCCTCCTGGCGTTCCCAGATGAACTTACCTGACGATTGTAATCATCGATAAGAGAGTGATCCAATATGTCTCTAGCAGGCACCCAACTCCTCTCCTCAGGACCGTGACCCTCCCAGTCCACCAAGTACTGGAATCCGCGTCCCCTCCGCCTAGAGTCCAGAATACGCTTGACCGAATAAACAGGTTCCCCATCTACGAGTCGCGGTGGTGGAGGAACCGGGGTTTGCGGATTAATGGAAGCATGAAAAACAGGTTTTAATTTGGAAACATGAAAAACGGAATGAATCCTCTTGTACGCTGGAGGAAGTTTGAGGCGGACCACCACCGGACTAATGATCTTGGTGACAGTAAACGGGCCAATGAATTTAGGAGCAAGTTTGTTACAAACGGTACGGAGAGGAATGTTCTTAGATGAAAGCCACACTTCTTGACCGACGACATAGACGGGAGGCCTTGACCGGTGGCGATCAGCCTTGGCCTTGGTGCGTGCCCCCACCTGGAGGAGGGTCTGTCTGGCCCTGCTCCAGGTGCGTTGACACCTCTGGACAAATGCGTGGGCAGAGGGGACCGCGACTTCGGATTCCAGACTGGAAAAAATTGGTGGCTGGTACCCTAAACTACCCTCAAACGGAAACAGGTCCGTACCAGATACTGGTAATGAGTTATGTGCGTACTCAACCCATGAGAGCTGCTGGCTCCAAGAGGACGGATTCTGAGAGACCACACATCGCAACATACGTTCTAAGTCCTGGTTGGCTCTCTCTGTCTGACCATTACTCTGGGGATGGTACCCAGAAGAAAGACTAACAGTCGCCCCTAGCAAACGGCAAAACTCACTCCAAAATTTAGAGACAAACTGAGGCCTCCTGTCAGAGACCACATCTGTCGGGAGACCATGAACGCGAAAAACGTGGTCAATGACAGCAACCGCCGTCTCTCTGGCAGACGGTAATTTAGGCAGAGGGATGAAATGGGCAGCCTTCGAGAACCGGTCCACCACGGTCAAAACCACCGTGTTCCCACTTGAGGCTGGGAGACCTGTGATGAAATCTAGCGAAATGTGGGACCAGGGTCTCGACGGAACCGACAGCGGCTGAAGGAGTCCAGCAGAGGGTCGATTAGAAGTCTTAGAGACGGCACAAACAGAGCAAGCCAAAACAAAACATCGTATGTCGCGAGCCATAGACGGCCACCAGAACCGTTGTTTAATAAGAAACGTAGTACGACTCACCCCAGGATGACAAGCCACCTTGGGACAATGACATCGAACCGTAAAGTCTCTGGCACAAACAAACGACCCGGTGGGCATCCGGACGGAGGCGTTACCCCTTGTGAGGCCGTGCGGACCTTCGACTCAATCTCCCAAGTGACCGCAGAAACAAAAATTTTCTGTGGCACAATGGGCTCGGAAAATGACGGGCGATCAGAATGGTCGAAAATACGGGACAGTGCATCGGGCTTGATGTTCTTGGAACCTGGCCGATAAGAAATAGAAAAATCGAAACGACCGAAAAATAAAGCCCACTGGGCCTGCCTAGAGTTCAATCGTTTGGCGGACTTGATGTACTCAAGATTCTTATGATCAGTCCAGACGATAAAAGGAACCCCCGAACCTTCTAACCAATGACGCCATTCCTCCAAGGCAAGCTTGACTGCCAGCAGTTCTCTATTACCAATATCATAGTTGCGTTCAGCGGGAGACAAACGGTGAGAAAAATACGCGCACGGGTGCACCTTGTCGTCCGAGGAAGAACGCTGGGATAGGACGGCACCAACCCCCACCTCCGACGCGTCAACCTCCACCACAAACTGCCGGGAGGGATCAGGGGCAATGAGTATGGGAGCTGAAACAAAGCAGCCTTTCAGTTTGGTAAACGCAGCCTCCGCTGCGCTGGACCACCTGAACGGAGTCTTGATGGAGGTTAAGGCGATCAAAGGGGCAGCTAGCTGGCTGAAACTGCGAATAAAACGCCGGTAAAAATTGGCAAAGCCCAGAAACCTCTGCAGGGCCTTGCGGGAATCTGGAGTTGGCCAATCAACCACAGCCTGAACCCTGTCCGGATCCATGCGCATCCCCTCGACTGACACAATGTAACCCAAAAAGGGGACAGACTGTGCATGGAAAACGCATTTCTCCGCCTTGACATAAAGCCCATTCTCTAACAGCCTCTGAAGCACTCGCCTGACGTGCTGAGCATGTTCCTGGAGAGAGTGAGAAAATATCAGTATGTCTTGGCTGCTAGAGAATCAGAAATATATTTCTCCATGGCCTCCCTCTCCGGGGCGGAAAGCGAATAAAGTTTGCCCTTGGGCGGAGACGTACCTGGTAATAAATCTATAGCACAGTCATAGGGACGATGCGGAGGTAGAGAAGCAGCCCGAGACTTACTGAACACTCCCTTCAGGTCACGGTACTCGCTGGGCACGTTTGACAGATCCAGATGCTCATCCTGAAACACAGAACAAGACACAGAAGGACAAGCAGACAAGTAGCATGACAACCCTCACTCCAAGAGAGAATGGAACTCTGACTCCAATTAAAGTGAGGGTTATGAAGCACAAGCCAGGGATGCCCAAGGACTACTGGAGTAACGGGAGTGTCAGTTAAAAGAAACTGAATAGTCTCAATGTGATTCCCCGAAGTGACGAGTCTAAGTGGACCCGTAGAGTGAGTGATGGAAGGAAGAGACAGGCCATTGAGAGCATGAACAGCAATGGGCTGTGAAAGGGCAATCACCGGAAGTCTAAGCCTGTAAGCGAGATCAGAGTCTAAAAAATTGCCCTCGGCACCAGAGTCAATTAAAGCCTGACTGTCATAGCAACTTGACAGTGAGAAGTGTAGCTGCAAGAGAGGATTTAGCCAATGTGATCCCACCCGTCAGTAACCCCTTAACCGCTGTCTCTCTGGCCTTTACGGGACACTGTGCTGCGATGTGCCCAGCAGCTCCGCAATACAGGCAAAGACCCTCGTTACGCCGCCTCCGCTTCTCCTCCAGGGAAAGACGGGATCTGCCCATCTGCATGGGTTCTGGTTCGGCAAAACCGATGTCTGCGTCGCGGTAGGGGATAGGCAGGTGGTCCAGCCTATTGTCCGCTAAAGCTCGTCGTGCTCGCTGACCTCTCTGCTGTGATCTGGCATCCACCCGAATAGCCAGACTGACCAAACCATCCAGCGACGTGGGTAACTCCAGTGCGTAGATCTCGTCCTTGACATAATCAGCAAGTCCATGAAAAAACATATCCCACTGCGCTTCTGAATTCCACCGGCACTCTGCCGCCAAAGTGCGGAATTCAATGGAGAAATCAGTGACGCTCCGATCTCCCTGCCGTAACTCCGCCAGAAAACGAGCCGCCTCTCTGCCCGAAGCCGTCCGATCAAACACCTTTCTGATCTCCTCCGAAAATGACTGAAACGAAGTGCAGCAGGGAAGTTTCTGCTCCCAAACGGTAGTTCCCCAGAGAGCTGCCCGTCCAGAGAGTAGTGTGATGACGAATGCTATCTTCGATTCCTCGGTAGGAAACGACGATGGTTGGAGGGAGATATAGAGTGAACATTTGGCAAGAAAGGAGCGGCATAGCTGGGGCTCACCAGAATAAAAGGCTGGAGGTGGGAGGCGGGGTTCGATGAAACGGCCCGCCTGATCTGGGATAGTGGACGCAGGTGAATTAGACGCAGTGGGTCGCTGTTCAGGCTCGGTCTGGAGACGCTGTAACTGGGTGGTCAGCTCCGAAACCTGAGAGACCAGGGCTTGGATAGCGCGATTAGAGACAGCCCTCTGTTCATCCTGGTGATCCATGCGTGAGTTACTGCGAGATGAAAAGTCTCTTAATTCTGACGCACTCGCTGGATCCATCTTGGTCAGATTGTTCTGTCACGGAACAGAAAGCTCGAGATCCAATTGCGAGTGAAAACAGATAGTCTTTATTTGACAACTCCAAAACACAGTGGAGGTGAAGATAAGCTGGCAGTGCAGGTGCAGACTCCAGAACACAGTGGAGGTGCAGATATCATCGGCAGTGCAGGTGCAGCAAACCCGGCAGTGCAGAGTCTCCAGCTCGGGCAGAGAACACAGTCCAGTCCGCACCCTTCAGGGGAAATGCTGAAACGCGACCAGGCGAGAACAGCCTCAGGACCTGGAAGACTGACACAGAGAGTAAGAACACCACAAGAGTAAAAACGATCTGACAATGCACTACAGAAACGCCAGCCAGATATTGGCAGTGCAGACGAGCTACACCTGTAACCGTTCTGATTACCTCGTCAGGTGCACGGTCACTAGGCAACGCTGACAAGCACAATGAGCGGGTCCACCCACATAGACGAACACAGAATGAGCACACAGATCCATGAACCGTGACACAAAGAGGTGTCTTCGCCTAAAACATACACAGTCCAACAAAGAAATTGTGAACGGCCATCTGAAATCTATTAGTAAACAATTTCAAATGACATGATACATACAAAAGAGTTAAATAGTCAAAATGTACAAGTTATGTTTTCTAGGTGAGAATTTACACCGATAATGGTTTCATGAACATTAGAAAAACAATATGTATTCCCTCTGGTTGTTAAACGCCGCGGGGGTAAATAATTAGAAATGTAGGTCTGTCAAATGAGAAAAGTTCAGTCATACCTTTCAAAAACTTTGCTGCAGTAAAAAAATAAAATAATAGTATGTGTTTGTCACGAACACGTCCAAAGAGTTATCTACCCGTGTGAGAAAACCATTTGGGGCTTTATCATCAGTCTATTTTAAATAAATTAAAGCATAAAACTAAAGTTTAATCTAAAGGCAATAGTCGGCATGTGTTGCTTTAGCGACACTTAATGTGTTTAAAACTTTTTCAAACATATTTAAAACTGTATGTGTAATTATTTTACTGGGAAGGTTTAAATAAATGTATATTTGTTATTTTGCAGTAATCCTACACATACTCTCTACAGGCTGTATTAAAATGAAAATATTACTTATCAACAAAAGTAAAAACAACATATACAATTTACTCATATTTAAAATTGTTGTGCGTGCGTGTGTGTGTGTGTGTGTGTGCGTGCGTATGTGCGTGCGTGTTTGCGTGCGTGCATGTGTGTGTGCGTATGTCTGTGTGTGTGTGTGTGTGTGTGTGTGTGTGTGTGTGTGTGTGTGTGTGTGCGTGCGTATGTATGTCTGCTTGCATTTACAGCGTATGTTTGCGACGAGAGGGGTAAATATTTATATATGTTTGAAAAAAGAAATAACAAAACTAGATACTAAATTAAGTCAAATTTAACATCAATTTCCTACATCAGAACCTTTTATTCAAATAAACAACTTTCTCTATTTATTTAAGTTTGTGTATCATCTTCTTTATCTATCTCATCTCATCCTGAAATTTCAGCTTGAAGTCACATTCACCAGTTCTGTAAACATGACTCTGTTAGGAAAAACATTTTATTTTCTAAAACTTTACCTAATTTTTTAATTCAACATAAGCAAAGTTCAATAGTTTACACTTCCACGCATCCCTCCCATCTCACAGGCATGTGTCATAAATAGCTGCAACAGGAGGTACTTTGATCGCTGAACTAAAAACCAGGCGTTAAAATACTAGACCCTCTCAAAACTCATTAGCTTTGCAAAACTTCACTCGCATTGTCGCACTGCGTGAAACATGATATTTACATTTCGCACCATAGACGTTAGTTGCATCTGAAAATCCAGAGACCCCCAAAACATTTTGCTTTCATTTCTGTTTAATATTTGCACGCACATACATATCTATTCATTTTAACGGTTATAACGTTTCGTGAGATCGACAAAAAGCAAAGAGTAAATAAAGGAATAGGTGAATAAGTGTGAGTAAACTAAACTAAATATGTTTAGAGGCGTTTGTTTAGAAGAAATCTTGTGTAACATAATTTAAATGATAAAAGTATGGGGGTTATATAACACTGCAGAAGTCTTAAGTTTGACAATACCATAGGTTAAATAAAACAACTTTTTCCACGACTTAGGATCTGATTGTTTAAAAGAAAATCTATGAAGAAAAAGATGGCCGCCGATGACCGAGCAGCACGGCATGTTATCAAACAAAGGATTAAACCCGAGATTTACACCACTATCGATGGCAAAATTATAGTGGAAGATGAACTGTTAAGCTTCCTTTCTGTCAAACTGAAGACTGTGCCTCAGGATGACATTATCCTGATGGCTGTAAATCATTTTGGATCAGAGTGGATTGAAAACTCCAAGAAGGTCCTGTTTGAACTATGTCCTGGCACGGGGCAGCGTTGTGTTGCTCACAAAGGACAACTGAAAGATGTCAACAATGTTAAGAGCTGTCTAAAATTATTGAATGAGGTTGGTGAGAATGTTCCTCGCTTTGTATCCTATTACTTGGATGATTTACCATCAGTGACTTTTGATAGCCTCGATGTCTCTTGTCTGGTTAGTAAGATTGATCGTCTAACTGTAGAGTTGGTCTCTGTGAAAAATACTGTGAGTAAGCAGTCGACTAATTGTGAGAACCTTCATGGAATAACTACAGATATTAGCAAACGACTGAGTGTGATTGAGCAACCCAGTGCCAGCAAGGGGAATGCAGCCACAACCATGGTCAGTGAGGAGGCCCAGTTCCATGGACCAAGCCACAGGGAGCCTGCTCCCAGATCCTCGCCATTGCCCGGCATTGAGGAGACAGCATGCGGGGGGGGTTGAGGTGGTGATGTCCCCTGCATGGAGCCGTGTATTAAAGCATGGCAAGCACAAGCAACGTTTTGGAAAACAATCTACTGCTGCAGTACAGAATAAGACTATTATGAATCCTCCCAGAGAGAAGAAGACCTATGGAATAGTTGGAACTGGTGCGGTGGAGAACATACATGCAGTGACAACTAAGCTGGTGAGTGTGTTCGTGACTAAGCTTGCTCCTGATTTAGACTCAGAGACTCTGGTTAGTTATTTAAAAGAACAACTTTCCAGAGATGTGACTTGTCAGAAGATTGGCACTGAGTATACCCGCTACAGCTCTTTCAAAGTTACAGCTGAATGCAAGGAAGTAGCTGAGATGTATGCGCCGCAGCTGTGGCCAGAAGGGACCTATGTAAGGCGCTTCTATGAGGATCGTAAGCCTAGGACTGTGGTAGGAGCAGGTATTAAAGCACCGCTTGGCACAGAGATGAGTGCGCCCGAGCTAAGGGTGTCCCATGCATGTTAAACAATGATAATCTGATATAAGAGTTGTGTCTTATAACTCCCATGGTCTGCAGCTTGGACAGGATGCTGGAGCGAGAGCCCAACGCACTGTTATTGACAAGCTCTTTGAGAATGCTGATGTGGTGTGTCTGCAAGAGACTTTTTTAGCTATTCAAGATCTGGATAAACTCAACACTGTGAATAATGATTTCCATGGGGCAGGGGAATCCACGACAGACTTAAACACCAGAATTCTGCGTGGTAGGATTCCAGGAGGTGTGGCAATATTTTGGCAAAATTGACCCTTGGGTTACTGTGATCAGGTTAGATATGGACCGGTGCATAGGAATTAAGGTGGTGCATAATAAGAATGTTTTTATAATTTTAAATGTATACACCCCATATGAATGTCACAAAAAGGAAAATGAGTACATGAATAAGCTTGCTTCTATAGGGTCCTACATAAGGGAAAGTGAATATACATCCATATTTGTCTTGGGGGATCTGAATGCTGATATATCAGATACTAATTCACTTTTTGGTCAACACTTGACACAATTCTGCAAAGATAGTAAGATTATTTTGTCCACTAAGGAATTACTGCCAGCTGATAGCTATACACATGTGAGTGAAGCTTGGCACACTACATCCTGGTTGGACCATTGTATATCTACAGCTGATGCACATGATTGTATAAAGGAGGTTGAGATCCTATATGGTTTGGCTACAGCAGACCATATTCCTGTCTCTATGGTTATAAATATTAAGGGTCTACCTGAGCATGTCTATAGTGACAGCAATAAACCAGGTGCGATACATGACTGGACAAGGCTCACAGAAGATGACCTGCAATATTACAAATTACTGACTGATGTGCACTTGAGAAATATTGAGTTACCTGTTGATGCAATTATGTGTGTGGATAGTAGCTGTAAGAATGTAAGTCACAATAATGACCTATGTGTAATGTATGATAGAATTGTGAGCTGTTTAGTTGATGGAAGTGAACCACTAAGAAGTAAAGTGGTGAAACAACATACTGTAAGACCAGGGTGGAATGACTATGTCCATGATGTTCATATGGAGGCAAGAGATGCATTTAGAAGGTGGGTTTTAGCAGGCAAACCTAGGCATGGCCCAGTCTGCGAGCACAAGGTACGGTCTAATGCTAGATTCAAATATGCTGTGCGTTTTATAAAAAGAAATGAGCAGACTATGAGGGCGAACACTATGGCGAGAAAGTTACAAACTAATAATGTTCATGAGTTCTGGAAGGAGTGAAAGTGGTTAACAACAGTAAAATGCCTGTGTCTTATAGTATTGATGGCATTACTGAACCTGAAAACATTGCAGAGCTATGGAGGAGACACTATGAGAACATTTTTAACTGTGTGAAGAGCGATGTGTTTAACATAGGAGAGAGACCTCACAGTGATGGTGTAGTCATCAGGACGGAGGAAGTATGTTATGCTATTAACGAACTTAAAATTAACAAAGCCTGTGGGCGGGATAGAATAACAGCAGAACATATGAAATATGCTAGTCAAAGTATTGCAGTTTTACTTGCTCTATGCTTTTCTGGGTTAATGAAGCATGACATACTTCCTGGATCCATGTTATCTGTCTTGTTGGTACCTGTAGTTAAAAACAAGACTGGTAAATTAACTAGTATAGATAATTATAGACCTATTGCACTTGCAAGTATACTATCTAAGGTACTAGAAGGGATTCTTATGGATAGGCTTGCAGAATACATAGTGTCAACAGATAATCAGTTTGGTTTTAAGAACAAGCATGGAACTGATTTGTGTATTTATGCACTTAAAGAAATTGTTCATAGGTACAGATCACGCAATAGCACAGTCTTCCTTTGTTTCCTGGATGCGTCAAAGGCTTTTGATCGTATCAATCATGGGAAACTGTTTGGTAAACTACATGAGTGTGGTGTCCCCTCTTACTTAATCAGGATACTGCAGTTCTGGTACTCTCACCAAACTATGCAAGTCAGGTGGGGGAAGAGTTTGTCAACACCCTTCTATGTTTCTATGTTATGGAGTGCGGCAGGGCGGAATTCTGTCTCCGCTTTTATTCAATCTGTACATGGATAAGTTATCTGGGTAGCTAAAGGACCGTAGAACTGGCTGCTTGGTGGGGGATAGTCTCATTAATCATATGCTTTATGCTGATGATTTGGTGGTACTGTCTCCTTCCAGTGCTGGCCTGCAGCAACTTCTTAGAATATGCTCTCAATAAGGACTAATGTTTGATATAAAATTTAACTCAATGAAGAGTGTGGTACTGATTGCCAGAACCAAGGATGATATAAAGTGTGTCTATCCTACTTTCTCATTGGCAGGTGAACCATTAGCGGTTGTAAAGAAAGTTAAATATCTGGGGCATGTGATAAGAGATGACCTCTGTGATGATGATGATGTGTAGCGTCAGTGTGGATAATTGTATGGTCAGGCAAACATGCTGGCACGCAAATTCCACATGTGCACTCCTGATGTTAAAATCTCACTTTTCAAAACTTATTGCACAACACTGTATACTGCCCACCTGTGGTGTGATTTTAGTGAGTCGAAAATGAAAAAACTTCAAGTGGCTTATAATGATGCACCGAGAATTGTGCTTAAAATTCAGAGGAGTAGTGCAAGTGAAATGTTTGTTTCTAACAATGTGCCCACTTTTAATGCTGTTTTAAGAAATTGTATTTATAGATTCATGTGCAGACTGATAGGGTCTAAGAATATGATTATTGTGTCCATAGCTGATGTTTCTAAGAGCGACACAAGGTACACGTCTTGCTTCTGGAAACACTGGACCCGAAGCCTGTATATGTTTTTTTTTTTTATAAATGATGTTCATCTGATCATTCTTAAATGTTTTTGTATTGTTTTTATTTTAGTTTTTTTATGTTTATATATATATATATATATATATATATGTATTGTGTTGTCTCTATGGACCTCTGTGTCTTGAATAAAGTTGATTGTAGTTGATTGTATGCTAACCTATTTTTAAAGAGAAAAGATTTACATTTACATTTATGCATTTAGCAAACACTTTTATCCAAAGCGACTTACAGCGCCAAGCTATACATATTTTTAGGTTGATTGTTGAATATATTATACATAGATTTAGGTTGAATGGTTTAATTAATTAAGAAATGTAAAATATTTATTAAAATAATCTTCGTTCTAATGTTTTAAAACACTGCATGAATTAATTCCTATAAATCTCCACTTTGGACCCCTCCTCCAGTGTTAGGGGGCCGGTCTTTGGGCGTGGTCTGCCTGGGACCGGATGTCCCCATTCTGAGTTTGAAACGGCCATGCACAGACGTCTAACGGACATTGCTATTTTCTCTCGTTTAACTTTCCGTTCAGCAAAGCTAATGATAGACTGGAAAACTAGATTGCAACAAAATATGGTATCTTTGTTCTTTTTTAGCGCGCGGTTGTTATTTTTCCATGTCTCATACTCTTGCTTAGCAATCTGATTTTTATTTTGTTTACACCGCGGTAAGGATTCTCTTTAATATTTAACTTGTAATATTAGTTCACAAGATTTGGAACAAGAATCTTCTTAACGGTGTGATATTTGGGATGTTGGGTAGATACGTGTTTCTTTAACTCTGTCAAACTAACTATTTTAAATTGTAATGTTACAAGATTTTGACAAATGTATCTAATGTTTTTTAATTAACACATCTGATTTGTATTTATTTTTAGATGATGGCTAGATACGTGGTTATTTGAAATTTTATTTAACTTTGTCAAACTAACTAGTTTTAAATTTTAATGATACAGGATTTTGACGAACGAGTCTGATGTATTTTTATTTATTTTCTCATTTGTAAAATTAGACAACCTAGATTTTGATCTGTATCTTATAATTATTATTTAACGGTCCGACGACTTTTTTCTAACTTTTAACAAAACTTTACCCTTTTTTCCTAATTTGTTTTAAACAACACTAACACTTCTTAGCTTGCTTTTTCACTGTTTTCTGGAAAAATACATTCATTGCTCATTTTACATGTACATTCGATGCTTTATCTATGTGTTTGATGTGTGTAAAAACTTTAATAAAAACTACCCTTGGTACCCATTTAACACAGTTTCACATTTCAATGCCTCCACACACACACACACGCACGCTATATAACACTACATAACACATTATATAACACTACAGAAGTCTTAAGCTTGTCAAAACCGTAGGTTAAATAAAACAACTTTTCCCGCGACCTAGGAGTTGTTTGTCATGTAACAGTCTTTTGCCTGCTACGAGTTGAGTGCAGCTGCAGGTGTAATCCTCAATGGTAGGGGGCAGCCTTAACTTCGGTTGAGCATGGATAAATGTAGTAGTGGAATAGAAGAAGGTCCGGATACCTTTTTGGTTTGTGTGCCAATGTGCCTAGTAGCAGCCTTTGAGCTGATCTACTGTGTTTGGGGAAGGCCCTTGTTGAGAAACATTTTTGTTTCATTCTCAACTAAGGGTTTTTGTCTACGTTGTGCTTGATACATATGACAGCATTGGGGATTGAATTGGAAATCTTTGTTGGTGGCATTGACAAGGATTTAAGTCGACCTGGTTGTTTCTCTTCAATGGGGTTGCGTTGAGGACTGCTTTGACGCTCTACAACATGGATTATAATTGCGATTCAAGGTCAACGTTTACTTCAGCCGGCATCTCCACTGAATTCCTTCAGTGTCTAACATAAACACAGATAAGACTGGTTGCTTTGACTTAAACACATATAGTGTTTTTACACACAATGACTTGTTTCATAGTCTGATCAAGATGTGTCAATATTTGATTTCAGATGAACAAGTGGGGTGTGTTTGATTGTATCACTATTGTGTTTGATGCCAAATGTGTATTGTTTCTCATATCATTTAAATTGAAAGGAATACAAGAAGAAGAAGAACAAGGAGTTATGTGGCTGCCTTATTTTGTTAAGCAGAATTAATCATCGTTTATGTTGGAAACCCACCCAAAATCAGATATATAACTGTCTTTGGTTTAAATATTGATCTGAGTTGTTATATAATGGCACCCGAACAGGGACTCATTTACGTATGAGATATTGTTTCTGCTGATAAATTATGGCAAGCCACAGATTTAATGATGGGGATGAGCAGGAACCCAAACTTGATTTTTCCTCTGATGCATTCCTTAGCAGAAGAGAGCCTGTTAGAGAACTAATGCATACATTTAGCACTCTTTATGTAGACTCAGAAGAAGAAAATGAAGGGGTGGCGTCTGAGAATTAAATTCTCAAGAACAGCAGATTAGTGATTGTTACGCACCTGAACCTGAGAAAGAAAAACAAGAGGCACCCACACAACAGCAAGTTCAAATATCAGGTGCAACATTAATAGCACAGTTGATTGAGCAAGTCACTAAGTTGGAGAGTCGTGTTGAAGAGTGTGTTCAACAAATGCATGAAAGTGTGACCTTTGCTGAGTGTAAAGCTGTTGAGGAAAGAGTGACTTACCACCTGGAACGAGAATGTGAGAGAGTCCAGAAAAAAATGGAGTTTGAACTTCAAGATTTGGGTAAATCTATGGTGGACTGTTTGAAAAGGCGAGATGCTCAATTTGACCACAAATTAAAAACCTTAACGCCTGTTATGTCTACTCCCAAACTTCCAAAATCGAATCTTTCTGCTCCTGCTTCCAGAGCTGCAGTTGTCAACCAGACTTACCATGTGCCTAGCTGCCAACTGTCCTGCTTAGAAGGTATGTCAATGATGTCATTGCATCCTCCAGTGAAAATAGAATTTCCAAGTTTTAGCAATAGCGAAGAGGAAGATCCTGTTACTTTCATAGAGAGATGTGAAGAATATGTGGCCATTCGTCCTCTTAATGACTGGGACATTCTTGCTTCTTTAACATCAGTATTAAAGGGTACTGCAAAAGATTGGTGGCTGGCAGAAAAGAAGAACGTTCAGACATGGCAACGGTTCAAAGAGATATTTTTGCGTTCATTCTTAAGTGAAGACTATGAAGAAGAAGCCGCGAGAAGATTATTGGAAAGGAAGCAGGGTACTAAAGAGAGTATTAGAGATTTTGCTTATCATTATAGAGCCTTATGCCTTCGAAGAAACAAGGACATGTCAGAGAGGGAAATTGTACATGCTATCTTACGGAATTGCAACCCACGACTAGCGAGTTTACTCAGAGGAACTGTGAGAGTGGTGGATGATTTAGTAAGGTTTGGCACTCAAATTGAAAAGGATTTTGAAGAATCAAGAAGATACTGGAGCCAAGTTAATTCAGAGACACAACAACGGAGAGCGAATGTTTCTAGAGAAGTTGTACCTAGGTCTTCTCTGGCTAACACTAGAACCATGCAGTCTACAAAAAGTGTTGTTCAACCTGAAATGATCACCCTCCCTATCATTCTACGTGGCAGATACTTAAAAGCAATGATTCATACTGGTAGTACCTTATCGCTCATTCAAGAATCTTGTTGGAAGCAATTGCAATGTCAAGAACCATGTAAACCGAGCAATGGCCAGTCTTTCTTGCTAGCCAACGGACAAAGACAGGATGCCATTGGCAAGTTGGAGTGGGAATGTGAACTGCAAGGGAGGAAAATAGATCTTACATTGTATGTAATGCGTGATACTGACTTAACAGTACCCATCATCCTCAGTATGGATTTTCTGTTATCTTCAGAGATAGGCCTTGACTTCAGAAGATATCAGTATCATCTACCAGCATTAGAAAATTATGAGAAAGTTGTAACTTTTTCTTGGTTGTCACAGGAATCCGGTTCTACTGTACATTTCTACCTTGCTCTTTCTACTCCAGTGTCTTCAGATGAAACTCTACAGTCAATCCATGACCTTATTCAGAAAGCTGACATGAATCATCATAGCAAAGAGGTGCTGAGGGAGCTGATGTTGAAATAGCCCACAGTCTGCACAAATGAAATAGGTCAGTCCAGTATAATCAAACATCGAATTATCACCACTGACGAAGTTCCTGTGAGGAAAAGACCCTAAAAGCTGTCAAGAGAAAAACAACAATTTGTGGATGCCGAAATTCAAGGGCTACTGGATAAGAAGATCATCCGTCCATCAATTTCTCCATATGCATCTCCAGTAGTGGTGGTACCTAAAAAAGATGGAGGATCAAGGCTGTGTGTAGATTATAGAGGCTTAAATGCAAAAACTCACCCCGATGCCTATCCAATGCCCCAAATACATTCTGGAATCATTACATGGAACAACTGTGTTTAGCACTCTTGACCTCAAGACTGGTTATTGGCAAATGGAGATGGAACCAGAAAGCATACAGAAGACAGCCTTTGTTAACTCTGCAGGGCTGTTTGAATTCTTGTGTCTGCCCTTTGGCCTTAAAAATGCAGCAGCTTCGTTCCAAAGATTGATGGAGCATGTTCTCCGGGATCTAAGAGGAAAATGCTGTCTGATATACATAGACGATGTGGTGATATTCTCAGAAAATGAAGAAAAGCATCTACAACATCTTAATCAGGTGTTCAGCTGTCTCTCCAATGCCGGTCTTACTCTTAACCTGAGAAAATGTAACTTTTTTCAGAAATCCCTTACATTCTTGGGACATGTCATATCTGGAGAAGGAGTTAAGACTGATCCGTCAAAAGTGTCTGCAGTATGTGACTTTCCGGTGCCTCAATCTCTCAAAGATCTACAACGTTTTATAGGTTTGGCAGGATGGTATCACCGATTTATACCCAAGTTTTCAGAAAAGGCTGTTTCACTTCATGCTCTGAAACAAAAGAATGCTACCTGGGTCTGGACAGATGAATGCCAAACAGCATTTGACACCATTAAACAAGACCTGACGAACGCTCCGGTGCTAATCCCACCTGACCTGTCAAAGTCTTTCAAAGTCCAAACCGATGCGAGTGAATTTGGGTTAGGAGCAGTATTGACTCAAGATTTGGAGTGAGAAGAGCATGTTGTGGCATACGCATCCCGTTTGTTGCGAGGACCTGAAAAAGCGTATTCTGTTTCAGAAAAAGAATGTCTCGCAGTGATCTGGGCTGTGGAGAAACGGAGGACATATTTAGAAGGTCGACCTTTTGAGGTGATTACTGACCACTCTGCATTAACTTGGGTATTCCAACATCCCAAACTGTCTTCAAGACTGACACGATGGACCATCCGGTTACAAGGTTTCCAGTTTACTGTTAAGTATAGAAAGGGACAGTCCAACGTAGTCCCAGATGTGCTATCAAGAAGCATGGAACCAGTGGCAACTTCAGGAAGATTGACAGTTGTCAAAGCCATGAAGTCTCCAGTTAAGCCCGCAATTTTACCAGTCAACCTGTCTGACCTAGTCACTGCACAGAGTGAGGATTCGGAAGTGCAAGAGCTGAGTAAGAAGGCTGATGCTCAAGTGGGTGTGGATAACACACGTGTAAGATATGTGTGTGAAAATGGGTTGTTATTCCGTAGCGTCCCTAGTAGTCATTGTGGAGAGAAATTGCAATTAGTCATCCCAGTATCCCTCCGAAATGAGTTTTTACAGTACGCGCATGATAATTCTCTGAGTGGGCATCTCGGGAGAATGAAAACGTTGCTCAGGCTAATGGAAGAAGGCCTACTGGCCTAGTATGCGCACAGACGTATGGAAGTACTGCAAGTTTTGCCATATATGTCAGAAGTACAAACCTAACTTGTCAAAGTTGTCCGGCCATTTACAGTCAACACCTGTGGTTCAGCCAGGTTACATGCTTGGTGTAGATTTAATGGGACCTTTTCCGAAGAGTGGTAAGCAGAATGAACATTTACTGGTGGTGGTTGACTATTGCTCCAAGTGGGTGGAGTTATTTCCTTTACGAGTGGCCAAGGCACCCCAAATAGCACGCATCTTAGTGGAAGAAATATTCACTAGATGGGGAACCCCCGCTTACCTTGTATCTAATCGTGGAGCACAGTTCACATCCAATCTTATTAACTTGATTTGTAAGCAATGGGGAGTTGTGCAGAAATTAACAACTGCGTATCACCCACAAACAAACCTCACGGAGAGGGTAAATCGCACACTCAAAACAATGATGGCTTCATATGTAGAAGAGCACCACAGACAATGGGACAGGTGGTTAGCCGAATTTAGGTTTGCAATTAACACGGCATGGCATGAAAGTACAGGGTATACACCTGCTGAAGTTGCTTTAGGACGAAAACTCAAGGGTCCACTAGAAAGAGCTATTAACCGACCGCCTGATCCAAGTAGCCCTACCTATGAAGTAATAGACAGGCAACAAAATCTGATCCAGGTTGTAAGGGAGAATGTAGAACGAGCTCAGACCAAGCAAAAATGCTATTACGATAAAAAAAGAAAGCATGATCAGTTTCAAGTAGGAGACATAGTTTGGGTTCGAGCTCATCCTTTATCCAAAGCAGACATAGGGTTTATGTCTAAACTCTCTGCAAGATGGAAGGGGCCAGCTAAAGTTGAAAAATGTCTGGGTCCAGTAAATTATGCCGTTTCATTTCTTGGTGAGCCTGGTAATGTTGATACCTATCATGTTCAGAATTTAAAAGTCTGTCATGGGTAGTTCAAGACTTATTTTTTTTGATGGAGGGGGTATGTAACAGTCTTTTGCCTGCTACGAGTTGAGTGCAGCTGCAGGTGTAATCCTCAATGGTAGGGGGCAGCCTTAACTTCGGTTGAGCATGGATAAATGTAGTAGTGGAATAGAAGAAGAGGGTCCGTATACCTTTTTGGTTTGTGTGCCAATGTGCCTAGTAGCAGCCTTTGAGCTGATCTACTGCGTTTGGGGAAGGCCCTTGTTGAGAAACATTTTTGTTTCATTCTCAACTAAGGGTTTTTGTCTACGTTGTGCTTGATACATATGACAGCATTGGGGATTGAATTGGAAATCTTTGTTGGTGGCATTGACAAGGATTTAAGTCGACCTGGTTGTTTCTCTTCAATGGGGTTGCGTTGAGGACTGCTTTGACGCTCTACAACATGGATTATAATTGCGATTCAAGGTCAACGTTTACTTCAGCCAGCATCTCCACTGGATTCCTTCAGTGTCTAACATAAACACAGATAAGACTGGTTTGCTTTGACTTAAACACATATAGTGTTTTTACACACAATGACTTGATTCATAGTCTGATCAAGATGTGTCAATATTTGATTTCAGATGAACAAGTGGGGTGTGTTTGATAGTATCACTATTGTGTTTGGTGCCAAATGTGTATTGTTTCTCATATCATTTAAATTGAAAGGAATACAAGAAGAAGAAGAACAAGGAGTTGTGTGGCTGCCTTATTTTGTTAAGCAGAATGAATCATCGTTTATGTTGGAAACCCACCCAAAATCAGATATATAACTGTCTTTGGTTTAAATATTGATCTGAGCTGTTATAGTTTAAAAGTAAACTATAGTCATACTAAACTATTTTCAAAGTGAAAAGATTTAGGTTGAATGGTTTAATTAACTAAGAAATGTTAAATACTTATTAAAATAACTTTAGTTCTAATGTTTTAAAAACATTACATGGTTTTAAGTGAACAGCTTTAGGGTGAATGGTTTAATTAATTAAGACATGCAAAAGATTTATTAAAATAATTTTTATTCTAACGTTTTCAAACATTATATGGTTTAATTATTTTAAATCTCCGCATTGGGTGGCTCCTCCGGTGCTAGGGGCCGGTCTTTGGGCGTGGTCTGCCCCCGCTGTGCTTGTAAGCTCATTCTGAGTTTGACAGCCACCACGCACGGACATCTGGACGGACACCGTTTGGGACTCTCCGTTTGTTTAACTCTCCGTTCAGCGAAGTTAGTGATAGACTATCTTAACAAATAGGCTATCTTTTGAGGGCGGTGTTTTAACAAACGCCTCTGAGATTGCCTTCTTTCTTTTTTAGATCGCTGGTAAATGTATGAAGCTTTTTTCCTTCTTTTCACAACTTTTCTTGTGAAAAAACTTCTGTCATCTTCTTAAAGTTAGATTTTTAATTTTCTTTGTCAAACTAACTAGTTTTAAATTTTAAATAAAAAAGGTTTTGACAAACGTATCTTTTTAACGGCTTGATATTTATTTTATACCACAGTAAGACAAGACAATTCAAATTATTTAACTTGTAATATTAGACCACAAGATCTTGACATTTATCTTATAAGTATTATTTAACGGACTGATGTCTTTTTTCTTACCTTAACAAACTTTACCCTTTGTACCACATTGTTTAGGAATCACTTTTGTTGCAAACAACCCCAAAAATACAGTTATTGCTTATTTTACGTGTATATTCAATGCCTTTTTCTTCATATGTATGCGTGTGAAAAACTTTAATAAAAACTTCCCTTTGTCCCATTTTACACAGTTTCACAATTTAATGTTTAAAAGCACATGTCAATGTCCCACACACACACAAAAACAACTTTCACAAAACATTCCACACCTTCGCTGGACCGGATAACCACGTGGGCACTTAGACGGAAGGGTGGGGGCTGTACACGAACAGGTGTCCAGTTATGGGATGACCTTTTATGACCTCTCATCAATCAAAATTGACACAAGGTATACTATTACTCTCTCTTACCCGTCAAGGATTATTCCCACTTTTTGAACATTTTCTTCATTTGTATTTAATATAAATGTCTCCCCTGAGGTGATTTAAGATGGGAATGGGATGAGAAAAAGGCAGATTCAAATGTACTTCAATTGTATCAAACGCCTTATTCATGTCACTCGACTGGTTAGCAGTTTGATTTCTTTTGTCATTTGTCATAAGTGCTGTGTGCATTTAGTGTAAATAGACACTGTTATTTTCTACCTTTCTATTTTTTAACTTTATTTATTTAACAAATGTCAACAGGGTTTGTCAGATCTACATCTGGGGACAAATTTGTCCCCAAAGCATAGCTAAACTATATACATTCATGGCCAAAAATATTGGCACCCTTGGTAAATATGATCAAAGAAGACTGTGGAAATTAATCAGGATTATTAATCCTGAACTCGAACTGCATCCGGTAAGACGCTTTGGGGAACGAGATGCCCACGCTGCAAGACTTCCGAGTCTCTGCCCTGTGTGTATCCCTCAGGAGCACGACGAGGGCGAGAGAACGGAAGAGCATGGAGTGGCTCCACACCTGGATTGTTCGGTGTTTGGAGCATCTGGAAGCCGCTCCTTGGGGGGAGGGGAGGGGAGGGGATGAGTGATCGTTATTCACTCTCCTAGTGTTAGCTGCTTTATGGAGCCATTTCTGTTTCTTATTTTAGTTTCAGTCTAGTCTTTCCATGTTGCCTGGTTGTCTGATTCCTGAACTACTGCTTGTGACCTGATTATCTCTGCCTTGCCCTCTGGATATTGTTTGCCGATCGTAGACCACGCCCGTTTACTTGATTACTCTTCTGCCTTGCCATCTATATACCTGTTTGCCATTTGTTCGACCCTGATAGTGTTTTTGACCATGTCTAGCAATAAAAGCCTGCAAATGGATCCGCACGCCTCTTGTCTTGTCGGCTCCGTTACAGTATTAAACTCCTTATAATTATTTATGAATCTCATACAAATTATTTGAGAGTTTATTTCGTTCTTGTAAATTACTATGTTTATTTGTAGATCATAAATATGTTTTCCTGATGTTTTGTTGTTCCCAGTGATTTGTTTTAGATGTTTAACTGGAGCATGTGAATTGATTATGATCCACGATGTCTGTCGTTTTCCATATAATCATTGAAAAACAAAGAATTGTTACTGATGGAGGTAGATAGCTGAAACATCTGTTGATTTATCTCCTGCTTTAATTTAAATGCAAGTATTTTTGTAGTGCAGACCAATCTTTGTCATTTTTGAACATAGGTCTTGACACCTAACTAAAACAAAATCACTTTCACTTAATATTACAGGTTTGTTTATTGTTAAAAAGAAATGTCTCTATTGATGACCTGGGGCCCGTTTCAATAAGGAGGTTCAACCAACTCTGAGTTTAAACTTGAACTCAGAGTTGAGTTACTCTGAGATGGGAAACTCTGAGTTTTTGGTTACAGAACAGCTAAATTGTGTAAGTTTACTCAACTCTAAGTAGGTTGACTCTGAGATAAGCGCATGCACCATGACTATGAAAAGTCATGATCAGCGGAGCACCGAAATTACAATTCACCATGGCAACAGCTCCCGCCAAAAAGACGTCAGTGTGCGTACTTCCGTCAATGCGTAACTTTAACTCTTAATAACTGTCAATAACTTAATAACTGTTATAACATCAGAGGTGAAAACTGTAAATTATTGAACATATTCATTTTAATGGTATCCCACGGCCACAAAAAAGTAAAAATACGGAAAAATTAAACAAGAACGTGCAGCAGCTAAACATGATGTATAAAAACACAATTAAAGCTTTAAGCATGAAAGGTTCATATGTGTGGGCTTAATGACTTTACAAACATTTGACATTAAATATCATTCAATGTCTATTTCAATGCGCTGCAGCTTTTTCCACATAGTCAAACACTCTTTTCACATAGTTAAATATTCTCTAATCCAACCTGTTGCATTTCTTAATTAGAGTAATACAATTAACTACTGACTTGACGACAGCAAGAAGGCAGAGGGAGAACCAGCACCACTGACAGATGAAGAGGAGGTGGTCAAGTATTGGAAGAATTCTCAAATCCAAAATTAAAAAGAATAAATTTTGCTTTTGTATTAGGAAATAAAGATGATAAAAAAGTGAATAATTTGTTTATTTAACAGCAGTGGAGGTGGTTACGGCTTGTACTACCCCTCCATCTGGCATCCTTCCATTCCATACAGTAATTAGTAAAATTTTCAGAAGGTGCGATGATGGTGGAGATATGCTTGTCATCAATGCATCCAACCACATTACTTCCAGCCCGATCTCACGGCAATCCGTACATATTTTACGAGGTGGCTAATTCAGCGTTACTTCCAGATGTCACAGAAAGATGTTATCAAGTGAACATCATTTATCAGATTAGCCTTATTTAAACCGATTTTTTCACCACTGACCTACAGTCCTGTGAAACTCCTCTTTGACGGATTTGTGCCCAGGACAAATGATCAGAATGAGTATGAGAGCGATGCACACTTTCCTTAAAATCTGCATACAGGACTTATAATGTGCTCTGCATCTCCGATGTTTTAAAGTGCATTTTTCTTATTTTGCTAATTATCTTCCAAATGGGGTAATACATTGTAACAAAGTTCGTAGGAAGGAAGGAAGCGGACAGGGTTGGCTCGTGAAGACTCAGGTGTTTTTATTAACACAGATAAACTCACACAGGTGCGCACTCTGCGTCACCCGGACACATCAACTCTCTCGGTTGTCTCAGCGATCACTCTCTGTATTCGTTCCGGCAGTCTCTCTCTTACAGCTCGTGCGCCCGAGTCTTCACTCCGTCTCTCTCAATGAACTCCCGTTCCACGGTGGCTTTTATCCGGTCTCCACGCCAATTACTGCAATCAGACACAGGTGATCCTCATTTTGCACTTGACCCACTTACTTACCGCTGTCTCCTGAGTCTTTCTCCCGCTGCAGACTTCGCTGAACCACGCCCCCCTCGCCACATACCCCCACCGCCCAAATCAGGCCGGGAAGCCCTCCGGCCTGCAGCCCCCCCCCCCCCCCATTCCTGGAGAGGAAGTCGGCAACAGTCATCTGCGTCCCCGGCCTGTGGATCACCTTGAATTTGAAGGGCTGTAATGCCAGATACCAACGGGTGATCCGCGCGTTGGTATCCTTCATGCGGTGAAGCCACTGCAAGGGTGCGTGGTCCGAACAGAGGGTGAATTCCCGTCCCAGGAGATAATAGCGGAGGGTGAGGACCGCCCACCGGATCGCCAAACACTCCTTCTCAATGGTGCTGTACATCGTCTCTCTCTTAGAGAGCTTCCGACTGATGTACAGCACCGGGCGCTCCTCACCCCCCATCTCCTGGGTCAGGACAGCTCCCAGCCCCCGGTCCGACGCGTCCGTCTGCAGCAAGAAGGGGAGAGAAAAGTCAGGAGAGTGCAATAGCGGCCCGCCACACAGAGCAGCCTTTACCTGGGTGAAAACCTGCTGGCACCGCTCCGTCCACGGGACCGTATCTGGGACCTCCTTTTTTGTGAGGTCAGTCAGCGGGCTGGTGAGCTCCGAATAGTCAGGAATAAACCTCCTGTAATACTCCGCCAGCCCCAAGAACTGCCTCACCTCCTTTTTGGTCTTGGGTCTCGGGCAGGCCGCAATAGCTGCCGTCTTATCAATTTGGGGACGCACCTGTCCGTGACCCAAGTGGAAACCCAGATAACGCACCTCCACCCGCCCAATCGCACACTTCTTTGGGTTGGCCGTTAGTCCCGCTCCCCTCAGTGCTCTCAGCATCTCCCGCAGGTGCACCATGTGCCGCTGCCAGTACTGACTGTAGATGATGATGTCATCAGCGGCGTATGCGGTGTGCGGTCGGACAATTTTGTCCATGAGGCGCTGAAAGGTAGCGGGCGCCCCGAACAACCCAAACGGAAGCGTGACAAATTGGTGCAATCCAAACGGCGTCGTGAAGGCTGACTTTTCTTTGGATAAAGGTGATAAGGGGATCTGCCAATATCCTTTAGTTAAGTCCAGAGTCGAATAAAAACGAGCGGTACCCAGCCGATCAAGCAACTCGTCAACCCGCGGCATTGGATAGGCGTCGAACTTCGACACCGCATTCACTTTGCGATAATCCACGCAGAATCGGACCGAGCCGTCTGTTTTCGGTACCAAAACGATCGGGCTCGCCCAGTCACTGCGGGACTCTTCTATCACTCCCATCTCTAGCATCGCCTCTAATTCCGACTGGACCACCTTTTTCTTGTGCTCCGGTAAATGATACGGCCGGCTGCGCACTACCACGCCCGGCTCGGTCTCAATATGGTGTTGAATAAGGTTGGTTCGACCGGGCCGGGGCGAGAACACGTCCGCAAACTCTCTTTGCAACCGGGCTACATCGGTGAGCTGGGAGGGTGCGAGGTGATCCCCCCCCGGGGCCAGAGTGAGTGATGGAACTTTGGGGCTCGCCTCTGGCCCGAGATCTTCCTCGCTACCTATCACCGTCGCCAGCATCACCGGCTCGACCCGCCAGCTTGATCGGGGGCAGCCTGTGGGGCATCCGGAACCCGGACCAGTGTCCCCACCTCCATCACTGGACACCGATCGATGAAGTGGCCCGGGTCCCCGCAATGCCAACAGGCCGGCCCAGGCATCCCCGCCACCCTAGTGGCGGGAAGTGGGACAAGGAATTGGCGTGGAGACCCTGGAGGAACGGGAATAAGCGCGGAGCTCAGGCTGGCTGACCCCGCCTCCCTGGCGTGGGCTCTCACGGCCGCCGACTCCGGTGCCGGTCCTCCTCTCCATCGGGGCTGGGCTCGGGGAACCACGCCGGCACGGGACCTGGGAAGGAAGATAGGGGGAGACACAGAAGGGGAGGGGAGAGAGAGAGAGACGGACGGTAGGGTTTCGCCAACCCCGTGGCACGCCACCATCTGGTCCTCAGCGAGTTGGATGGCCAGGTCCAGCGACGCCGGGCGGTGGCACTGGACCCACTGCGCGGTCTTCTTGGGGAGCCGCGCAATAAACTGCTCCAGTACCACCCGGTCGATGATTTGTTCAACGCCGCCTTCCCCGGCCAACAGCCATCTGCGGCAGGCGTCCCGGAGCTGGTGAGCCATCACGAAGGGCCGGCCGTTCTCCCCCAGCTCCAGCGAACGGAAGCGCTGGCGATGCTGCTCGGGGCTCCGGCCGACCCGCTGGAGGATGGCTCGCTTTAGGTCGTCGTAGACCAGGAGGTTCTGGACTGGCAGCTGCTGTGCCGCCAACTGCGCCTCCCCGGTCAACAGGGGTATGAGGCGCACTGGCCAGTCCGTCTGGGCCCACCCACATGCCTCTGCAGTCTTCTCGAATAAATCCAGAAAAGCCTCTGGGTCGTCCTGCGGCCCCATCTTCTGTACCGGCATGTGGGTGGGCGGGGCCGGGGCTGTTGTACTCTCTCCGGCCCGAACCTCCCGGTCCATCCAGCTCCGGAACAGCTCGCGGTCCTCCCGCTGGTTCTGGACGAGGGCACAGAATCTCCTTTCCTGGTCTGCCCTCATGTCCATCAGCGCTTTGTGATGTTCCTGGTGGAGTACCGCGAGCGACTGGATGTCTTCCGCAAACGGCGATCCCGTCGGTGAGGACATGATGGCAGCGGCGTTCCGGCTTCCTTGCCCGGGTTTCGGCACCAGTGTAACAAAGTTCGTAGGAAGGAAGGAAGCGGACAGGGTTGGCTCGTGAAGACTCAGGTGTTTTTATTAACACAGATAAACTCACACAGGTGCGCACTCTGCGTCACCCGGACACATCAACTCTCTCGGTTGTCTCAGCGATCACTCTCTGTGTTCGTTCCGGCTGTCTCTCTCTTACAGCTCGTGCGCCCGAGTCTTCATTCCGTCTCTCTCAATGAACTCCCGTTCCACGGTGGCTTTTATCCGGTCTCCACGCCAATTACTGCAATCAGACACAGGTGATCCTCATTTTGCACTTGACCCACTTACTTACCGCTGTCTCCTGAGTCTTTCTCCCGCTGCAGACTTCGCTGAACCACGCCCCCCTCGCCACATACATTAAACATATTCTTGTTTCCGTTTGCATTAAGATTATTTTTCTTACCCAATGGCGGACGACATTAAACATATTCTTGTTTCCGTTTGCATTAAGATAATTTTTCTTACCCAATGGCGGACAATTTTACTTGTTTTATGTAAAATGCACTTAAAAAGGAAAATCCCCCAGGAAACAAGACTAAATATTGACAATTTGTTCCATATATAATTTTAAATTTTTAGATATTTGTACTTGAAATAAGACAAAAAATACTCAGTAAGAAAATCAATTTTGCAGTTTGAATTATGCATTTAAACCTCGCTAAAACTATAAAAAGGGAGAGGAGACCGAAATAAACTCTGGGTTTACCGAAGAAAACCTGCTCCCGACCAGGTTGGGTTCACGGAGTAAGTTACCACGGTAACTGACTCTGAGTATAAGTTACCTCTCTTTCAGAAACGGGCTTGACTTACCCTGCTTTCTCGGGTTTGACAAACTTCCCTTTTTGAAACGGAAAACCCAGAGTTTCCCTCATTTCAGGGTTAACATACTCAGAGTTTTCACTTAACCTCCTTTCTGAAACGGGCCCCTGCTGTTTATGGCCTGGATAGAAAATATTTGCTTGGGGTTTTGCCAACATTCAATATGTAATAATATGTATTTAATAAAATAATATGGACAAGGTGAGCAGACATGACTTAAAGGACTTTGATAAACACCTAATCAATATTCAGTGTGCCCTTTCTTATGACAATTTGAACTATACATTTATGCAGATGTCAAAACACACCATAGAGAATGCCAAATCATAGTAGATGACTTTTAGATACAGCCTTGAAGTTATAGTATCTGGTTTAATCAAAAGGGTCAGATAGAGAATGGGAAATCAGCGGAAGTTAAAAACAACTAGTAAGTGTATTTACTTGTCTCATTAGTGTTTAGCGCAGTTGTTTTTGCTAAGAAACGCTTGTTTTGTTTATTGTGTGGAGACGTGCTGAAATCGCGTTTGGTCTCGTACTGTATCGCGTCCCTTGTCAGTGTCGGGCGCTTGCTTGGCCATTTATTGTGATTAACGGGAAAGTGTGTTCAGCTGAATTGGAGTAGTATTTTGTTAGATGGGTATAAAAAGCTTAGTTTACCACGGCAGCGGTCATCAGAAGACCGAAGAGTGTAAAGACCATCGACTCTATCGTGCGACTCCACCGGACAGGGACACCGGCAAAGGATATAAGTATCGCTTTTTATATATCTTCTTTCTTACTGTTTGTTGCACTTCTGTTTTAGTTTGTATAACAAATTCTTACTATGTGTGAGTAAGTTGTTGTTTGTTAGCATGTGTGTTTGGCAGTGTTCTTTTTTTAGGATTACTGATAAACTACTGCCGTTTGATTTGTTATCTATTTTAATGTTAGATAAATTATGTATGAATGTATTATGTCTTCATAGGTATTTTCTTTAGTTTTAGTTTTAATAAAACTTCGTTTTTTTAAAAAGTTTTCGTTTTGAAATGTTGTATGCATTTGACATTTTATTTAATTGCTCCATTTTCTTAAATGTGTATATATAGTATTTATAGAGTTTTAACTTATAGTTTTAGTTACTTTTTCTTATTTGTAAGTCGCTTTGGATAAAAGCGTCTGCTAAATGACTAAAAAGTAAAGTAAAATAAATAAATTCAGCTGTGTTATTTTTTTTAAACTGTTGATTTTAATTTTCCAACAGCACACACACACACACACACTGTCACGATCTCTAGCTGGAGTGCCCATGAGCTTCGCTAGAGGGCACTCCACTCCATACTCTTGCTACTTTACCCAGGACTCCATTTCCCATAATTATTTTCACTGACTCAACAATTGTATTACCTATCTCTCATCAGATCTCATCATCAGTTCACAGCTCTCTCACATTAGAGTGACTTTAAAATAAGCAAACTGTCTGTCCTCACTGGTGATTGATTGTTTAGCTCTTCCATGTTTCCCTGCCTTCATGTTTTGATCTTTGGATTTTTGATCGGTTGCTGCCTGCCCTGACTATTGCCTGGCTTGTGGATTACTCTTTTGCCTTTGCCCTGAATGTTTGCTGGTGTTTGACCTTTTCTGACTACGCTCAATGGAATAAAGCCTGCATGTGGAGCCCCACTTTGTTGTCACGCCCCCCTTCATTACACACACACACACATACGTACTCAGAGGTTACTCACTGTTTGCGAGTGCTCGGTGATCTGTAGGACTGATGAGATGATGAGCAGCGTCTCTGCCGCCACAGGTGTTTGTGTGCAGATACTGTGTGGTTTTCCTTTAGAAAGCACTTCTGGCCCTTCTGCTGTCAGTTGACGCTCCAGCAGACCGCCTCCTCTCCGCATGATAGCTGCAGAGGTCACACACACATTCATGCCCGCTACTGCATTCTGGGTGACGTTTTAGTTCAGGGTAACCAGTGTGATGCACTGCTCTTATTTAGGAGTTATAAACCAATGAGACTGAACCACAGACACTAAAAAAGATATCTGGCATTCAGTATTCTAAACTCATTACTGGATGTGGGTCAAAATGTAGACAAGTTAAAGAGAACTGGTCATGGCAATATGTTAAGGAAATTTGGCGGTTTGTGGGAATGGGGATGGGGATGTACAATCAGTGGACTGCATGCACATTAGAGGCTGACATTTTTTCGGGTGCTATTTTGGGGATACCCAACTTTACACAAATATACCTTTTATATAAATAAACTATAAACTGTATATTTTAATTCTGAACTCAATTCTAGTTGCCCTGTCTCTTTATGCTCTCCTCCTGTTTGCTTTGGTGTGGCTGGTTAAGTGAATGACGCAGTCCGTGATGGACAGATTGTTAACGGCTGGTCTATGTGGTAATACAATCGGGCAGGACATCCAAACGCTCACCTATTATTCATCAACCTCAAACATGGCTTTTCCTCTGAAAGATGTATGTAGTAGCAACTTTACATGGCCGCTCAATATGATGTTAACCTAGAGAAATGTGCGCTATTGAAGTGTTTGTGTGGAGAGTGGAAGCGCGTTTGCAGCAGGACAGGCTCCGGTGCGCTCACTTGCTCTTAAAATCTCCGTAATATTTGGTCATACAGATAAAAGTAGCCTAATACATCTTTCGAATATGTAAAGACTCTACGTTTATTTGTGTGCACTCAGAATAACAACGAAACGTTGCGCTTTTAAGCAAACAGGATGCGCTTTAGGTCTCATGTGAGAAACTTCGAAACTCCGTCTTTGAAAAATATATCTATATGTAACACCCCCTCCCGGGTCCACACCACCACAACTCTTTCTTGCTCCGAGCGGGTCTCGAACCCGGGATTCTGGCGCGGGAGGTGGGCGCTCTAACAAGGAACGCCAAAGGTTACAGCCATAAGAACGCCTCTTTGTGAGTTCAATGGAGTGAGGTTTACACACAGCCCTTACTGGCATAAATCCGTTACATATAGAGAGTGAAATGTATAAAAAAAAACAAAAAAAAAAAACAATAGAAGACGTGTGTGTTAGCATGGATGATTTACATGAAATTTAATCTGTGCAACACTGTGCATAAGATGGCTTTCAGTTCAATATAACTACATTTTGGGTTTTTATTCAACTAATAAGGTGGGCACGCTGTGGTCTGTACTATATTTTTTTTGTAACTGACAGATTTCGGCAAAAAAAAAAACAACAACACGGGAGTGGGAGGGAATGGGAGTCATTCTTCCGGGAGTGGAACGGGACGGGATTTTCCCCCAGTTTTTTTCGTGGGATTGGGACGGGAAGAGATTAATTTTTGTGGGAGTGGAACGGGATAGGTTTGAGAATTCACTCCCGTATCACCCTCTAATGCACATGCAACATTTTTTGACGTATTTCCATTTTTAAAAAGTGTGGCACGTTTCTGGTGATGTATGTTTTCAGTTTGCTCTAGATGCCTATATAGTTCCCTAACCACCACTTAAAATGAGTGTCCGCATGAAAATGCAATAGTGAGCAATGATCAAAATAGAAATCAATAAATCAGTGGTAATGTAACTTGATTAATGTTACAAAGAAGTGCCAATTTTAGACTAGTTTTGTTCAAAGAATGTTGAAAATACAACTTTAGATTAACAATATATTAACATAACATTAACGTGACATTACAGCATTATCATTACCATTGATTTCAAGGCTGATTCAACTACAGTTATGTCGAATCAATATATCTCGGATTAGTATAGTTTCCACATTAAAAGGGGCGGGTGCAAAAGTGATGTTTATTGTGAATATTAATTGAATGCCATTATCACTGACACATCAGCAGTAGCACTATATCAGTCTGGGGTGTGTTTCCCAAAAGCAACGATGGTTGCAAGTTACGTCATTACATTACATACAAAATGTGCATTACAAGCACATTTTATTTATTAGTCTAGATTCACATTTTGAGAATTTAATGTTATGCATATACTGTATCTGGGAATATTTCTGTAAATTCAGTTATTTACTTTAGATAATTCATGTTAATGCTGAAAACACAGTGCCCTGTTTGAATTAGGCTTTTAAAAGTAGTAATAATCTGTTTTCTCAGTAGGTCTGCGTGCTGTTACCGGAAACGTCTGAGCCAGACTAAGTTGAGCGTCGAAGCAGATGTTCAAGTAGTTAAGTTTAGTAGTAAATGTTTAAAATTAATGAGGCATCAGCTGTCTTATATATGTCAGACAAAAAACGAACTGCTTCAAATATGCTTCTTAACTGATGTGGTACAATGCTAAATAACATATTGGATAAAAAAGTCATTATATTGTGGTTTACACACAGCAAATGGAGCAGGAGAGAAAAATGAACTTACCATCAGTCTGATGTAGAATAGGTCACTTTAAGGTGCTGCTAAATCTCAAGAAAGAGACGGAAGTGAAGCAGAAAACAGTTCACTGATATGTTCAGAACACATTCAGACTTACACAGTAGATCTTGCAATGCACAATATCTGTTTTTTTTATTATTCTTTTTATAGTAAGCTAATGATATTTTCTATCCCCTGAAACCCTCAGTCCCATCAGTGTAGGCCAAAGCTAATCCGCACACAGAGCATTGCATCAGCCATTCACTGCTGTGTGAGTGGCATTGTGTGGAGCTGAATCACATCAATGGGCACAGTGTGACAGCACCTCTGTGGGCAGAGGTCCAGTGCATTGAGGAGAGGAGAGGAGAGGAGAGGAGGGTGGTACTGCTGTTATGGCTTGTCCTACATGTGCTCTTCTGTGAGACTGTCTTTCCATGTGGCTGTGCATCTACACATTGAGTGGCTTGTATAATGCTTGAAAATCATTTTGTAAACAACTAACAATTGCATCGCAAGTTCTTTATTTTTTATTATTATTTGTTTGATTTTTGGTCCCTATAAAATTTTATTTAATAGGTTTAGTGACATTTGATAAAAATACTGATGAAGAGTTATTCAAGACTAATTGAAGAATTAGGTAACTGATGCAAAATTATAAAAAAAAAATACAGAAGAAAAAATGAAATTCACATGATGAAGAAAAGAGATTTCTGCCAGTGATACTAAATATTAGTTGCAAATGTTTTTGGTCATTCACTTTAAACCATATGTTGGCAGAATGTTTGTAAAACAAATTCATTATACATATTTGTGAATAAAACTATATACATGGTAAAACATTAATGAAGAAATATAAATTATTCTAATGGATTTTTCAGTTTAATTGATTAGATGTAACAGCTGTAGCTACTTCAGCTAAAACAAACAAAATAAAAATATTGATACGTAACACAAAACATATTTCTGCCAGACCACTTTACATGCATGATAACAGCTTATACTATACTACGGGTCTGTTGAATGCTTGAATCTGATTGGCTGACAAACGTTCTAAGGCGTGCAATTATTTTCAGGGAAACGCATGGCTAAAGTATTTCAAGGCAGGTCTAAACCACATTACATCTCCATATCACTTTGCCAAACAGTTTCAGTTATTCAAAACTACTTACAGCCTAAAACAGCAAAAGAACCATAACCAACAATAACACCGCCCAAGCAAATAAATATAGTAAACAATCGGATAAAAACAACTAATTATTTCCATGTTTCTGCCAAAAAATTACATTTTTATTATGCATGCAAAGCACATACTCTCTTTCTCCCGCTCTGTATCTCTCACAATATTTTAGGTGTCGTAAACCATAGTATAAGCAGAATAATTGGTCCCACTTTATATTAAGAGGCCTTAACTACTCTGTACTTACATCAAAACATAAGTACACAGTATTTTTTATATTGCATTGCAAAACACTTTTGTTGCTATTGAGGTGGGATGCGGGTATGGTTTGGGACAGGTTTGGTGGTTGTGATGATTATTCATTGTCAATTTTCCATAAAGGCAATTATACTGAAGAAGAAAGACACAAGAAGTTACTCACATATAATAAGTAATGCCACATATAATAAGTAATGCCATAAATTTGCTCTCTTGTGCAACGATGGCTGCGTGAACGTTTGGAGTAAACTGAGGGTGGAGATGCATCAAACTGGTGATCTGACTAACAGTCAACCCTCTGAAACTGTGGGCCAGTGACAATAATACATGTGTGTGTGAGTCTGTGTGTGTGAGAGAGAGAGAGAGAGAGAGAGAGAGAGAGAGATCATTCATTTTGCACTACATATTTAATACGGTTTAAATATTTGTTTTATTACTATTATTGTTTTTATTTTTATTTCTGTTATGTGCACTACTTGTGAGCAGCCCAGCTGCAATTGCTTTGGCAATACAAATGTATAGTTTTTGTCATGCCAATAAAGCACACTTAAATTGAATTGAATTGAAAATTGAGAGAGAGAGAGAGAACAATACTACAAATGTATAATCTACATGAATATGCTTTCTTTCAGTTCAGTCCATTGCTATTTCTTATTAGGATTACAGTTTGACCTTTGTGAAAAGCAAAGTCCCTGAACAGTGTACATTAGTTTCAAGTACCAAGAGTGCTTTGGTTGCAAACTACCTGTAAAAAGACTCCAGTCTGAGCTGACGCTTCTGGACACTAGATGGCACTATGTGCACAGGATTTTAGTTTTTAGTTTGCCCAGCTCTAGTTCAGTTAAAAATATGATTTTCTCCTTTTAAGTTTTTATTTAAATTTTGGGCTGCTTCCCAAAAGCATTAAGTCATTAAGCCTAAGTAGATCATATTGATCGATCGATCGTCTGGAAGCTAAATTTGTTAAATCTCCTGCACGTGTTTTAATTAATTCCTTGGCAGATGTATTTAACCTGTCTCTTTCTACCTGTTCAATTCCCCTTATATGGAAATGTGTAAAGTTACACCTCTTTCAAACAAGGTTGATCATCTGGTGTGAATAACTATTTATAATGCAATTTTTAAAGGTTTTTTTTTATCATGCAGTGTTATCACAGTATATTAATTCATTCAATATCCCCATTTCAGCCTGCTTTCAGACCTAATTTTCTATCTCCACTGCTCTTCTAAAATTCACTAATGATGTGTCTTCGTGCTATGAAAACGGCCATGCCACAGGTGCAATTTTCATTGTTATTTCTGAGGCGTTTGATATTGTTGATCACTGCCTGAGAGGGACCGAGAAGTAAGGAACACAAGCTTTTCCCTAGAAAATGGGTCTTTATTTAAATCCACGAAAAACAAATAAACTCAAACAAAAATATAAAACAACAAACAAAAATAAAATTAAGTCAAGTCATTTAGACAGAAAACGGAACTAAAACTTGAACTCACAAATGAACAAAGCAACAGCTTATAAAGGGAAAGATGGGCTAATTACAAATTAAGAGGGCAAGCTACAAACTTTACATTCAACATATAATGTTAAATGAATCAACATCAAATCAAACAGAGAAATACATTAAATCAAGATAAATACAATCTAAGTGTAATTATATATCATGAATGTACAACTAAATAAATCATTTGATAAAGAAATCAACTTTTCCTCCTTCCCCGGACAACCTGAGTGAATGGTATGTCCGGGCAGAACCACTAATGCTTAAATTCTCTGTTCCTGCCCGGACTCTAAATTGCGCCACGCCAGGAGGTGGCTACAGCGGACCACGTCTGAAGATCACCATACATCACCGGTAAACTTGAACTCAAAATAGAAACAAATGTGAGTAACTGATACAACAAAACTAATTTATGTGCACTCCAAATCAGCAATGATGTATTTAAGATGAATTGTATATGTAAACCTAACAATAAAAAACTAATGAATATTGTTTCTGGCATTTGATTATTATAAACTGAAACCAAAATGAATGCAAATAACAAAGAGGGAAATGTAAAAAAAAGATTAACCTTTAAATGACTAAACATATAATTCATATAGATGATGCATGTGTGTGTGAGAGAGGATACCTCCACATTACCACTCTTGTGCGGCCACCACTCGGGCCGTCACACTGCCTCTTTGTCTAGACACTTTATTCTGTGGGTTTAACTAAAAATGCTCTGTTATGTTCGTTATAGATGTCAGTGTGTTGTTTTCAGGGCCATCAGTCTGACTATTTAATTGCTGAAAAGGGTGTTCCACAAGGTTCTACTCTGGGTCCTATATTATTTTTCTATATTTATTACTGATTTATCTCTAATATGTTCCAAATGTTCTGTAAATCTTGTACTGTGACACTACTAACTTTGATATGTTACAAATCCCAATTTCTTTACGGATTCATTTTAAGCTAGTTCAAAACTAATTTCATATGAAGTATTTTTGCATTGTCGCATATATCCTTTTGATTTGCATATTACCTTTGATGATGGCTCACTTCTTGATAAAGTTGATTCATTTAAATATCTCAGACCATGGATTAACCCTGAACTTTCCTTTAACCTGTTAGCCAGCACTCCCCATTTTGGGACTCATAGTTGAAAAAGACGTACCAAACTTATAACACAATATTCAGAATATTACTGTTTCTGCAGAGTTTATATAGCTACAGTGCCATGTACTTTGCTAACTTTGGTAATTTCAGCAACTATATCGATCTCAGGAGTACTCATTTAAACCATTAAAATCAATATCTAATTTAAAAGCATTAAAGTGTGACATTGTCCTTAGTTCTACTATACATGTTTTGAAGTAAACTTTGAGCATTTTTAGACGGTAAGATGGGTCTTTTTTATCTCCAGCTATGTTTAAGATTTATATCATTACATGATGTTTGCTGATGTAACATTTCAAAATTAATTAGCTTTCTGAATCCGTGCTTTACAGAAAAATACAATTCAATTACTATAGTTGAGTTCTGTATTGTATTTTCTTCATTCAGTTTTCACATTTGGCTGGAGCAGAGGACGAGGAGTCGAGGAGCACAATCAAAATCCATTTATTAGATAATAAGTGGGGAAACTATCATGGTCACCCATAGAACTGCACTGCATTTCCCAGCATCCCTCTGGCCACTTACCTGCACTCCATCATAATCACTCACACCTGACTCTGTGGATGTCTTCCTCCAGTGGACTCTACTAAAGGGAGAGATAAGGACTACTAATTCCTCAGTTTATAGAGCGTTCCAGGAGCTCACGGAGTCCACTCCTGAGCCCACTCCAGTCCAGAGCGCCCCCTAGCGTCCGCGCTTCCAGAGCGCCCCCCTAGCGTCCGCTCTTCCAGAGCGCCCCCCAGGCAGCGATCTCCCCAATACTTTTTTTGTGGGGGGCTACCCACCATGGCCCATGGATTCCCCTGATCCGCCATTGCCGCCCGAGTCCCCTGATCCGCCATGGCCACCGAGCTCCCTGCTCCACCATTGGTCCCGGAACGGGCACCGCCCTGGAGGCCACCTGCCCTGTCTCCATGTTCCTTGAGGCCTCCAGGGCACCCATGGCACGGGACGCGCCTTGCGGGAGGGGGAGCTAATGTCACGGTCACCCATAGAACTGCACTGCATTTCCCAGCATCTCTCTGGCCACTCACCTGCACTCCGTCATAACTCACACCTGACCTCCATCAGGGAATCCTCCTCACCTGTTGTTACCAATCAAGCTCTCTACATAACAGCACTAAATCCAGACACTCATTGTCTGGTCTCGAGGTTACAAGCTCTTCATCTGTCTTATCACCTACCTGCTGGATCCCTGTGGCTCTGTGGATGTCTTCCTCCAGTGGACTCTACTAAAGGGAGAGATAAGGACTACTAATTCCTCAGTTTATAGAGCTTCTTTGATTTCTGAGTTATTGCACTTACCTGTTGAGGTTGCTTTCAGTTTGTTTAATAAAGAAGCTCTTACTTTACTCATCCTCGTATGCCTCTCCATCCAGTATGTGACAGAAACATGGAGCATGGGGTTAGACAAAACAAAACCGGACATCAGACACAGGGAAAACCAAGGCTTAAGAATACTGGGGAATCAAACGAGAATTAACTAATGATGACAGAATGAGGACAGGAACAGGAAACACCAAATATGGACATAAGAAGGAGAGAAACACAGGACATGGGACACAGGTCTGACATCAGTATCGTAAAATGTATGTATATATAATATATATACACACATTTCCTGTTCAAATGTAAGTTTATTGTAATCTGGGGTAATAGAGTATTGTCCAGAAGATGGCAGTCTCATCATTGCAATATATTAAGATACTGAACAAGTATTTATGTTTGAGCCTTGGACAGGTTAAACTGCACTTTGAAATGGAAAAAAAACCTAAGTAATAACTATTTTAAATGTGGCATTGGTATACGTTTTGAATAAATAAAGCAAACAGGCCCTTATTATGCCTTCATGTACGCAGGCCCTCATCTGCACATTAATAAAATACATGCTCAGGCAATCCTGGGGACCATGTGAAATTAATTTATGACAGTACAGTATTTTAAAGTGTTACCAAAACGTTTATAACTACACATGAACAAATGAGTGCTACAATATTAATTTTAATAGCAATTTTTTTACTAACATCAAATACTGCATAATTACTTCTAAAGTGGTCATGGTAACTCACTAGTAATTACTCAAGTATTACCAAATCCTTCAGAAGCAGTTACTAATTGTTTGGAACAGTATTCTAAAGCAAAAAGCATGATTATTTCCTAGTAATGACAGAAGTCACTGTAAGGTTTTTGTGGTTTTTGTAAGGTTTTGGATATTAATGACCTGACACAAGTCATTACTACTGCTGGATACAGAATACAGTGTGAAGTTCAGAGGAATGCAATTTATAAAAAATGATCCATAGTCAGTAAATAATAATAAGCCTGATAAAATTGACCAATTATTTGCCATATACTGTTATTCTGTAAGTGGTTAAATGTTCATTCAAAATCGTTGATACAACCAAAATAATTTGTCCTGCATTAGTTATTGAATAGTTTAAAAAAGGAATTTTGAAGTTGTATATCAATTCTAAGTAGTTCTCTGGGAGGCATGATTGTCAGACTTTGTTTCCCTGTGTCTTGTGCTTTCATGTGCTTCCTGGTGTTTCCGTGCCCATATTTGGTTTTCCTGTCCTAGTTTTGTTAATTAGTTCATTAGTCCCCATCTGTGTTTGATTACTCCTCACTTGTTCCAGTTTTCCTTGTGTGATTCCTCCGTGTTCTTAAGCCTTAGTTTTTCCCGTGTCTGGTGTCCGATATTGTTTGTCTTCCGCATTTCTCCGTGTTCCCCGAGCTGGTCAGTATAATAAAAGTATATTTGATTTGGACTCCTCGACTCCTCGTTCCTTGCTCCTGGTGGAGCGTGACAGAATATCGGACCAAACAAATCCTTCTTCGCGGCGATGGAGTTCGCCGCCTGCGTCCTCGCCCTTATCCGGCGGAATCTCTCTTCGTGGAGTACGCCAGGGAATTCTGCGGGCTCGCCGCGGTGACGGAGCTGCACGACGCGGCCATCCTCCCCCTGTTTCGGCTTAGGGCCTGTTACCACCACCCCATGGATCTCCCAGACACAACAGGACTAAGTTGGAGAGAAGGGATCTTCCGGTGTCTGGGAAGTTTCTGGGCCCAAGTCGAAACCAGCACGCCATCCGCAGCTCCCTTATGTCTGCTGGCTTCTCGGCTGTCAAGACAGCCAACGGCAACCCCAGAGCACCCCCGAGAGTCAGAGCTTCCCAAGCGTCCCCGGAGTCCCCTGATCCGCCATGGCCGCCCGAGTCCCCAGATCCACCATGTCCACCCAAACTCCTTGCTCCGCCGATGGTCCCGGAACGGGCACCGCCCTGGAGGCCACCTGTACTGTCTCCATGCCCCTTGAGGCCTCCAAAGCGCCCACCCGCCATCCCCATTGGATGTTGTACGGTGCGGGACGCGCCTGTTGGGAGGGGGGGGTTGTACTGTCAGACTTTGTTTCCCTGTGTCTTGTGCTTTCATGTGCTTCTTGATGTTTCCGTGCCCATATTTGGTTTTCCTGTCCTAGTTTTGTTAATTAGTTCATTAGTCCCCATCTGTGTTTGATTACTCCTCACTTGTTACAGTTTTCCTTGTGTGATTCCTCCGTGTTTTTAAGCCTTAGTTTTTCCCATGTCTGGTGTCCGATATTGTTTGTCTTCCGCATTTCTCGGTGTTCCCCGAGTTGGTCAGTATAATAAAAGTATATTTGATTGGACTCCTTGACTCCTCGTTCCTTGCACCCGGTGGAGCGTGACAATGATAGTAGATATATAGTAAAATAGTATTTACTGATTAGCTAATTGTGTACTCAATAGTTGTTACAAGAATGTTAAATATTACATTACTTTTTTATTCTTGTGTAGCTATTCATTAATGAGAGAACAGTATATTCTATGATTTATTTAGTGACAATGATTAGATAAAGTTGTAGTTCTCATACCAACTTCATTGCCTTCTAGATACATGTTGGTGACAAAGTTTTCCACATAATGTTGAATCTATATGATATTTGCCTATTTGTTTGTTTATTGTTAATAAAATGCAGTTGCTATATTCTCTGTCCTCTAATCAAGCAAATATTATGATCTGAACACAATATTTGAAAGATGGCAACAGATGTACTTCTTTGAGATACAGTATGGTTGTGTGCAGTGGTCGAATTGTAAAAAAAAATCACGGGGATGGCGTAGTCAGCGGGCGTGTGGTCCTGTGGCTAATTTTACACAATGATGACAAAATTTGTCTCATTTTTAAAAAGGTTTCTATCCAATGAAAAATTACCCTTATTAAATTAACTATTATTTATATATTTCTTCCCCTTCTGGGGCCTGAAATAGAGGCATTTTGGACAATATTGATAAATAATCAATATTTAGCTTAGTGTTTTTGTGCTGGCACCTGGTTTAGGCTTGCCATGGATACATAAATATGACAATAAAATCGCCAGTAGGTGGCAGCAAGTCCCTGTTTTAATAAATGACTTACTGAATCATTCAAATCAAATGATTTGTTCAAAATGGCTGATTCAATAGAAACGAAACAAATGAGACCGTCTGAATGGAATCACTGGCTCACTCGATTTGTTCAAAAATGGTTTCATTTGTGGAATTAAACACCTTCTTGCTATGCACTGTTGTTTAAAACTAATAGCACATTTGTGCTTGCGGCCTCGTGCACATGCTGATATACAGAAAAGTACATTGAGTGTGGAATGAATATAAAAACTTAAACTCATACATTGGTATGTTTCATTGTTGGAATTATGCTTTATTTTTTACCTATATGTATGTATATTCTCTTGTATTGTGTTGCATATTTTGCACTGTCCATTGAGCAGACCTGTCCTGACTTACATTTCACTACGGATTATATTCTGTATAATTGAGTATGTAACGAATAAAACCTTGAATCCTTGAATCCTATAAGGGCATTCTAACTATTGTAATTGGGATTTATAGTGCAGTGAATGCTTTTTGGACTCAAGACGTGTTTTGTTTTTTGTTTTTTTCCAAAGTTGGATGTCAGCTCTCCTATTGTCTCTCAGTCCCTCACAGTCACACATACTTTGTCAAGAGAAATTATTTAAATTATAATCAAGGAAAAATCATACCTTCCGTTGTCTTCTTTTTAAAGAGTTTCAGAAGTTGTGCTTGAACTATTTTGCGTGAAAAAATGATGAAATCGCTTCTGCTTGTGCACAGCCTTTTACAGTACCAAGTTATGATTGTTATTTAGTTCATAAATTATCAATAAGAAGAGAATTGTAACATTTCATGTGCATGATAAGTTTGA
Organism: Oxygymnocypris stewartii; assembly: GCA_003573665.1. NCBI lineage: Eukaryota > Metazoa > Chordata > Actinopteri > Cypriniformes > Cyprinidae > Oxygymnocypris > Oxygymnocypris stewartii. Next base: position 434,589 of record QVTF01020201.1, on the reverse strand, counting down.
TGTAATACACAAAATTGATAATCCAAAGGGGATGGTTTGGGGGGATGGTGGGTTTACAGAGGGGATGCTTTTCATAATTTTTTTCGACCAGGGGGATCCCATCCCCCCCGCAGCCCCCCTGAATTCGAGCCCTGGTTGTGTGTCACTGTTCATAATAAATGTTTTGCTTTGACACTAAATTAAGTTAAAGCATGTCCAATGTATTTCCTGATTGATAGGACCAGTCTGTTGGCAATTAATCAGTCTTAAGATAGCACATTAGAGGTCTGGAGTGCATGCAAGCAATGTCCTTCCAGTGTCTCCACTGAAATCTCTTTTATACCTCTATGCTTCAATAGAATTGTGCCACTTTTGTATTTTTGCTTTTTGCATGTGTGTGTTTTTTGGTTTTCGCTCGGCTGTAAACAGGCTTCTGTTTTTCGTTCTTTCACTTAGTTTGTGTTCGTATTTAGCTGATAGTTTCAGACCTGTTTATTAAAAGCAAGTAAACAACTGCGTCACTCTCCACTATTGAACCAAAAAGGCCTGAAAAGAAACACTCAAACAGATATCACTGCAAACACGGAGGGAGAGAGAGATAGAGATCAACAAAATCTGCCTGGATGCTACTGCTTGTACTAACAAATACATTTACAAACACTAGCAAACACATTATACAAAGAGCATCACGCGTAGATAACTCATTTCATTTAAGTAGGTCCTATTAGTTGTTAGAAATATCATACAAAACTATCTTGTGTTCTCTATTCATTTATCCATTAGAGTAAACATTATTTTTTTGTATAAAAATAAGCAACATGCATTTTGTGAACAAAAAGAAGCAAAGCAGATGTTCACCTGTATTTCTGTGCAGTGCCCACTTGAGTAATCTAGAATGATTCCTTGTTACACAAATTTCCACTTAAATTTTTACTTCTGCAGCCTGTCTCAAGAATGTATTATACACGTATCCATGAACATCTAAACACACACACTCGCACACACACACACACACACACACACACACACACACACACACACACACACACAAACATACACATTTTAACAATTTATTTATGTCCACTTAAAATAAATACTCTGTCACCTTAGAGTATTTATGACCTTGTCATACCTGTGTCATTATACAAACGTCTGTCCTCATTTGCCACAAAAACACTCGCACACACTCACATACACTCACACACAACTACAACAGGCTGTTTTTCTCTGCAACAGCAGACAAATAATGGAAAACATTAGTGTTTACGGATGGCTCTCTATTTTATTGAGTCTACACACACACACACACACGCTCCCCGTGGCTCTCTTCAATTACAGTTTCCTTGCCGCCTACTTGGCTTTAATGGAGGAGAGGCTGGTGGGGTGAAAGATGAGGGGTGCGGAGCGCCATCGATCTCCACACATGGGAGGCTGTGATTGGGCCGCCTGCTCAGGCAAGCCTGGGGACCCGGGGAGCAGCGGGCCACACATCACTGGAGAACCAAGCCTTCTGCCACACTCTCTTCACCTCGTCCACTCTTCACCACACACACACACATATCAGGCCTCATATGTATCCAGCCTTTGCGCTGTGCTTATGTAACTCAGCCCTTCAGTGTCTTCATCCCAGGCTGAAATCCCAGTCAAGCATCCACACATGCTTTTGAAACATAATTGAGTGCCTCTCAGAAGCTCATTTCACAGTCTAATTGTAGCACGCACAAAGAGAGTCTATGCTTACCCTAGACAATTCTACGTCTTATTTCAGCTCTTCCTTTCTAAAATCTGCAATTAACAAGTCAACGTGCAAATCTGTGATCGCCTCATAATGGACAGTTTATAAGACATCTGACACTGTGAAAGTGACTCACACACACACACACACACACACACACACACACACACACACACACACAGACTGAAGTTTTTAAATTGTTTGCTCATGTTTATTTATTTGTTCAAGACATTTCTAGGATTGAAAATTGTTTCTAGGATTGTCTGTGCTCATCTCTATTTTAGCTGCTGAGCATAAGTGCTGCATTAAAGATTTGCTTAGGCAATGAGAAAATATGTTTTAGGTTTGAGTCTTATGCTAGAAAATATGTATTACAGAAAGTTAAGCATTGCATGATTATTGATTGAATATTGTTGTTCATTTTCAAAAGGAAACAATGGAAATGCACAAACACCTTTTACAGAAAGATTACATAAGAGAGCTTCAAATTTATTGAAAATAAATATTATAAAAAAACATCCAGCATATTCTTCAAAAAAAATTGCTTGTCTACCTCAACTATAGTCAGGTCCATTTATTTAGACACAGGCACATTTTGTATTATTTTAGCTGCTGACTGAAACATATTCAAGTTACAGTTATATAATGAATATGGGATTAGAGTGCACACTCTGAGTTTTAATTTGAGGTTATTATCGTCACAATTGAAAGAGAGGTTAAGGAATTACAGCTCTTTAATATATGCCTCCCCCCTTTTCAAGGAAACAAGTAATTAGACAGTTGACTCAAAGGCTGTTTCATGGACAGATGTGGGCTATTCCTTCGTTATTTACATCTAAGTTGAGCATGTTAAAGGTCTGGAGTTGATTCTAAGTGTGTCGTTTGCATTTGGAAGCTGTTGCTGTGAACCACATAATTCGGTCAAAGGATCTCTTCATACAAGAGCAACATACTATTGTTGGGCTTCAAAAACAAAATGGATCCATCATAGAGAGAGCAGAAACATTAGAAGCAGCCAGATCAACAGTTTGGTACCTTCTGAGAAACAATGACTGCACTGGTGAGCAGAAACATAAAAAGACCTGGATGTCCATGGAAGACAACAGTGGTGATGATCGGAGAATCCTCTCCATGATGAAGAAAAACCCTTTCATACCATCCAGCCAAGAGAAGAACTCTCTCCAGGAGGCAGACGTGTCTACAATCAAGAGAAGACGTCACCAGAGCAAATACAGTGGCTTCACCACAAGATAGATTAGATTTTACCAAAAAAACATCTAAAAAAGCCAGAGCACTTCTGGAAAAGCATTCTTTGGAAGGCTGAAATTAAGAGCAACCTGTACCAGAATGACGAAAAGTAAGAAGTCTAGAGAAGGCTTGGAACAGCTCGTCTTCCAAAGCGCAGAAATCATCTGTGAAACATGAAGCAGTATGATGGTGTGAGCATGCATGTCTTCCAGTGGCACTGTTTATTGATGATGTGATCTAATTAAGATTTAAGCTGATTTATTTACTATATTATTTATATTTTTACATAAAAATAATGAAGAATTATTTGAGGTTTATTGTTTTTTTTCTGTTAACAAAAAGTGTGACTTGTTTTGTGTTATGTTTGTAATTTTCAAGCAATATCAAATATCAAACCCAGAGTGTGTTATAGAGAGCTCTCCATGCCACTTGTAGATCTTGGTTATTCTTGGTTATGACAGCCAATCACATTCCCGGCTGCAACCAAGAATCGTATGCTATGGCCAATCAGTGCTCGTATTGCTTCCTTGATTCTCCCTAGTAACAACAAAGAATTGATCAATAAACGTCAAGTCAATAAAAAGCCAAAATATTTTTAGTTGTTTTAAATGAATAACCTGTAGCTGAGACTAGCTAATAATTCAGGTAATTAATGCAAAACTTTATTAAATTAATACAAAACATTTGCCACATGTGTGTTCTCGTTTAGCTCCTGTTTGCCCTTATTTGGTTTGGTTCCTGTTCCCATTATGTTTCCTTATTAGTTCATAATTTGTTTCCAGCTGTGTTTTATTGATTTCCTCGTTTACTCCAGTGTTCTTAAGTCCTGTGTTTACCTGTGTCTGACGTCCACTGTTATGTCATTGTATGTACTCCGTCTCCTACATTCCCTGTGTTCCAGCTATTGTATCATTAAAAGACTGTTTTGTTGAAGAATTCTTCGTCTCCTCGTTCCCTTGCTCCAGCATAATGTGACAGACCAGCCTGATTTCCTGATTTATCTAAATTCCTCAGCATATCCAACACCACAGAAAAACTTGATGATGTAACAGAAACTATGGATTCTCTCTTTTCTAGCACTTTAGATGCGGTTGCTCCTTTACGCTTAAGGAAGATTAAGGAAAAGAGTCCAACACCGTGGTATAATGAGCACAATCGTGCCCTAAAGAGAGAAGCCTGTAAAATGGAGAGCAGCTGGAGGAAAACAAAACGAAAGGTATTTCGTATGGCTTGGCGGGAAAGTACCCTATCCTACAGAAAAGCATTAAAAACGGCTAGATCTGATTATTTTTCGTCTATTTTAAAAGAAAACAAACATAACCCCAGGTATTTATTCAATAGAGTGGCAAAATTAACAAAAAATTAAACATCAACTGGTGTTGACATTTCCCAACAGCACAGCAGTAATGACTGTATTAACTATTTTACTTCCAAAATCAATACTATTAGAGATGAAACTGTATATATATATCCCCGGAGGAACAATTCCACTGATTCTCTACTATAGGGGTGGAAGAATTGTATAAACCTTTTAAATCAGCTAAACCAACAACATGTATGTTAGACCCTATTCCATCCAAACTACTAAAAGAGGTGCTTCCAGAAGTCATAGATCCTCTTTTGGCAATTATTAATTTGTCATTTTATTAGGGTATGTCCCCAAAACCTTTAAATTGGCTGTTATTAAGTCTCTCATTAAAAAAACACAAATCTACCCCAAATATCTAGTTAATTATAGACCAATCTCGAATCTCCCTTTTCTGTCAAAGATACTAGAAAAGGTAGCATCCTCACAATTATATTCCTTCTTAGAGAAAAATAATATCTGTGAGGATTTCCAGTCAGGATTAAGAGCATCTCATAGTATTGAGACTGCTCTCATTAGAGAGGTGGTTGAGGAGAGACCCCCTCACATGATTGTAAAGCGCTTTGGGTGTACAACAATACACAAAAAGTGCTATATAAATGCGTCATTCATTCATTCATTCATTCATTAGAGTGACAAATTACCTGTTCTTATCATCTGATCGTGGTTGTATCTCTCTATTAGTGCTCCTGGATCTTAGCGCTGCATTCGACACTATTGATCACAACATTCTTTTGAATAGACTTGAAAACTCTGTTGGCATTAGTGGAAGTGCATTAGCGTGGTTCAAATCATACTTCTCTGACCGCCATCAATTCGTAGCTGTGAATGAAGAGGTATTATATCTATCACAAGTGCAGTATGGAGTACCTCAAGGCTCAATATTAGGGCCGTTACTTTTCACGCTTTACATTTTACCCTTGGGTAATATCATCAGGAAACATGGGGTTAGCTTTCACTGTTATGTTGATGATACTCAGCTCTATATTTCTTTATGACCCGGTGAAACACATCAAATTGAGAAACTTATGGAATGCATAGTTGATATAAAAACCTGGATGACGAATCATTTCTTACTACTAAATTCTGAAAAAACAGAGGTGTTAATTATCGGACCTAAAAACCACACAAGTAATACGCTAGAACACTGTCTAACACTTGATGGCTGCTCTCTCGATTCTTCATCATCAGTCAGGAACCTAGGTGTGCTATTTGAATGGCTTAGCTCCTCAGTACTTGAGCAAGCTTTTATCGCATTATAGTCCTCCACGTCCACTACAATCTCAAAACTCTAGCCATTTGATAATACATAGAATATCAAAATCAACTGCCGGCGCCTCTTCTCCCAGTGTTATTTTTGTCCCGTTTTTTTTGTTAAAGTTTTTTTGTTTTCTCCTTTTCTCTCCACAGCATGACAATCGCTGCATGATTCTTCGCCTTAGCCCGCCTGGATCTCCTGTTTGTGGAGTATGCGCAGGAGTTCTGCAGGCTCGCAGTGTGTACAGCATTGATCAAGCCACACTGAATTCCTTGTTCTGGATTGGGGCCAATTACCATCGCCCGTGGACCTCCCAATTACCACTGGACTGTGCTGGAGGTAAGGGATCCTCCGGTGTCTGGAGTGTGTCCGGCCACGATCCAGAAGCAGCATGCCATCCAGTCCATCAGACGTTCCCCAGTCAAGCCCGCCATTCACGGCGAAATCAAGCCCGCTGTCCGCCTCACATGTGCCACTGGGAATACTTATATTCGTATATGAGGGTATGTCTTGGCACCCAGAGGTTGCTCCAATTTTGTCTCCAGCCCCAGAGCTCACTCACGTGTCAGCTCCAGTGCCAGAGCTTGCTCCAGAAAGCTATCCTGAGTCTCCTTGGTCTCCGCTTGTCCCGTCCAGCCCACTTTTGTCTCCTTCATCTCCACTGGTCCCAGCCAGCTCCGCTCCTCCTAAGCGTCCTCCATAATCCCTTCGAGCTGATACCTTATTCTGCCCAATATTTTAATTTGTTTGTTTTGGGGGGGGTGGGGGGGCATATATACTTGGCCATAGCGGCCTCCCGAGTCTCCTGATCCGGTGTGGCCTCCTGAGTCTCCTAATCCGGCCAGGGGGAGTACTGTCACATGTGTGTTCCTGTTTGTTCTTATTTGGTTTGGTTAATTTTCCCATTATGTTCCCTGATTAGTTCATCATTTGGTTCCAGCTATGTTTTATTATATGATTAAAATACTGTTTTGTTGAAGAATTCCTCGTCTCCTCGTTCCCTTGCTCCAGCATTGCGTGACAAAATTATAAAAAAATACTTTAAGTATATTTTGATGCTAAACTTGTTTTAACTAAGTAAAATGTTGAATGCATGACCTTGACATAGAGAATAAGGTTTCAAAGTGGGGTAAATAGTGTCAGGGGAGGTTCAGTGAACGGAAGTGAAAGATTAGTCTTCAAAATGAGATCACATATAATAGACTAAACTTTCCTTTATCCACACTACCCATTACTTACTTGAACGCTCCTCTGTCTCAGGTGGGACAAAAGTTGTATTTAATGGATCCTTTTAAAATGTTAGCCAACATTTTGAGCCTGTTGGAAAAATATAGAATACACAAAGCATAATATAAAATCAACATTAAAAGTTGATCATGAGAAAATATAGTAATATTATATAAACAGCTGCATTAACTAATGTGATGCTAAATGGTCTGTTTCTCTACAGTCTTCATATCTTCACTTTTTAATTTAAATGGAACCTCGCTTCTGGAGACGGGACTGATGGCAGCCTAAATCTGATACAGTGGAAGTGGCAAAGGTGAAGGAAGCCGACTAAGGAAAGCTGTACACAAGACCCCTTCCTTGGAGAATTACTTTGGCCATTCCCTGATGCTCTTGATGCCATGAAAACTGTGGCAAGTGAAGCTGACCTGTCCGCATCCAGACTGTCAGAAAGACCTTCTGACCTCAGCTGGCTTGCATCAAAAGATCAGGTGGTTGCCTTGGGTAAGATGTAATTTGTGGCATCTGTGTACCTGGCCTGCTGAAGATGTAAGAGGGAGGTCATCAGCTGGAGCCATGTTCCATTGTATTCTTGCATCAAAACTTGCATGTGACTTCGAAGTAGTAAGTTTCATGCATCTACGAGGGCTGGGAAACAGCAGCAGCCAGATCCATAGCAAACAGCAGTCGCATCATGCTGACATCTGGTTGGAAAAGACAGTCCAGTATCTGACAGATTGCAAGGGGACTGCCAGCGCTGTCACGTCAAGCCTGATCCTGCCTGTGACATTTGAACCTGCTCCTTCAATGCCTTCTGTTCCTAATCACCGGTGGCTGATGCAGGTGTATGCCCAGTATGTCCAGCAAAGGCTGGATGAGATCAAGGCCACTATCACATCACAATATGGTCAGATCTTAAAAATGGATTCTACAAAAAAAATGTGGCCAGAAAACCAGCAAGATGCAGCTATGGCACTGCTACCTGGGCAACCAATGTTGTCAATGAGAATGGACTGGTGATCATGTCCGTGCTCATAGCCAGCAAAGGTTTTGGTCTCGGGACAATGATTGAAGGCCACATAAAGCGATGCAAAGTGGCTGAGGTTGCTGTTTGAAGAGTAGGAGCAAATGACAATCTGGTTAGATATTTGGCACTTCATGCGGAGGTTTGCTGTGGGTTGCACCACTGACTCTAGCCAGTTGTATGCCACATTTATGAGTCGCCACTGTATTTTCATGTGGGATTAGGTTGACCTGGCGGCCCTGAAGAAGGCGTAGCGAGCAGAGCTAGAAGCTGACCGGAAACCATCATCCGAGGCTGATGTGCTATGCTGTATCAGCTGTAGCAAGCTAGCCCTACATTGCAGGTAAAGCACTCATGGGACCAAGGAGACCCTGTGACGATTGAGAGCCATAGTCAGGTCTTTGATGGATATGCTGCTCGTGACACTCTGGGAGTCCCACTAATAAACTAATTCCGGATGAGAGAGATCTTTAAGTCCCAGAGGCCTGCATCCAGGATCCTCTAGGCATGCAGCTCTACATGCAGACAGACACTGTAGTGAAGGGAGGGCATCGTCTGTTATCGTCTGTCAGAGATTCCACTTCGCTTGAGTCATTTCACCTGCACCTTAACAGATTTATCCCAGGTAAATAAGTGATTTAACTGAATTATTAAAATATTTTTTTTATTATATAGTGAAATAAATATGAGCATTGCTAGAACAGCTGTTTGTGTATTTATATGAAATAATTGTGTGGTGTGTTTTTTTTGTTTTTTTTTACAGGTACCCTGGCAAGTGATACCTTCTTCCAGGTGTATCTTTTGGATGGAAATCTTCTGCGTCATACTGTGCAGTTGCTTTGTTACAATTTGTATTGTTTAAAGCGCTATATAAATAAAGGTGACTTGACTTGACTGTCGATACTCTTGCAAAGGAGGTTTTGTGCAAGGAAATCATCCCTTATGTTGGGCCAAAAAAGTACTCTGGTAGATAACTATTAGATTTTTTTGGTGACCATTTCATTCAAGTGTAAACACACTATTTAACCACTGAGAATATAGAATAGCCTGGTATATTATCTAATTGTCTGTGTTTTAATATTTTAAAGGTGAGCTTATTGGAGTGAAATATCTTTACCAGCAAACTGGTAAAGTTCTGCAGGACTACACATTGGCCATTGAAGAGTCAGGGATCACTGAATTTGGTACAGAGGTGGATGAAGGTTATGCTGAACTTGTTGAGTTTCAGGACATCTCTGTCCCCACCTTTGACACAGAATGGATACCTGCTGCCTCTTCACAAGCATCAGTGTTTGCAACGTCTGCAGTATCATCTCCAAACCCTCCAGGAACCATGTCACCCCTGTCTGTGATCTCTCCATCACCAGTGATATCTCCTGTTTAGAGCTCACTGCACACTCAATCAAAGCCAGCACTCTCTCTTAGAGTTTCACCAAAGTATTCATAGAGGTTTTGGTATTTGTTGCACTAATTCTAAATGTATATGGTCACATTGAAAGACATAAATACAAATTTGAACTAAATATTTACCTTTTTCCATGTAGTCCCAGTGGACCAATTATCAGCAGAAACTGATCTTCCAACATCTGAACACTTCACATGATGTAAGGACCCAGTTTCTTTTGTAATATACATTTACATGTGCATAAACACATTCTCGGTTATGTTGGCTGTGCTTTCATTTGAATATTTGTATTAATTGCTGCTATCAAAAGTTCCTAAATTATCTTTCATTTTAGCATTCTGTTGACCCTGATTATATTTCTCTTTCAAAACAAAACCATTAATCTGGCTCGCTTGTTCCGCAAATGGGTAATGTAAATGCCATTGGTTTAACTCCATCTAGAACGGGCATTGCCATTGGTCGCCTGTTAAATGCACAGCTGCATCATATGAGTGTGCGCCTGGCTCTGAGTGTGCGCGCTGCGTGGAGGCATAAATAATCTTTATTTTGGCCACAGACACGCTGTCGGCAAGTTGCATAATACAGTTTGGTTTTACAAAGTTCGTTGGAGTTTTCCCTCTCATTTTCCTTCGCTTTTAAATACCTTATTAATGCCTGTGCACATTTTGCTTTCACTTTCATTTCAGGTCAATTGATTATCTATAACTTACAATGACACATTTTCTGCAATAAACATGGGACTTTAACTAACAAAACGAATAAAAATACACCATTATCATGCTATAAGCCTAATATAAAATTACAAACTTGCAAAATGTTTAAATGTAAAAAAAACTAAAAACTGACAATCATCAAACACTGTGGCACCAAATGAATAAGAAAAAGAACGAATAAGAGCAAAACGAATAAAGCCTGGAGGCACGGAATACAACTGGATGTAAAATAAAATACACAATGTAAAAATGTAAATAAAGTAAAACATAAGCAAACACTGTGGCAATGGCTGGGCGATTTATCAGATTTTATCGATTAATTCGAATTTAATGTTTTGCCACAATTTGATTTTTTATAAATCGAGGAATCACGATTTTGAATAGAAATATTACCAAACGCTAGAATTAGACACTTTGATAATAACAGTAAAGAGAAAAGAACAATCCAACCGCATGTCGGTGCACATGATTAACCGCTCACGTGTGATGCTCTCTAGGTGCCATTCACACAGAGTGTGCTTTTGTGTTGACTGCGGGCAGTGGAATAGAAAGAATACAAGAAGATGTGAGTTAAACATCTTTTAATAACTAGAGTGCCGCGTTTTTAGAAAGCCGTTTCATGCACGAGACGCTGCAAGAGACGCGAGCGCAACAGTCAAACACATCCATGCTTACATAGAAAAAAACTATGGAACAGCAGCATAATCAACAAATACAAAACCTGTGAATAACTACTGCTGTATATCTGATATTTCAGGTTTGCATCCTGGTGACAGGCTGAAAACTGCTGTTCATTGTTTTACAGAGCCTTTATAGTTAATAATAGCACTCTGTGTTATACCTTTAGTCATTTTGAATTGGAATTGCTTGAGTTTTTTTGAGCATTTGTCTTGTATTATTTCAGAACATATAGCCTATTATGCATAATATAAGTTTGTACAAGATGTAGTTGTAGTTCATCTTTTCTGCAAAGATATTTAGTGATTTGTTTAACATTTACATCATGAAGACAACGTCATGTGTGGTGCACTTAGAATATACTTTTCTTTAACTAGAGGGTTAATAAAGAGAAAGTTGCTTGAATCATGTCATAGTTACATTTTCAAGTTGACTAGATAAAATCTTACAAAATCGAGAATTGGTCAAATATTAGTGAAATTGCTAAACCTAAAATATCCTCCTGAGACGCCCCCCCCCTAAAACAAAAGTTTGCATGTCATTACATTGTTTAGACCATAAGAAAAAAAATATATATATTTATTTTTTTAAATGTTCATTTATGAAACACTTATACAATTTTATTCATAGAGGACACAAGGACTAAAATTAAATGCCATGAATAGACATCAAAACGGCAAAATCAATGGGAGTTTTTTTAAATCACCAAATATATATATTTTTTTAAATGTTTTAAAATGTATAACAAAATTATTTGATATACCATTTTTTTATGCAATTTGTGTGTAAAAAATTCCATAAACTGGTTTCCCATTAAACACAGTGTACCTATACACTGTATCTAATTTGCTTATTAATGTGTTGCTGTTGGGACAGAATGTTGAAAAATAATTTTCATAATGGGAGTAATACATGGCCAGATTTTCATAATAATATATAATATTTCATAAGCAAACTGATATATAATTTATTTCCCTATTCAATTGTTGTCTCCCAAAATGCATAATAAACATGCTTTTAGTCCTGGTGTCCTCTACATTGAACATGTATGAAATGATGTCCTGTTTCATAACAGGAAGTCATATTTGAATTTGAAAACCCATAACATTTTCCTGAGATGTTGCTTTATGACAAACAATCTGAAAATGATTCAGATGTAAAAGACATTACAGAATATAATCATATTTCAATAAGAATGTACAATTTTTCACTAAATTAAATATAGCCATCTTTAAAGACATATGAGAGGGTTTAAAAAACATGTAGTATCTCTATAAAGCCCTGAATGTGCTCTGTACAGGACATCCAGGCTTATATCTGTGACAAGTGAGGTCTCAGAGAAATACACTAAAATAGAATGTCCACTACAGAGACACAAACTCCACAGCTGGTCTCAGGAGGAGAAATAAAATAGCCTAATTTGATCCTACATTGTTGCTGCACATGCTTTTAGATCATTACAAACAATAATGCAAAATTATTATATTAGAATAGAAGATATGCCGTCTCAATTATCAAACATCAATTATCAATAATTAAGTATGTGGTTTTGAAGAAGATCATTTTTTTCTTTCTCTGTTTTGACCGTCTCATTTGGACTTGGACTTGACTTGGACTCGAACCTCTTTGGACTCGGTCTTGACTCGGACTCGAACCTCTTTGGACTCGGTCTTGACTCAGACTCGAACCTCTTTGGACTTGGACTTGTCTTGGACTCGACAAAGGTGGACTTGACTACAGCCCTACTTGATTGTCTAAAAAGTTTTATATAACAATATACAGTATCAAATATAACTGAAACTGGTTGAAATGTCACCTACAGCTTTAATTGTTCATCAAGGATTCAAACTTAGCCTAGTTATAACTTAAATTATTAGTTGTGATTTACATTTAATGCTGACTTTTTGTTATATTGCTAAGCAAGTTAAGTTGCAGATATTAAAAATTTACATCTAGACAACACAAAGCAAAACAGAAAAATAGATAAGAGAAAATACAACCAAAAAAATGACAGGTAAGGATAACACATTGAAACAATCTCACATTAATATGTATTCAGCTGTGATTTGCAGTTTCGCTGGGGTCATAGTCCAGCACAGTGGCCTGACTGTATATTCAGGGAATGTTATTGATGATATTGCACCGATAAAGGTCAGCAAGAAGAATGGCAGACAAAAATAATTTTGGAGAAAATCAACAGCAGTTCAGAATATGAAAAGACAATGCAGAAAAGCTGAGCGGATGTGGCGGAAGACGAAACTTGAAATACACTATAGCATCTATAAAGACAGCCTTCATGCTTTCAATTTGGAACTAGCCACAGCTAGACAGACCTTCTTCTCAAACCTTATAAACAGTAACTTAAACAACACTCGCACTCTTTTTGCTACTGTTGAGAGACTGACAAACCCCCCAAGTCAGATTCCCAGTGAAATGCTCTCTGACAGCAAATGCAATGAGTTTGCTTCCTTCTTTTCAGAGAAGATCAGTAATATTAGGAAGGAGATTGGCACATCTTCCTGTAATACAGAGGTCACACAGATTCGACAGCAATCTCAAAAAGAAGTGACTATGTCTGTTTTTAAAAAAATTGATAGCAAAATTTTGGAAGAAATGGTACAGCATCTTAAATCGTCAACCTGCTATCTTGACACACTTCCCACATATTTTTTCAAAAGTGTGCTTAACTGTTTAGAAGCAGATCACTTAGAAGTGGTAAACACCTCACTTCTTTCTGGGACTTTTCCAAACTCCCTGAAAACTGCAGTTGTTAAGCCCCTTCTGAAAAAGCGCAATCTTGATAACATCATGTTGAGCAACTATAGGCCAATATCAAATCTTCCTTTCATAGGTAAGATTATTGAAAATGTAGTTTTTAATCAGCTGAACAACTACTTAAACTCAAATGGATACCTGGATAATTTTCAATCTGGTTTCCGCGTGCATCACAGCACAGAGACAGCACTCATTAAGACAATAAATGATATTCGCTTTAAATCTGATTCTGGCAAAATATCAGTGCTGGTACTACTAGATCTTAGTACTGCGTTTGACACTGTCGATCATAACATACTTCTAGAGAGACTGGAAAACTGGGTCGGGCTTTCTGGGATGGCACTCAAATGGTTCAGGTCATACTTAGAAGGGAGAGGTTATTATGTGAGTATAGGAGAGCATAGGTCTAAGTGGACATCCATGACATGTGGAGTCCCACAAGGCTCAATTCTTGCACCGCTCTTGTTTAGCCTGTATATGCTCCCACTAAGTCAGATAATGAGGAAGAACCAAATTGCCTATCACAGCTATGCTGATGATACCCAGATCTACCTAGCCTTATCTCCAAATGATTATAGCCCCATTAACTCCCTCTGCCAATGCATTGATGAAATTAACAGTTGGATGTGCCAAAACTTTCTTCAGTTAAACAAGGAGAAAACTGAAGTCATTGCATTTGGAAACAAAGATGAAGTTCTCAAGGTGAATGCATACCTTGACTCTAGGGGTCAAACAACTAAAAATCAAGTCATAAATCTTGGGGTGATTCTGGAGACAGACCTTAGTTTTAGTAGTCATGTCAAAGCAGTAACTAAATCAGCATACTATCATCTCAAAAACATTGCAAGAATTAGATGTTTTGTTTCCAGTCATGACTTGGAGAAACTTGTTCATGCCTTTATCACCAGCAGGGTGGATTATTGTAATGGTTTCCTCACCGGCCTTCCAAAGAAGACCATTAGACAGCTGCAGCTCATCCAGAACGCTGCTGCCAGGATTCTGACTAGAACCAGAAAATCTGAGCACATCACACCAGTCCTCAGGTCCTTACACTGGCTTCCAGTTACATTTAGGATTGATTTTAAAGTACTTTTACTCGTTTATAAGTCACTCAATGGTCTAGGACCCAAATATATTGTAGATATGCTCACTGAATATAAACCTAACAGACCACTCAGATCATTAGGATCGAGTCAGTTAGAAATACCAAGGGTTCACACAAAACAAGGGGAGTCCGCTTTTAGATATTATGCCGCCCGCAGCTGGAACCAGCTTCCAGAAGAGATCAAATGTGCTAAAACATTAGCCACATTTAAATCCAGTCTCAAAACTCATCTATTAAGCTGTGCATTTGTTGAATGAGCGCTGTGCTACGTCCGAACTGACTGCATTGTATTTCATGTATAATCCTTTTCTATTTCCATTTTAAATTTCATTTTAAATCAATTTCAATACCATTTTAAAGTTTTATTATTTTTGACTCCTTGTTTCTATTGCTGTGAATGATTATTTCACTTTCTTTTATGTAAAGCACTTTGAATTACCACTGTGTATGAAATGTGCTATATAAATAAACTTGCCTTGCCTTGCCTTGACTGCAAGCGAGTGGTGGAGGCCATCGCCACAAGGCTCTGTGCTCTCTACCCAAATGCAGTGCGCTGTGACAGAGTGAGCATGTCTCGCTTCACATTGGCCAGGTTTCCATCCAAAGTTGCGCATTTATCTTGTGTGCAAAAATGGAATATCGCATTAAAACATTTGCGAACGAGCACCGTTTCCATCCAATGAGTCAAAGAGAAGAAAATCGTCACTTCCTGGTAAACTGGCAGTAAATAGCCTATATAAAACTAGGATAAGCTACTGAATATAATCATTTTCATATATGAAAAATGTATTGCACCTCAGAGCGAGCAGACGAAACACAATAAATGCTGTCATTGCTTTCAGAGGTGAATGCTGCTGTTTGGGAACACAGTTGTGTAAGACCATTATACAGAAATACTTTGATGACAGGCATTTCGGAATGACCCAAACAACATTTCAGATGCTGTGAACGAGATCGGTCCGCTGCAAGTCAAGCTATCCCATCTCATAGCGCAAAGTCACATTACTTTTTTGATGCGCTTGGAGGAATTTATTTTCAAAATGCATTTCCATCATCTTTTATTAGCATTAACCTTTTTTTCGCACAAATCAAAAACCACCTCAAGCGAGTGTAAAACCTTTTTGCGAATTAAGGGACTTTTATTTGAAATTTGGCGTTTCCATCACTGATTTCTCATGTGATACTTCAAAATGCACATTAAAACAGGGTGATGGAAACCCAGCTAATGGTAGCACATGCTTACAAGCACATCCGAGACTGCATCCTCGCCAATGCTAAGGTGATGAGCAAGACCACCATCCAGCTGCCAGATTGTTACTGCTAAGCCTAAACTTAAAGCAGCTGAGGGCTACACAGAGGGTTCAAGCGGTTGTTTTCTTCTCCATTATGAAAGATAAGATTTGTTGCTCACGCCATGGTCTTCAACAGACTGCAAGAATCCATAATCCATAATACAGTGTACATCTCAATGAAGTAGCCATTTTACAAAAGCAATAATACATGAGACGAGGGCATGATCAATTGCTATAGGAAAAGAAATACAGAAAATGACAACCCTTCAGCTTCTTAAAATAGCTATTTCAGCACAGTATTTTTATTTATTTGTTTGGTTAATGTTTGCTTTATAGAGCAATTTACAAGTCTCCAAAAATGACAACTGTCTCTAAAGTGTCTAATAAACATATGGCAAATTGACCTTGTTATTTATGTGTGAGTTTTTTTATAAATTTTTTTTTAGGCCGATATGTCAAAATTGCACTACTGTGCTATATGTTTGTGTTAATGTACTATTTATTATAATTTTCTTAGGCTGATATGTCAAAACTTTTTGGTTTACTATTTATTATTTTAAATTGATGTGTCAAAAATGGCACTGCTGTTCTAAATGTTTTATGGACTTTAAAAATCTATGCAAATAAAAAGGGTTGTTAATCTTTACCCTCACATTATTGTTATTGTGCCTATTTGTATTCTCACAATATTTTTACATGTAAACCATCCATCCGTAAATGTACATTTACTTTCTGCAAGAGAGCGTCCTCCAGTGTCCGGTATGAACAAAACATACATAACGTGAGAGTGTTTACGTTGGAAAGTTCCCAAATTAAAGTGCGGGGGACAATGATGACACATGTGTGCACCAGCAGTATCAAACGGACACATTCGCAAACTCCTGTCGCTGTGCCTCTACCATGACTGACAGGTGTCGGCCTAGAAACAAAAACCCTCTCTCATGTCTCTCTATCGCTCTAGGCAAGGCCTTCCCAGCTACTTTGTTTCTTCATCTGTCTGTCGGCTAAGATGGGCAAAAAGTGTGACATTCTCTTCTCCTTTGGCGAACACTTATCAATATGGATGGCCAAGTTTAGGAGTTCATCAAGACTTGAACACGAGTTTTTACTGGCTAGTTCATCCTTCACAACCTCAGAAAGGGCACCGTAGAAGGTTGAGACGAGCTTCTGAATCCCATCTTCTCTCAGATGCCTACGGAATTCAAAAGGAAAAGATGTGATGTGTGGCCAAGTAAGGTGTCCCATGTTTGGAATTTGTGCTCTGCATTTCACCCATCCAATTGTGACCAACTTTGGTAGTGAACCAACACACACACACACACACACACGGAGCAGTGGGCAGCCATTGCTGTGGCATCCGGGGATAATGGTATAAATAGCCATGAATTGATCCCCTGACATTGGTCTAGTAGCGGTTATTGCTTCTCAGATGCAAAGGAAGAAGGTTGGAGTTCAAAAATGAGAGAAACTTGAGTCAGGAAACCAGGCTTCCCATTGTAACACTGAGGAGCTGTGATCTTGGGTTCCTGGAACATTGGAGCAACTAGTGGTGGAGGGTCTGGGGCTGGTAATACAAAAAGTTCTTGAGGCAAACACGCTTGGAGTTGTTGCAGAGACTCTCTGATCTGGTTTACAGCATTTGTCCGCCTCATGTGATCCAAACAAGACTACCTGTTTACTAATGGCACACTAAACACTACACTATGAAGCAGTGAGGACCAACATTTTCAGAGTCACAAGAGGCAGGACTTGAGCAAGATAAACAGTTTAAAAGCATGTCTAAAAAGATGCACGATGACTTGATGCAGATGAACATGTTAAATTACCAAAGAATTATTCAGGTCAAAAAGCAGGTCAAATTATCTGGATAAAAGTCTCTCAAAGTAATCCAAGCATGGGTCACAAAAGAATAGGAATTCACCAGAGACCTGTCTTAACACAATAACTTCAAGACTGAGAAAAGAACAAACAAATGCAGGCCTTATATACACATGCACACACTAACCAGCCAGGCACAGGTGATATCACCAAACCAACAACCAACAGGGAATCAGGAGGAAGCTTTGGAAGTTCTCGTCCTCTCAGTTTCCCTCTGCTGGACAGACCGTGGTGTGACATAAAACAGTAACAAATGTAACCCAATAAAGCTCCAGAGCAGAACCATCAATACCCTCTTAAGACATGAAAATAAATAAATAATTAAAAATGAAAGGGTAGCAGGAGCACATTAATCCTAAATTAAACCATCACTGCGTAAGAACTAGTTTGTGACCAAATGTAGGTTTGCATAAATTAAATAAAACATATTTGATTGATTAATTTTCTCACAACAGCTTGTTGAATGATTGAGTTTGAGAAATACAGTCAACTTACAGACTGTTCCAATTTGACAGGATTGCGCACAAAATATGTTGCCAAAGTAAATTATATACAAATATTTGAGTTAAGAAAGTCATCAGTTCCCAGAGTAATACAGACCAGAGAAAGAGAGATTGGCAGGTCATCGTGGTTTTCTTTGGATAGTCCGTCATGGAGGTTTGAGATCTTTGTTCTTATGATGCCATGAGCCAATCAGCATTGTTATGACGTCATTTTCCAATATCCATATTTTAGTTTAAACTGATATTTCCCCCTGAAATGATGATACAACAGAGAGAGGAAAAGAGAATTTATTGAACAAATTAATAAAACATAAGCTACAACTTAAAGAAAACACATCAGACAGCATATGTGTCCCCTTTAATAGCCGTGTCAAATGTTGCCGTACACACTGTCCCATTTTCTGTAATTTTTCATTAAATATGTCATTTAATTTATCCCCCCCCCCCCCCCCCCATTATACTCCCCTGAAACCGAGAGACTTCTGTGTAAAACTTGACGCATCAGTTTAAAGTGGTTATACTATGATGTTACAACTCAGCCCATGTTACAGTCATCTCCGGGCTCCCAGATGGATGTATTAAGTCAACAAAGAACACAAAGACTTTTTACAGATCCACTGGAGGTGTAACAATAGGTTGTCATGCAGTTTTTCTGACAAACAGTTGTTTCAGGCCTGTAGTGGTTCATTAAGAGAGTCAAGGTAAGAGAGACTTATAATTATTTAGACATACTAATCATCCTGGGCTTACAAGAATAATATCTGGCCCACACAGATACACAACCACACTTTTAAATATACACTGAAAAGGCAAGTACATTACTGAAAAGTCAGTTATGTGGCATATGACAAGATATGTGTTTCCTTGTCTGTTCCACAATGTCTGCAGATAATTCCATATGTTATTACTTTGATTAGGCTTTGCCTCTCCACATCAACTCATTAAGTTTCTTATTTTGCATTTTTCTAAAGAGTTTACCCAGGTTTACCTCAGTATTCAGTTCGTGTTTACTGCGGCTGTGGGCTGAAAAGGTCAGGACCCCTCCGTATTTGCTAGTTGTGACATTACCACGATGACCAGCATGCCAATGAGGCCAAATGCTGCTTGTTTCTTATTAGCATAATAGACAAGGCACGCTGTCTGAGGCCGTACCCTCATTTACAACGAGTTTGGTTGACACATTTTACATTTATTTACAAGTATGCATTTAGCAGAATATTTTATCCAAAGTGACTTACAAAAGAGAAAAAAAGCGATTCTCGTTAAGTAACTGTTGTAGTACACAATACTAGGTAATAATCCTCAGTGTTAAACTAAGTGGATTGCTTTATATGATTAAAACTTTAGAGAAATTTGAGGAGAGCATGAGATTGTTATTGCATTATAGGTCATAAAGAGACCATATAATAAGGAATAATTTTGTGGAATTAGTTTGGTCTGTAGACTTTGTGTTCGCAATTCATTTCTGTCCAAATCAGAAATATATTTCAGAGTTCAGAGTTTCTTTATTTCATACCTGTAGGTAAATTAGGTTTCAATGAACAAGTTCAGGCACTTTCTCACAGATATAATAAATAATACAATACATAAAACCCCACTATAAGACATCGTTACACAAATAAAACAAATACCACCCCACAGGTCATCTTATTACTGTTTATGTGATTAATAACTGCTGGAACAAAGCTATTATTGTATAATTTCTCTGTGCAATGCGGTACTCTCAGCCGTCGATTAGACGGAAGATACTGGAACTCATAATACAAGGGATGGAGCCTGTCTCTTTAGATTGAAGCTTCCACTCGCTGTACCTGCCTAATATACAGCGAAGCAGGCTTAAGTATTCCATTTCGCAATTTGATCAATAGAGTTCAGGCTTTTTATTGATAAATTCCCATACCAGGACACCAGACAAAATGATAACACTGAGTCGATGTACACGTGATAAAACATAATCAATAATGTTTTATCGATGTGAAATTTGCACGATTTCCTTAAAAAGAACAATCACTGATGCCCTTTTCTACACGCAGCTTCACAGTTAGCTTCAAAACTCAGCTTTGGATCAATTATTGTCCCCAGGTATTTGCACACTCTCTACAGTTTGACCCTTAATGTACTGTATGTGACCTTATGCATGGGAACGTTCTTTCTAAAATCAATTATCATATCTTTAGTCTTCAATACATTCAAGTGAAGGTAGGACTTCTCACACCACTCTAGAAAGTCACTGATGGCTGCTCCTGACCAGTCTCACCATTCTGAAGCAGACTAATAATTACAGTATAATCTGCATACTTCAGAATAGTACATTTCTCCCAATTACTTTGACACATATTCGTGTAGAATATTAACAATAAAGACAAAAGTACACATCATTGTGGGGAGCCAGTGGACGAAGTAACCTGTCTGTTGTGTTCTTTGGTGCATAGTGCCCAGTAGGTGGCGATAGAGGTTCGTGGGATATGTATGTTGGGAGTAGAAGAGCAAGTGGGTCAGAAGCGTTCCGCCTGCTGCTACTTGTGCTGTACTGTTATGCTACTTAATAGATCATTAAAATATACTTGTTTTCCAAAATGCCTCCTCATTTCTTCTTACCAAGGATATAAAAAATTGGCGACGAGGTATTTTTATTAAGGATGGCAGGTATTTCTACGTTTCCCAAGCCATTTTTGCCATGTCCCGGAGAACCGGCTATCCCTTTTGACACATGGCTACGGATGTTCAAGAATTATTTGCTCGTTGTAGGTGCTTCTGGAGATGCATGGCCGGTCGAACGCAAACGAGCACTGCTTCTACATTGTCTGGGGACTGAAGGACATAGACTGTTTTATACTTTACCAAATCAAGGTGATTCAATTGAAGATGCGATTGCGACCTTGAAAGCGCACTTTGCTCCTCGACGGAACATAGTTGCTGAGCGTCATGCCTTCAGGAAACGTGTTCAGGCACCAAGAGAAACCATACTTCAGTACGTGGCTGCTCTACGGGACTTAGCGGCTACTTGTGATTTTGAAGCTACTCTGGACGACATGTTGCGTGATCAGCTGTTGGAGAACGTTTCCAGTCATCGGATTCGAGAGAGATTGCTTTTGGAATCTGAATTGACTCTTGAAAAAGCCATTACTATTGCCACTCAAACAGAAGCTGCTGGTGAACAAGCCAAATTATTATCGAGTAATCGTTCAGTTCCTGTGCAAGTGATTAATGCAAAGTCTCCACCTGCAGCTGCATGTCACCGCCATAGACCACCTTCAAAGCCACTGTCTACAGCGCGTTCTTCAAAGCCTTCATCTACTGTACCTGCTTCGTCGTCCCGTGAATGTTATCGGTGTGGATCTAGGAACCACCTCGCGAATGACCGTAGTTGTCCGGCTGCATCGGCACAGTGTAACAACTGTCAAATGATGGGACATTATTCGAGAGTTTGTCGTTCGGGACAGGCTCGGTCAGTGCGTGAAATTGACTTACCTGAGGTTCAGATCCTTTATATGCATGACTCGCTTACTGATAAAATTGTGACTGCAACTACGTCGGTTGCTGTAGAGCTTACCGTTGATTCTGGATCATCTGTTTCTATCTTGCCGAAAATTGTGTATGATACACACTTCAGGAAATACGCTTTGCAGCCTCCTTCCGTAAGACTGGTGACGTATTCTCGTGCTCCGATTCCCGTACTTGGATGATTACCTGTCACTGTCTCTAAGGATGACATCATGTGCTCCGCGTTGTTCTTCGTTGTTGAATCTGGCACTGCTCTGCTTGGTATGGATCTGATCAATGGGCTACATCTTCGTTTCGAAGGCAATTCAATTTTGCCAGCGCGCACATCAGCTCTTGTGTTGCGGTTAATTGATTTGAAACCCTTACCTGCTTTAGGATGCGCAAAAGGCTTTGTGCACAAGGTAAAGATTTCGTCAGCCGTGGCTCCTGTGCGCCAGAAACTCCGCCGTTTACCTTTGTCTGTTAGAGATGCAGTCAGTGAGGAAATTAATCGGCTTCTGGAGTTGGGCATTATTGAGAGAGTGGACGCTTCGCCGTGGGTCTCCCTGATAGTAGTAATACAGAAAAAGTCGGGTGCTATTCGTATGTGTGTGGACTTGCGTGAGGCCAACAAGGCTGTAGTTACGGATAGCTACCCACTACCACATATCGAAGAGATGTTGTTTTTGTTAAGAGGCGCGACTGTATTTTCCACTATCAATTTGGAGAGTGCTTACTTTCAGTTGCCATTACACAAGGAGAGCCGCGATATGACTGCATTCATTACTCACGAAGGACTTTTCAGATTTTGTCGGGTACCGTTTGGTCTCGCTTCAGCACCCTCCGCCTTTCAGAAAATGGTGGTAACAGTTTTGCGAGGACTTACGAATGTTGCCAATTACCTGGATGACATTATTCTGTGGGGAAGTACACAAACGGAACATGATCTCACGCTCAAAGCCGTAATTCAGCGCTTACAGGACGCTGGGTTGAAGTTGAACCAATCAAAGTGCCAATTCAACAAAACCAGTCTACGCTTCCTTGGACATACAGTGAATGCGCAAGGAATTCAACCCGTTGAGGATTACCTCTCAGCTATTCTGCATGCACCTGCTCCGGAAGATGCGACCCAACTCCGCTCGTTCATTGGACTGCTGTCGTGGTACAACAAATTCATTCCTAATTTTGCCACGGTAGTTGAACCTTTGCATGCTTGCATCAGAAAAGGTTCAGATTTCGTCTGGTCCGAGGACGCACAGCAATGGTTTAATGATGTAAAACAAGTGCTCATTCATAGCCCTACACAAATTGCTCACGTTTGGCCTTCCTCTTCGACTACTGTGGATATTATTTTACATCCATACTTTCAACTACGTGACGAACTGAGTGTGCAGCAGGATTACATGTTCAGAGGATCACGTCTTGTTTTACCTGTCGTGCTACGGCACGCATTGGTGAAGTTATCTCACGAAGGCCACCAGGGAATTGTGCGCACAAAACAGCGGCTTCGTGAACTGTACTGGTGGCCAGGCATTGATTGGCTGGTTAAGGAGCACATTCAGTCATGTCAATTGTGTCTGTCCTCTGATAAAACTGCGAAAACATTGGCTGCACCTCTGCAGCCAGTGCCTTTTCCACCTGTACCGTGGGACAAGGTGACGTATTCTCGTATATTCTCGTATATGTATATGTATATCAATAGCAACATATGTTGTTTTAAAGAATGATAATTAAAATATACTTGTTCTCTTTCATAGGTAACTCTACACTGCGTTGCTTAGCTTAACGCATCGGGGAACGCCTTCGCGTGACCGAGTCCTGAACCCATATAGAATCACGCCAATTCATTGGCTGATGGCGCGACGCCGTCTCTGACGCAATGACGTCGTCAGGTCATACTGGCGAACGCGCCATCCACTCCTCAGATTTCTCTGCCTTCACGAAGCGGCCACATCGCCCTTCGTTGTTGCGATTTCCTACCCATCTAATAACTTTGCGATTATCCATTTGCACTTCGGCGACTGCCTCTGTGGAACTTTGTTCTCCTCGCGGTGAAGTGCCATGGAATTTCGCCGCTGTATGCCACCGTGCACGCGTTTCATCGCTCGCGAAGACCCACACAGTAAGTGTATTTTGTGTTTGGGTTTTTCGCACGCACGTGAGGCGGTTTATGGGACCTCTAACTGCGAAATTTGCGACGATTTCCGTCTCATAACCCTCCGCTCTCGGCTTGAGGATTATGAACGTGAATCCTCCAAATTTTCACGGCGCGCATCGAGCACCAACGCGCCGCCTCGTGAGATCGCGGCCTCTCGTGAGGCCGCGGCCTCTCGTAGAGCCGCGAGCTGGGGTTCAGATGTCGAGCTCGAGAAGATGGAGAGTGAGCAGACAGGCCTCGCCTTTTCTCTCCCTCCCTCTTCCGAGCGCGCACGTGCGAATTCGCCGGTCGAATTTTTGCCTGATTTTCAATTTCCTAGCCCGAAAGCACGTGATTTCGTTTCTTTCGGGCTAGATGATATTCTGCACACGGCAGCCTCCGACTCCGAGGATTTCGGGCCTGCTTTAGCAGATGCGCTCCCGCCTAGCAGCCAGGAGGCGCGGCCTTCAGCGGCCTACTCTGAACTCGTGGACGTGCTTTCGCGCGCCACCGAAAAGCTTGCGCTTGATTGGCCCGATGAGCCCCGCGAGTCTCGAGCTTCGAAGCTCGACGATCGCTTCCTCATCGGCGCGCACTCCAAGCTTGAAAGGAGGAAGCTGCCATTTTTCAGCGATCTGCATCGTGAGATCTCCAGTTCCTGGAAGCAGCCATTTTCCTCCCGCCTTACTAACGCGGCAGCCGCTGACTTCACCAACCTTGTGGGTTCTGTGGAGCAGGGTTACACCGCCATGCCGGTGATTGAGGATACTTTGGCCTCACATCTTTCACCTTCTTTGGCTCCTTCTTGGAAGTCCCGCCCCCTCCTTCCTTCCAAGCCGTGTAGGACCACTTCCGCCCTTATCGGGAAGTCCTACATCGCGGCCGGTCAGGCAGGTATGGCCCTTCACACAATGGCCATCCTTCAGGCCTACCAGGCGGACGTCCTGAAGGAAATGGACGAAGGGACCGGCTTGACTCCTGAAGCCGTGAAGGAGCTACGAAGAGCCACTGACTTGGCTCTGAGAGCCACCAAGCACACCGCACGTGCCGTGGGGCGCTCTATGGCGGCTTCGGTGGCCGCAGAACGCCATCTGTGGCTCAACCTGACCGAGATTCGGGAGAGGGAGAAGACGTTTTTAATGGACGCACCCATCTCACAATCTGGGTTGTTCGGGGAGGCTGTTAGCGCTGTAGTGGACAAGTTCCGCTCAGCCAAAACCCAGTCGGCTGCTCTCAATCAGTTCATGCCGAGGAGAGCAAGGGATTTTTCAACTCCCTCCTCCTCTGTGTCTAGGGAGCAGCCGCCCCCCAGGAGGGAACCCCCTAGCGGCGGAGCCCAGGCCACGCGCCTTCCCCCCACTACGGTTTGGGGAGCCCGCGGCCGGTCTTCTTCCCGCCAACAACCACGCAAGCGGGTTAACATGAAGCGGCCCAACAAGCCTGCCGCTTCGGCTAACCCGGGTCGTTCCTGACCTCCGGGTCGGAATGAGGAGAGTCGTTTCACCGTTACGGGGCGAGACCAGACCGCGAAAGCGTTTCTGCCCGCCCCGAACGCGCTCTCCTCACTTAAATCTGTCACAACCACCCTTCGAGGCTTGGTGTGCAGATCCAATTCACCCTCATTTTCACTCGGGCTGGCAGTTGGGGGACGCGTTCGTCTTTCCCCCTTTGCAGCCCGTCCACTCGCCGCCGGCGTGCCGCATGTTAGGAGACATAGCTGTTTCTCTCCTGCAGTGTACGGAACCCGTGCCGGCCACCCGTCAGCCCAGCACTTCTCTCTCCGCCATCCCGAGCAAGGACGCCGAGGGCTTTCCTTCACGGTGGAGGGTGCCGCTGCTTCCAGGCCTTCTCGACACCCCATCTCAGGTATGTCTTCCCTTGCACGACACTATGATTCCTCTGTCACACTTCCTTCACGAATGGGAGCGTTTACCCGGGGTATCGCTGTGGGTTCTCCGCACAATTCGAACCGGTTACACTCTTCAGTTTGGGAAAAATCCCCCCCGTTTCGACGGGGTTCACCTGACAGTAGTAAACAGCGCCGCCAAGGCTTCTGTTCTACAACAGGAACTTTCCTCCCTCCTGCAGAAAGGAGCAATAGAGGAAGTACCGCAGACGGAAGTCGAACGAGGTTTCTTCAGCCGCTACTTCCTCGTTCCAAAGAGGGACGGCGGCTTGAGGCCTATCCTGGATCTACGGCGTTTGAATCTTTCCCTCTACAAAGGGAAGTTCAAAATGCTGACGATGAGAACCATCATGTCTCAGGTTCAGGAGGGAGACTGGTTTGTCACCATCGACCTGAAGGATGCGTATTTTCACATCCAGGTCGTTCACAGACACAGGAGATTCCTTCGGTTCGCCTTTGGAGGGAAGGCTTACCAATACAAGGTTCTGCCCTTCGGCCTGGCTTTGGCCCCGAGGACATTTACCAAATGCATGGATGCTGCACTGGCCCCTTTGAGGCTCCAGGGCATCCGTGTACTGAACTATCTGGACGACTGGCTCATTCTGGCTCACTCCAGGGAGCTAGTGAGTCGTCACAGGGATATCGTTCTCGGCCACATCCATTCTCTTGGCCTCAGAATGAACGCCAAGAAGAGTGTGCTCCTCCCATCTCAACGAACTGTATTTCTAGGAGTTCGTTTGGATTCCGTTCAGATGCAGGCCCGTTTGGCTCCTGCCCGGATACCAGTTTTTACAGCATGTTTGGCCCGCTTCAAGCTAGACCATCATGTCTCTGTAGGTACCTGCCGCAGGCTGTTGGGCCTTATGGCAGCAGCCTCCCCTGTGTTGCCCCTAGGGCTGCTTCACATGAGGCCATTCCTTTGGTGGATGAAGGAGCTGAGGTTACACCCCACTGTACCAGCTACTCGCCTTGTCAGAGTGTCGCGCAGTTGCTGTCGACACCTGTTAATGTGGCGAGACCCCGTCTTTCTCCGGAGCGGGGTGAGAATGGGTGCGATCCACCGTCGCCATATGATCACGACGGACGCATCAATGACAGGCTGGGGCGCGGTCTTCGAAGGAAGGCCGGCGAGTGGAGAGTGGAAGGAAGAGTTCCTCTTTTGGCATATAAACTGCCTGGAACTCAGGGCTGTCTTCCTGGCTTTGAAGTATTTTCTCCCCGTTCTCGGGGAGCATCATGTCATAGTCAGGACGGACAATATGGCGGTTGTGTCCCACATAAACCGCCAAGGAGGTTCAAGGTCGCGCACCCTGGACAGGCTTGCGCGCCATCTTCTCCTTTGGTCTCAAGACAAGTTCCTCTCTTTGAGGGCGGTTCACGTTCCGGGAGTACTGAACCTGGCGGCCGATTTTCTGTCGAGACAGAAGCTCAAGCCGGGGGAATGGATGTTGAACCGTCAGACGGTATCCCAGATCTGGGATCTGTTTGGAAAAGCGGAGGTGGACCTCTTTGCTTCTCAAGAGTCATCCCAGTGCCCGCTCTGGTTCTCCCTGAGTTTCCCGACGACTCTAGGCATAGATGCGTTCGCCCACCCATGGCCGAATGTCAGTCTGTACGCGTTTCCGCCAATAAAACTGATTCCGGCAGTACTATGCAGAGTGAAGGTGAGCGGTGCCCGTCTCCTTCTCATAGCCCCATTCTGGCCCTCCCAGACCTGGTTCTCGGAGCTAACTCCCCTCTTGTATCGGCCTCCTTGGGAGATTCCGATCAGGCGGGACTTACTGTCCCAGCTTCAGGGCAAGATCTGGCATCCTCAGCCGGAGCTCTGGAAGTTGTGGGTATGGCCCATACAGGGCCAAAGGCTGTAATTGATGGTTTGCCTGCCGAAGTTCAGGAAACCATAGCCAGTGCCAGAGCCCCCGCTACCAGGAAGCTATACTCTTCCAAGTGGGGCGTCTTTGAATCGTGGTGTTTGACTCGTGCAATCGACCCAGTTAACTGCCCTGTTGGTCCAGTGCTGGAGTTTTTGCAAGAAAGGCTGACAGCGGGGGCGGCTGCTACCACCCTTAGGGTTTATGTAGCGGCCATTGCAGCTCGAAGAGAGCTGGATGAGATCCCCTTGGGGAGGCATCGGTTGGTCTCCGCTTTCATGCGTGGGGCCAGACGCCTTAGGCCTGTTCGCCCCACGGCAGTTCCTTCTTGGGACTTGTCAGTCGTCCTCGAAGGACTAGTGACGGCCCCTTTTGAGCCCTTAGAGTCAGCTTCGGATCGGATACTGACTCTTAAGGTTGTTCTTTTACTGGCGCTTACGTCACTGAAAAGAGTTGGAGATCTGCAGGCTTTTTCTGTCAGTGAAACGTGTATGGACTTTGCCCCGGGTCTAGTCAAAGTTACCCTGCGGCCTAGGCCGGGTTACATTCCCAAGGTCTTGTCCACGTCGTTTCGTTCTCAAGTGGTCACTCTTCACTCTTTCCATCCCCCTCCCTTTGCTTCAAGTGAGGATGAGAGACTCCACATGCTCTGCCCGGTCAGGGCATTGAAGCTATATGTGGATCGCTCCAAGGTTTGGAGAAAATCTCCCCAGTTATTGATCTGTTTTGGTGCTGGTCGCCGCGGGCTTGCCACGTCAAAGCAGAGGATTTCTCACTGGGTGAGAGATGCTATTTCGCTGGCTTATGAGGCGCGGGAACTCCCTTCACCTCTTAGTCTTCGGGCGCATTCTACTAGAGGCGTAGCCTCCTCTCAAGCTCTTTTTAGAGGGGTACCCCTGGAGGATATTTGTGTTGCGGCAGGATGGTCTTCTCCGCACACCTTTGTCAGGTTTTACAACCTTGATGTTGATACGGCTCCAGGTTCTCAGGTCCTGTCTGTTTGAACCGACCGTATGTTGTTGGTTCATTATTGGGCCAGATAGGCAGCGTTTTCAGCTTGGCGTGTTTGGTATATCGTTCCCGATGCGTTAAGCTAAGCAACGCAGTGTAGAGTTACCTATGAAAGAGAACGTCTCGGGTTACTCGCGTAACCCTTGTTCTCTGAATAGGGAACGAGACACTGCGTTCGCTGCCAAGCTTCTCAGGCTGCCGACAGGATTCTTTTCGGCAGAGAAATCTGAGGAGTGGATGGCGCGTTCGCCAGTATGACCTGACGACGTCATTGCGTCAGAGACGGCGTCGCGCCATCAGCCAATGAATTGGCGTGATTCTATATGGGTTCAGGACTCGGTCACGCGAAGGCGTTCCCCGATGCGTTAAGCTAAGCAACGCAGTGTCTCGTTCCCTATTCAGAGAACAAGGGTTACGCGAGTAACCCGAGACGTTTTCCAAAATGCCTCCTCATTTCTTCTTACCAAGGATATAACACTGTCCAGAGAATGTATTGCTTATTTTTACTCTTTGCGTCCTATTAGTTAGAAAGTCTAAGATCCATCCCAATAAATTATAACTCAGTTTAAATTGTTCTAAGATCCTACCTATTAAGACACGAGGTTGAATTGTATTAAAGGCAGAAGAGAACTCAACAAATACAATTCTCCAAACAGTCCGTTTCCCCTCATAATGCCTAATCAGTAAGTGTAGCAGACTGCATTGGATCTAACAAACACTCAGGTGACCGTAATATTTCATCTTTCACACATCTTTCTAAAATTTTCATTACTACTGTTGTAAGAGCCACCAGTCTAAGGTCATTAACATCTTTGGACAGCCCAGTTTCGGGACAGGAACAACCATTGCATCTTTCCACACACTTAGAATGTGCCGTACTCTCAAAGGCATATTAAAAATACTGTGAAATACAGGACTTAATTATTTTGTACTAAATTTGAGTACACACCCACAGATGTTGTCAGGTCCACAAATCTTGTTTAACTGAACTGAAAGAAAGGCCCTCTCCACATCCTTTTAATTTATACAAAAGTGCTGGATATCATCAAGCTTGTGCCGTAGGTCCTGAATTTCCCCACTAAAAGCACTTGTATCAAAATGATTGTAAAAACCATTCAAAGCATTTGCAAATTCTAAGTCTGAGTCATATCCTTTCAAGAGGATTTGATTGTTATGTTTTGGACTACCATGCCCTATTATACTTTTCATAC
Source organism: Oxygymnocypris stewartii (assembly GCA_003573665.1). Lineage (NCBI taxonomy): Eukaryota > Metazoa > Chordata > Actinopteri > Cypriniformes > Cyprinidae > Oxygymnocypris > Oxygymnocypris stewartii. The sequence continues at coordinate 404,784 of QVTF01020201.1, read as the reverse complement.
TGGACCATGCCAAGCCCAAATTATTAGCAGCCATTTGACTCTCTAGTCTCACTTTATAATAATTTTTTGCCCGTAGGATTTCTACCTTCAGCTCTCTGGTGGCGGCTTGTTTACTCAAATCAATAAAATCACCTTGTTTAAATACCCGTCACTTATTTTCTATTTTTAATTTAACAGATTTGGTCACCCATGGCTTATTATTTGGGTACATTCTCACTCTCTCATGTGGAATTATCATATCTCTACAAAACGCGACATAAGAACATGTCACGTCAGCGAGTTCATCCAGATCATCACCACAGTTTTTTCTAAACACATTCCAGTCTGTACAATCATAACACTCTTGTAAATGGAGCACAGATTCCTCAGTCCAGACTTTTACATCCTCCGTTTGTACTTTCTCTCTCCTTAAAACAGTCTTATATATGGGCAATAGAAACATGCAGTTGTGATCAGCGGAGCCTAATGGAGGTAGTGCATGTGATTTTTAGGCCTCCTTCACAGACCCATAACACAAATCCAGCGTTTTATTCCATCTGGTAGGGCAGGTAACATACTGATGATAATGTGAGAGTACTTTTTTCAATTACACATGGTTAAAATCACCCAATATAAAACTCTGTGCTTCAGGTGCAAACCACTTTCTGTCCAATCAACAGACCATTACCTTGTTAACACACAGTACTAAAGCCAAAGTCTCTAAGACAAGTCATGTCACTCGACGGCCATCTTTGAAACGCCTCTCAGGCATGCAAGTGCAGCTCCTATCTCTTTGAATGGGGAAACATCAAATTATCCAAAACTGTTCACTAAGCTTACAATTCAATGTAATATTTGAAATCACCAAAGAAATCTGACAACAACTGGATCATAAACGTTGTTTCTATAGCAACTGGGACTTCTAATGGCAGCTACAGTGATGTGCTGACTTTACCGATTAGCGATTGGCTCTTTCATTCAGAAGGCGGGGCTTCCTGCGGTTCAGCGGCCATATTGAACATTGTATTTTCCCCATTCAAAACTATAGGAGTGACACGTCTTGGGTATTCTACAGTCTTTGCTAAAGCTAAGCACCTTGTAGTCTCAGACGTCACGCCCATGGACCGTTGACTAAACGTCTGATACATATGGTACACTTATCTGGAAACACTTCAGGAGTGTTGAAGTCGTCATTGGTTGAATTATACAGGATTTCCAGGAGACGTGTATGTCGCGTTCTTTATCGTTCCGCCTGGAAACAAAGATGCCGTGGCACCAAACCCCCTCGCGAAAGAAGAAACCCATCATGCTTACAAATGTGATGACGAATGCTTATCAGGGTCAACTTAACGCTGGATTTTCAAAAGTAAGTCAAATATTTAAAGTTTGTGGCATAAAATCTTTAAAATACATCCGAGAGTTTTACACACCAGTCTGTTATTGTGGCAACATTTCCAAGCCCTGAAACATGATGCTGAATGAAATGAACTGTGATTGGTTGTTTGACATGTCGGTCAAACGGCCTCATGGGCGGGCCTTGGCCAATGAACGTGGCCATCTCGTCCAAACCTTCAGCCGACAGTCTGACGGTCTGGTTACGTGAGACTAAGCTCCTTGCAGGGAGTTAAACATCAGCCAGTCAATCAGACTTTAACTGCTGATTTTCACGTTTTTGTTTGCATGGGCAGAGACATATTTTTTTCATATGAATATTCACAAAACAAGGGTCAGATAAATGGGAAGTGTACTCACCACATTTCTAACTTGATTTTTTTTTTCATACACATTCATTGTTAAATGTCATTCATTTGTAGTTGTAGAGTGCATTTAACAATAGGATTGATTGGTATACATCCCTTATCATACCTTCAATTGGTCAAGTGGGTTCTATTAATCATGACTCTACATACCAATTAAAAAAAGTGTGAACAAATATTGATTTTAAAAGGTCATCCTTGTCTCTTCCTAATTGGCTCGGCTAACTGTGAGTTTTGATAATGTAACTGGTTTTTGTATTAGCATGTCAGGCGCACTGATAAATGATTTATGATTTAAATGTGACAAATACAGAAGAATAGTTTACTGTTAGGGCATTCCGATGCCTAATGAATGATCAATTGAAGCTGTTATTGTAAAACTTTAAAATAACATTTTGCTCAAGTAGTCTCACTGAAATAATTTCTAAATTAATGGCTTTTGTTCTCTTAAACCTAGGTTTAGTATGTAAACACAACCTTAAGCCTAAGTGTCACCTCAGCATACCACTCATCCTGCACCGTTTGAAAACATGAATGAGAACTCAAATCTTCTTCTTGAGGAGAAGAACTAAATATTTACATTTATCAGACGCTTTTATCCAAAGCGACTTACAGGCTATATACATATTTTATCAGTACATGTGTTCCCTAGGAATCGAACCCACAACCTTTGCACTGATAACGCAATGCTCTAACCACTGAGCCACGAGAACACTTTCATCTGACAGATAACCAATTGGGCAAAAAGTTTAGATGTAAGTTAAAGTAAAATGTAGAGACTTACCAGGGTTGGCCTTGGGGATGGTGGGATGCTGACATAAGTATCATACAAGCACGTTTTACACTGGGACACTCACATACTGAACATTTTCTTCCCAAAATGAGAAACAAAGTTCTCAAATCTCAGATTCACGTTCATAATCAGAGGCAGACAAAGCGAAACAATGAGATGTCTGGAGTGACAATGTAATTTGTCAAGCTTTGGCAGTCTTGTAGACACCTGATCTAATTAAGCCAAAACAGAGCTGAAAATATGACAATGCACTTAATGTGTCACAATAATCTGTCAAAAAAACAGGTTTGTTGAACAATTTTTTACTTATTAAATAGTGCATATTGAAAGGCGTCATTGACAATGTCACTATTTATGTCATTAAAGTCACTAAAGCGTCCCAAATAAGTGATTGCTCAAGAGGCTTATACGGTTAATGACACTTACTGGTTTAAACCCGTCTTTGTCCTTCTGCTAATCTCACATATGCTGATTAACAGCCACTGTGCCAGCATACATTTTCCTTCTGTGCACAACATTTGTCAAGTAACTCTATAATCATAACAAAATATTTTCAATATGACATATGCTTGTTCAATTAAAAAAAAAAATCCAGGGGTTCACTTAGTTTTGAGTATAAATCATATTCTGTAAGTGTTCATTAACAACAATTTTATTGCATTTTTTTCTCAATGAAACATGTTGAAATGTCACTAATGAATTGCTCCAAAGAGACTAAATTGGCTGTATGATGGCTTTGTTAGTACTGTGATACAGTTTTAATGAATATGAATATGTTCCCCAGGCTAAAGCAAGCGCTGTGGTCAGTTAAATGACTGGTTTGTTGCGATCAGTGGTGAGGCGTGATACGAGCTAATAGGGAGAATGAAAGAAGCTGACCTTCAGCACTGACGGCACTGCAACGTTTGCTGAATTCTCAGTCTAATTCCAATCATCTCTCAGTCATTTAGGCAAGTCCTCAATCAGTCTCGGCCAATTAAAACACTCTTCATGTTGAGCTGCACTTACCAACACTAATCTATAAACATGGCTAGCTGTGGGCCCGATCCATAGTTTTGTCCACCAATGAAATGATGAATGGATTTCCTGCCTCCTCACTAAACATTCCTGAATTAATTAGTGGATTACTATTGTAGTAAGACATCAAAGACAGAGACAATTGCATGGAATGATAAAGAACAAAGCTTTTTAAAGCATTGTAAGTGTTGTTGTTCTTTTAATTTTGGTGATATGTATGCAGAATAACTTTATAATATGAGTGAAAATACTACATTTATTTGTAAAGCACTTAAGTGCAAAGAATCTGGATGCGGGAGTGGTCAGCTATGGATCAATTCAACAGATTCAATCAATGCCCACTTTCAGTCACTGGACTGTCTTATATTTCTCTGGAGGCTTTTTTATGTTTACATGTTTGCATGGAAAACATTAAGTAACAATGTTCCATAGTAGTAAATATAACAACTACAAGATGGCAGGAATAATGTTACGCACCCTGTTGGGAACATTGGACAACATTTTGACTCAGACTGGCATTTTCAGAGACATACTGCTCATTGTGAATGTTATCAAACTTTGTGGAACATGTTTATTAATAATGAAGAACACTGATGTAATTTAAAGGATAAGTTCAATTCCAGAAAAACAAACAAAAAACTTCCTGATAATTTACTCACCCCCATGTCATTCAAGGTGTTCATGTCTTTCTTTCTTCAGTTGCAAATAAATTACGTTTTTTGAGGAAAACATTCCAGGATTTTTCTCCATATAGTGTACTTAAATGGTGGCCAACGATTTGAACGTCCTAAATGTGGTTTCAATGCAGTTTCAAAGAGCTATACACAATCCCAGCCGAGGAATTAAGGGTCTTATCAAGTTAAACGATTGCTCATTATCTGACTAAATTTAACCACAAATGCTGGGCTAGCGTTAGCTCTGCGATGCGACGCGACGCGTCTTTATTAGGTGATGTTGGAAAGGTCCCACGTGACATAGGCAAAAGTACCTACAAGAAGTAGTACAAAAGGGTTTACAAAACCAACATGCAAAAAAGTCACTTTAAAAAAAGGTAAAACAATGATGTCGGGTGATTTTAAGGTTGGAAGAGAAAATGAGATGGAGTTTTTAAACAAAGTACAAAGACAAAGAACTAACCACACATGACCTTTCCAACAGGATTACGCAATGTGTGAAGACACGCAAGCACATCAAAGAGCTAGAGCAAGCCCAGCATTTGTGGTTAAAAAGTGGATAAATGTTAATTTAGATAATACACTTATACCTTAGCTGGGAAAAAACTTAATTTCTTTGCGACTGAAGAAAGAAAGACATGAACATTTTGGATGACATGGGGGTAAGTAAATTATCATGAAATTTATATTCTGAAAGTGTAATATCCTCTAAGTAAAACTAAAATTTAATTTGGAGCTGAATGGACAATTTTTTTCTCAATGGAGCATTTTCTGTGGGTCAGGTTGGAGACACGTGTTCCTGGAAAAGTGCAGAATAACTGAAAAGCTAAAATTTTTCAGTTTGAGACCTGCCAATTACTTCAGAAAGATCATTAATGTGTTCCTCGAAAGTTTTGCTAAAGACAATGTCAAGGTACATTATTAGTATTACGAGGTGCAGCGTTAAACTAATAGATGACACTGAGGTGGAGCTCCTAAAATCCCCTGAGCGAGAAAGCATTGCATTGGAATCATGGTATATGTTTCGTACAAAGTAGAACATACTTAAATGGGCTTTGTTTGGCAGCTTGATGTTTTGCTGAATTAGCAGGTGGCCATTAGAACATTTTCTGTATTTTCTATGTTAAACTATATGAAAAGTGTTTTTTGGAATGTCATGAAATCTATGGAGACTATCTATCACTTCTGTGGCAAAGCTATCAGAGGCAGGTACAACAATCACTTGACTCGAAGAAGAAAGGAAGAAGTCTTTCATTAGAAAACATGAGAGCAACTAATATGTCTCTACTATGAATCCCACCCAGAAAGGGCACCTTGCTTAGGGTCCCTGATAACATACTATACGTCTGTGCTACAAAATATGTAACCTATGGCTCAGTGTGGCAGTCAGTGACCCTAAAAAGTTGATCTGTATCGGTCAGTCACCTGCAAATTCCTCTGCAGGGGATGATGTTTTAGAGCAGCTTCTCTCACTAATGAACGATAAACCAGAACCAGAAACTCATTTCCTGCCCCTCAAATATTCCCTAGATGTATAGAGTACTTGAAGCTGTCTAATGAAGAGACAGTGATGTGATCATGGCATATGATCTTCAAACTCTCGTTTGGAACCGAAGACTGGCACTCATCCGAAGGATCAAAACATCCTTCTTCTTCTGATCCAAAGGGTTGATGCTTGTGTACAAGGCATTATGGACTCTCTGTGAACTCAGGGAATGATTGTGTAGTACTGCTCACATCTCTGCTTGTTTCCAGCACCTGCACTCTTATCATCCTTAGAAGATTGCAACAGGGTCTGCGATGGAAGTCAGTAGAGATCTTTTGCTGTGAGGTGCTCTGTAAAATATTTCTCTGTATGTCTATATGGCTCATCTCTGCACCCACAAGTTACCCCAAATCATCTACTGGTGGAGAAATTCCCAAATAAAATCATTACATCTAAAAAAGTTAAAATATGACTTCAATCTGTTTTACTAATATATTCATATGGTGGTCCCAAAACATATTTGGACACTTAAACCACGGTGCTTGAACAGTGCATTATTAAACAAAACTTTACTTTCAGGTATGTCTGTGTGAAATCAGACTCAGTCTGGTACAATCACTGGTGTAATCTGGGTGTAAACAGGAGAGGGGAAAGTGAAAAAACAATAATGGGAATGAAGAGGAGAATGAAACGCAAGTGAGATCAAGATACATGGTTAGTGGGATAGTTCTCAGGAACATGTTCAGTACTCTATGAATGCCGTGAGGGCAGTGAGAGGACCAGCTAGATGACCATAGTCTTATTTGAACTTTTGTAGAAATAAGCTGAAACAAAGGGATCTCTGGAAAACCTTGTTTTTCAGACACAAGCCTTTCAGAAACTGATTTAACCTTGCTGGGGTCTGTCTGTAAACCAAGAAATAATAAAGCCTAGAAAAGAAATGGACTTCAGATGAAGGACAATGAACAGCTGGTCCCCAGAAGACTCTTTGAACCTGTTGTCTTGGACGTCACTAGTAATATATTCAGATCTTCAGAAGTAGTATAAAAAAAAATAATAGTAATTAATAGACTTACTCACTATTTACATGTCAATACAAAATCACAGTTATGGACCATTCTATCCAAGACTGTCATTTTGCATTGCCATGTAAATAATGACAATTATAGCTGCTCTTTCCAAAAGTAACCAGTGGCTGTTAAGGTTCCAGTTTGTCATGTTACCAGTTTGGCCCATGCTTCTTCATGTTCTTGGGTGCTAGTCAGCGGCTAGAGGTTTCTCAGAATGGTCTTTCTAGTGAAGCCGGTTGACCAAGAATATATTGGTTAAGCTAGAGAAGCCACCTGCTTGTGGCATCAGCACACCACTATCCCATGTTGTGAGCCATCTTCCAGAACACAACACATGCCATTGACCAGATACACTCTATAACTATTACAACCAGTAATGTTTGAAAAACCTGGCATGATATGTCTTAAGGAAATAAGGTTGAATATGTGCAAACATGGATTAGGACAGCAGACTGCTGATAATCCTTGGGAGCAGGGTGTTATTCTAGTGCTCCCAGAATGAGGAAACTCTTTATATGAGAACAAACCAATGAAATGCACCAACCCTCTCTGCCACCTGCAGTCTTAATGGGGTTATTCGTCCCTTTTACAGTAAGTGTCTTTTAATGCAGTCTCTCCCCAGGGTAAATAATGAAAAAGGGAACAACATTATATTTATACATTTAGCAGACGCTTTTATCCAAAAGCGACTAGTCAGGATAGACTATTTTTTTTGTCAGTACATGTTCCCTGGGAATCGAACCCACAACCTTTGCGCTGCTAACGCAATGCTCTAACCACTGAGCCACAGTAACATTACTCACATTACTCTCTATCCACCTTATGTTTAAGCATGGAAACTTCCGGTTTATTAGCTGCTGTAGGGAAATAACAAGAAGAATAAAAAAGTGCAGTAGAGAGTTTTCCCTGCAAATGAGTGTTATAAATTAAGATAATGCATTAAAATAATTTGGCCAGTTTGCAATATCAAGCAACAAAACGAGCTGTTTTTTACAGCTAAAAATAGCTGGAATTGGATGACACCAGAAGCTAGACACTTTAAATGTACAAATGGGCGCTGGTCTAATCATAGGCTATGCACTAAAAATGTATGCAATACTTTTAGTTCATAGCAGAAGCAGGCAACTGCGTGAAGCCTTAGAGTTCCCATGATGATGGGATAAGTACAAGATGATTACTCATACAGTGCATAATACTCCTACATTTGAGTATTGTACATTGTGCAGATGTAGATTTATGCTGACACTTCTAGAACTGCTAACATTTTAGTTTATGACAGCGCACTTTGAAGAGTACTCTCAGTAATACTTTAGGGTCACACTTTATTTTAAGATCCAATTCTTACTATTAACTATGACTTTTGCCTCAATAACTCCTAATTGGCAGCAAATTAACAGTTAGTAAGTAGGTCAAGTTTAGGTCCTGAGCAGTTACCTGCTATTCTCCATGTCCTGCACATTTCTTGGTTCCTCTTCAGGAACTCGAGCTGCATCGGAGAACGCTATGGGAACGCCTTTAGAGATAGCAAGCTCTGAATCCTATGTGTAATTAGTCCAATCGATGGGCGAGACGTCAGCAGCAGGTGACGTCATGACCAGGAAGCTTAAAAGCATGTGAGGTGCAGACGGCGTTAGCTTTCTGTCATTCAGCAAAGCTCTCTGTGTGTGTCAGTCACGATCTATGTCTGTGAGTCTCATTTACTGTTTTCTGTCAAGTTACATCAAGCATTCAGCAAACAGAAACTCCAGCAATGTCTAAAGCAAGTGCAAAGACAGTTAAGGGCAAAAGCAGATTGCATTATAGACTGTGTGTTCCTCCCTGTCCACGCTATATCCTGAGTGGGGATAAACACAGTTTGTGCATGGTCTAATAGGGAGCTAAGCACACTGAGTCGGCTCTCGAGGGAGCCGACTGCCCAAATGCCACTGCGTACAGTCCCCACAGTATGAGGAGTTATTGGAGGTAGTCACTCATGCGGTTGCTAAGTTAAGCATTGATTGGCCTGCCAAGAAACAGGCTGAACCACAGAAAAGTAAACTTGATGAACTCTTTCTGTGTACTAAACCGCTACCTCCACGCCGGAGCCTGCCCTTTTTCCCGATCTCCACACCGAGGTGTGGAGATCGTGAAGGAAACCATTCTTGGCCCGCTTATTCATCCCCGCCTCTGATTATTATGTAAATGGTAAAACCGCTGATTTAGCTCTTCGAGCCAACAAGGAGACAGCCTGTGCCATTGGGCGGTCCATGGCAGCGGAGAAGCACCTGTGGTTGACCCTGTCTAATATGAAGGAGAAGGATAGGGTCTTCCTAATGGCCTTCTGGTCTGTTCGGCGACGCCGTCAATTCCGTTGTCGACAGATACCATGAGGCTCGTAAACAGGTGGCTGCGTTTCAGCGGTTTCTCATTCGCCGCTCTATAATTCTGGGGGCTGCTGGGCGGGAGCAACCCCAGCCGTGTACCACCTCCTCATACATGGAGACTCAAAAACAGAGCTTTGCATTTCGCGCTCCCCCGCAGCGGGACCGAGGTCGGCGACGCTCTTAGTCAGGGGCTTCTAAGATGAAGTGTGATCTGAGGGTCGTGCTTCAGTCTAGGAAGTCCATGACGAAGCGGTCCTGAAATTTTTAAGTTCTGGACTGCTAAGGGTGGCCCCTACTGGGGAAGAGCGGGGTCCACCACATTACACAGTGTCCGTCTCTTTACAGCACCCTCAGGAGATCATTCGGCCAACCCTGCCAGTGTTCCAGGGCGCAGCGGTCTCCAGCAAGCGTTTCTCTCAGTTTTGTCCACCCGGGAACGCAGCATAGCTGAGAGCCTCGCCACCCCTTTGGGGGTTTCTCGAGCAGCTAGTTCGGCCGTATCCTGCCGGTCCTCCGCTTCAGGGCACCAAGCTAGCAGCTCCAAGCAAACCAGTGGCCAGTCTCGAGAGATTGGTTCCCTTAGTAGATAATTTTGCAGCATGGAAACTACTGCCAAATGTATCTCGTTGGGTTCTGCAGACTGTAGAAAGAGGCTATGGCAATCAGTTCGGCACTCCACCACTGCTTTTCAAAGGGGTTTTTCTCACATTAGTGAGCCCCGAGCAGGCTCTGGTATTAGAACAAGAGGTGAACACTCTCTTGAGGAAGGAGGCCATGGAGGTGGTCCCTTCTCTCAACAGAGAGTTCGGGTACTACAGCCAGTACTTCATTGTTCCAAAGAAGGATGGGGGATTGCGAAAGATTTTAGATCTGCGGCTTTTTAACCGCTCAGTCATGCGTCTGAAGTTCAAAATGCTCACTGTCAAACAGGTCGTGTCTCAGATCAGGTCAGATGGCGGTTCGACATCGAGATGTCGTTCTCGCTCATATGAAAGAATTGTGGTTAAGACTAAACGAGAAGAAAAGTGTGCTTTCTCCATTACAGAGGACCACTTATCTGGGCGATTCAACCACAATGCAGGCATGTTTGTCCCCTACTCGGATCGAGTCGATTCTCACGTCAGTCAAGAGAGTAAGAGAAGGCCAGTCACTCACTCACTGTCAAGCAGTTTAAAAAATGACTGGGTCTGATGGCAGCTGCATCCAACGTGATACCTCTTGGCCTGCTGTACATGAGACCCCTACAGTGGTGGATCCAGACCAAGGGGTTTTCCCTGAGGGGAAACACATTTCACATGATCAAGGTCACGCGGCAATGCCTAAGTGCTTTAGGCTTGTGGAGGAAACCTTGGTTCTTGTCTCAGGGCCTGGTGCTGGGAGCTCCTTGTCGCCATGTAACGCTAGCGACGGACCCCTCCCTCACCGGTTGGGGAGCTGTCATAAGTGGCCACCCTGCCCGTGGTCTGTGGAGTGGTCACCATCTCACGTGGCACATCAACTGCCTGGAGATGCTGGCTGTGTTTCGAGCACTCAAACACACACAGCGGTGGTATTTTATATCAGCCACCAGGGAGGTCTGCATTCACGCCACTTGCACAAGCTGGCGCACCAGATACTTGTGTGGTCCCAAGGAAAACTCCTCTCGCTGAGAGCAGTTCATATTCCTGGGTATCTGAATATGGGAGCAGACATCCCGAGACAGGGGCCGAGGCACGGGGACTGGATGCTTCACCCGAGGTGGTGAAGAAAATATGGAGAGTTTTTGGCCAGGCTCAGGTGGATCCGTTTGCGAATCCTCAGACATTGCACTGTCCCCTCTGGTTCTCTCTGACTCATGGATGCTATGGTACAGACTTGGCCTTCTGTACGCCTTTCCCCTAATTACTCTGCTCCTGGGAGTTCTAGAGAGAGTGCGCCAGGATGGGGTCCGTCTATTGCTAGTAGCCCCGTTCTGGCCGGGCCGAGTATAGTTCTCGGACCTGATTTCTCTCCTTGACGGCTCTCCATGGGAGATTCCCGTCAGGAGGAATCTCCTCTCACAGGCGGAGGGAATTATACTTAACCCCCGCCCAGAGTTGTGGAAACTGTGGGTGTGGCCCCTGAGGGGGCACAACTCATAGCCTCTGGTCTCTCAACTGAGGTTGTTGAGACCATCCTCCAATCTAGAGCTCCCTCAATGAGAAAACTGTACGCCCCACAGTGGAGACCGCCAGCTTGACCCAGTTAACTGCCCTTATCCTGTCATTTTACATTATTGACACAATTTGCCTGATTTGTGAATGTTAGTAGTGGTAAGGCGTTTGAGATCAAATGAAGCTAGGAGTGAATGAAAGTCTGTAGCATAAGGCTTTTCTAGATGAATGTTGAAATCGCCAAAAACTAAGATTGGAGTGCCATCCTCCATGAAAGAGGACAGCAACCCGTCCAGCTCCTCTAGGAAGGGGGCTATAATTTGGCCAGGGGAACGGTAAATTACCACAATCTGGAGTTTTATAGGGGCTATTACAGTAATCGCATGAGATTCAAATGAGTTGTAATTGCATAGGGGAGAGTAGGTTGAGTATTTCCAATTATTTGAAATGAGCAGACCAGTGCCCCCACCCCGGCCAACCTGACGTGGGGTGTGAGAGAAAGAAAAATTGTTAGAGAGAGCAGCTGGGGTTGCTGAGTCTTCTGGACGAAACCAGGTCTCAGTCAAGCCCAAGATGCTGAGTGTGGATTGTAAAGAAAAAGCGGAAATGAAGTCTGCTTTGTTGACAGCTGACTGGCAATTCCAGAGAGCCATGGAGAATGAAAGAGGTGTAGTAGAAGATGTAGAGATAGGGCGTAGGTTAGCAGGATTACGCTGCCGTCTGTGTGTGATGTTAGAGCGTGGTCGAGAGACAACCGGAATGGTTTTGAAATGCATGATAGAGGATAGCAATGGAGAGTGTGTAAGGGAAGATAGAAATGATACTTAAGTGTGTTGCTCGGGTTTTTTTAACCCATCACAATGAATTTGAGATCCATCTTTTCACACCGAGGACAACTGATGGACTCATATGCAACAGGACTCATTCAAGGCTGAAAACATCTACTGATGCTCAAGTATACAATGCAATAAGAGCAGGGGTGTAAAAGCTGGGAGCAATATAACACTTCACCTAATTTACCACAGTAACTAGTATGCAACAGTTGGAAGAAAGTCAGGCTAACCAATCATGAAACTTCTTTATAATTTTTTCACTGTCATCTTTTTTTTCTTTTTTTTCTAAACCAATTTCCATGCACTTACAGTTACATAGTTTTCTGTTGTTCTACTCCCCCCCCCCCCCACCCCCCACTTACTTTTAAGATTATGAATCGTTTGCCATTGTATGTCTTTTCTTTGTTTAAATCAGTATTGTCATGAACACTGCTGAAGATGTCCACAAGGACCCTACATTAGGTCCCTTGCTGTTTCACATTTAAATACATAGTATTGACCCTTGCTTTGGAACTGATTGAGCAATATTCAAAGAAACAACACAGATGGTAATGTTTACATCAGGATCCCTTTGGTTCAGACTGGTTCATAGATTGTCTTGTGATTCACTTATCCTGAGGGATTTTAAAGTCATTCTCAAAGAGAGTCGTCTCTGGAGAGCAGACTCTTAAATCAGTGGGCAAGTGCTAGAAGAGATCAATAATGTAATGGTTAAAGCTGCTGGACGATGGATTTGATGTGTGAGTCATGCTGGTCTCCTCACTTCTCAGTCTTCATCACAGTGTAAGTATGTGAGCCAGCAGACATTCACTCTGATGGCAAGGGCGTAATACTTGACTATCAGAATTAAAAAGATGAAGAGATCTAAGGTGAATTGGTTTTCTTTTTGTCTTTGTTTACTTGCTAACACTCGGAACAAAAATGCAAAAATTGCAAACTAGCACAGTAGCTGGTAACTGGGGCAGTGCCCTTGAAGGGGCAACTCTGTACCATATAAAGTCAAGTCAAGTCAAGTCACCTTTATTTATATAGCGCTTTTAACAATACAAATTGTGTCAAAGCAACTGCACAATATCAAAATAGGAAAATAGTTTATCACTAATGTAAAATGACAAGATTAAACGCCCATTTTTTCAGTTTAAAGGCATTTCATTATTGATTTCAGTGATGTCATCATCCAGCTCAGTTCAGTTTAAATAGTATCTGTGCAATCAAGTCGGTGATATCGCTGGAAATGAAGTGTCCCCAACTAAGCAAGCCAGAGGCGACAACGGCAAGGAGCCAAAACTCCATCGGTGACAGAACGGAGAAAAAAACCTTGGGAGAAACCAGGCTCAGTCAGGGGGCCAGTTCCCCTCCGGCCAGACGAATCAGTAGTTTGTTCCAACTGCAGCAAAGTCAGATTGTAAGGGCTCCACTGGTTCCAGTGGTCTTTTCCCGATGGCTGTCTAGGTAACGAGGTCCTCACTGAGGATCAGTCTCTGGGGCTCATCTAGGTGCCCTGGTCTCCGCTGACGTTCAGAGCTGCAGAGGTCGTCTCTAGGTGATGATCCACCATATGATCTGGATACGGACTGGATCTGGTGAATGCAGTGACCATCTGGGCTGGATACGAACCGGATTGGGTGGCTACGGTGACCTCAGAATAAGAAAGAAAAAGACTAATATTAGCAGAGATGTCAATCTTCTTACGATGTAACAAGTACATCGTGTTTTATGGGAAGTGTTCCCGGTTCCGGGTTGACCTAATTAATGCAGCCTAACAATCCTTTAACGGATTTGAATATTAGAAGCGTATTAGTGTGTTAAGTGTACGCCAGTTTAAAGAGATGGGTCTTTAATCTAGATTTAAACTGACAGAGTGTATCTGCCTCCCGAACTGTGTTAGGTAGATTGTTCCAGAATTTGGGCTCTAAATAGACAAAGGATCTGCCGCCGGCAGTTGATTTTGATATTCTAGGTATTATCAAATGGCCTGAGTTTTGAGATCGTAGCTGACGTGGAGGACTATAATGCGATAAGAGCTCGCTCAAGTACTGAGGAGCTAAGCCATTCAGGGCTTTATAATAAATAACAGGATTTTAAAATCTATACCTAAGTTTAATAGGGAGCCAGTGCAGTGTTGACAGAACCGGACTAATGTGGTCATAATTCCGGGTTCTAGTAAGAACTCCAGCTGCTGCATTTTGGACCATCTGTAGTTTGTTTATTAAGTGTGCAGAACATCCACCTAATAAAACATTACAATAATCTAACCTTGAGGTCATAAACGCATGAATTAACATTTCTGTATTTGAGATTGAGAGCATAGGTCTCAGTTTAGATATATTTTTAAGATGAAAAAATGAAGTTTTATAAATGCTAGAAACGTGGCTGTCAAAGTAGAGATTGCTATCAAATAGCACACCTAGGTTCCTGACTGATGATGAAGAATCGAGAGAGCAGCCAGTCAATAAATTGAAAGTCAATAAATTGACTTTTATTGTTATGGATTAATTTAGCTTTGTATTTTTTTTACTTGTTGGACCCCAGGAAGAATACCCACTACCTTGGTGGGGGCTAATGGGGATCCAAATAAACAAATCAACTATAAATATTTTAGGGGAAATTAAAGGGATAGCTCAGCAAAAAATGAAAATGTGATGTTTATCATCTTACTCAGATACTGCTTATTGCTTACTTACCATACATTTCTGCCATATGGACATCAACTTGAGATAGTCACCACTGATTTTACTATTACTAAATATAATGCAGAAACTTTCAATTTCTGTAAAGCTGCTTTGCAACGATTTTCATTGTAAAAACTGCTTACTTACCGTACATTTCTGCCATATGGACATCAACTTGAGATAGTCGCCAATGATTATTACTAAATTGTTGCTAAATATAATGTAGAAACTGTAATTTTCTGTAAAGCAGCTTTGTAAGGATTTTCATCGTGCAATGCGCTATACAAATAAGCTTGAATTTAATTGAATTCGCTTTGCTGAAGTGTACATTGGACCTTTTTTGGGGGGATTTTAATTTTCTCCACCAATGAGAATTTTTGAATCTCTCTCACTGAACATCTTGGCATACAGTATTCTCTTTAGTTATTTTTGAATTATTTAAGAGAGTCCTCAGTGTATGGATTTTGCCCCAGAATGTTCAAAAATCAGAATCAGAATCAAAATAAGATTTATTGGCCAGGTATTTTTACACATACGAGGAATTTGTTATAGTGACAGAAGCTCCACAGTGCAACAGAATGACAGTGACAGGACAGGACACACAACAAAGAACAATATACAAATAGGCAATGTACAAAAAGGCACAATATAACACAACAAACCCCGGTAACCACCTTTTCATTTTACTGCCATCTGGCAGGCGCTACAGGAGCATGTTGGTAAAAACTGAAAGACTGAGGAGGAGTTTCTTCCCCCAGGCCATCAGGCTCCTAAACACAGTCTCATAACAACATAACATCCACAGGACTCAACTTATAAACTGTAACACATCCATTATTCCCCATCATCCACACTGCTGCTATGTGCACATTCCCGGTACAACCTATTTGCACACTCTCTTGCACTGCACACTTTATCTCATTGCACATCTTACTCCTTATTTTTTTTCATTATTTGTTTCTTATTTCATTCTCACCATATTTATATATATATATACTCTCTCGTGTTTTGTTTCATAGTTTTTATTGCTTTTATGTTATTTTTTATTTTATTATTATTATTTTTTATTTTTTTGCACTTTCCATTGAGCGGACCTGTCCTGAATAACATTTCACTACTTATTATACCCTGTATGATTGTGTATGTGACAAATAATAAAGAACCTTGAACCTTGAACCAAACAGTACAGCCAATTATGTGTGAGGTCTGACATGTGCAAATTTGAAATGAAAAAATAAGTGTGTGTGGTGAATAAATAATTGTATAATAGTGTTGTGTGTTTCATGTCAAGTGTTCATGAGATGGATTGCCTGAGAGAAGAAACTGTTTCTGTGTCTGGTCTGTTTCTGGTCTGCTCAGAGCTCTGTAGCGTCGATCAGACGGTAATAGTTCAAAGAGGGAGTGTGCTGGATGTGAGGGGTCCAGATGGATTTTACTAGCCCTTTTACTCACTCTGGATGAGTACAGTTCTTGGAGAGTGGGGAGGGTTGTACCAATGATTCGCTCGGCATTAGCGATGGCACTGAAAACCCCATTTAAAATGTCAATGAACTGCCCTTTTTTATCTCTACGCCCCCAGCTCTCAGACTGTCACTTCACAGAATATTCTCCTCCTCTGAGTTGCAAGAGGGTAAGAATTTACATATCCTTTGTCCACTTAAAGATCATATATACAGCTTTTTGCATGCTTTGGTGTTTGGCGTTTGCAGCAGAGGTTCAGTGCTCTCCAAGCAAAATATATATTTTCAGTAAAGAGCTCGGAAGCATAGAGCTTGAGAAGAATATGCATCAAGTCCTTAAGTTCATATATGCAGCAGCCAGTGTGAATGTGTTATTAAGAGTGTCTATTCGTTTTCTGGTGTCTTATCATTGAGCAGTGTCAAGACACTAGGAAAACTTGAGAAACAATGATTACAGACCGGCTTACAGACTGGTCAAATGTCTTTTACAGCAGATCCGCGTGCTTATGTCAGTTTGCATGGGATTACTATTACCTGTACATGCTAGGGGTTAAAAGACACTGCAATCTTTACTGGCGCTTGAAACTGCACAGTCATCAGAAAAAAAAACACTACGTGCAGGGGATGGTCGTTTCGGCCAACAAAATTACAATACAATTTGAAGCCCTGACTATAATAATTTACATGAACTAACCCGTTTCTGAATGGGCGCCTCATAAAGGCGATAGTTCACCCAAAGAATGAAAAAATTCTTCTTACGCATTACTTACTGCACCCTCAGTCCATTGCCAACCCGTGGGCCTGTTTTTTCTTTTTCAACATTCAAAAACAAGGTTAATAAGAGACTTAAGTAACCATATTACCTTGCTCTATTTACACAAAATATCAACACAGTTTTGTCTTGACTCTCTGAGATACGTGTTCTTCTGAATTAACGTAAAGATTTGCTCAACGCAATGATTTTATCATGACTCACAACTGTGTTCTAATTACATTAAAGTATCTTTGATTTTTATTATTCAATGACTATTACATTCTGACCCTGGCATGGAGCACAGCTTAAGTCGTGGGTATATTGGCAATAGCCACAATACATTGTAGGGCAAAATTATACATTTTCTTTATGCCAAAATCATTAGATATTAAGTACGATGTTCCATAATATATGTTGTAAATCCTACTGTAATATATCAAAACTAGAGCTAATTGAACACTTTAAAGAGATTTTCAATATTGTTGCACCCTCGATCCAATTTCAATTTGTGATCAACATACATAATCAATGGAAATATGTTTATCCAATGATGTATAATCGCAATTAGGAATGGACCTTATGTTTTTTGGTTCGGTCCTTTTATGTCTATTTACAGCATTGTACTGCAAATGCTTCATATGTGTATACATATAACTGCTCAGATGAGTGCGTTCCTCTCAATCGCAAGAGATTTGTGTACTGATTAATTGCTGGGAGTTCATTATTAAAACACTAGTTGAGATTATAGGCCCATGGTGGTCAACTCATCTGGAGGGCAAGCCCTAAGAGTTAGCTCCACCTTCAACACACAACATGTGCCTAAAGTTATTTAGCTTATAGTGTTTAATTAGGTTAATCTACATGTTAGGCGTGCCCCCAGTACTAGTTTGAATTTGGTCTATCCATTTTCCTCCCATGTAAAATGTAACTAGTACTTTTTACCAGAGTAAATTTTAAATAGCTCTTTTTCTTTTACTTATATATTTTTAGATGGTCTTTATTGTCTTAAGTAAAATTTCAGTATGTAATGGTATTTACTTGAGTACAAATTTTGTCTCTTTCACCTCGCTGTACATGCTAGGGTAAGACACTGCAAACTTTCTGCGCGTGACCAGTCAGAAAAAAACTTACGAATGGTCTTTCGCACAAAATTCAACAAAGAACCCTGTATTTACATAACTAACCTTTCTGAGGGGCTTAAGGGATAGTTCCCAAAAAAGAAAATTCCTCATTACTTATCACCCTCAGTCTGCAAACCCGTGGGTTTTTGTTTCTTATTTTGAATGGATCGTTGAACTACCTAGCTCACGACCTTTCGAAGCGTTGTGATTCACCTTGACGTGTAAGGTCAGCGAATTTTAACGAGTGGGATCCAAGGTATGGACAATACAGAGTGCAATCATATTGCTAAAGCATTTGAATGGACAGTGGAGTTGTACTTTTGTGTCTGGGTTTTTTTTTATTATTATGTTTGGATTTATTGAACCGTTGAACTCTGAGAAGACATTATGAATGTGTAATGTATTTCATGAAATTGTGAATATGTTGTTTTCACCTGTTTGGTTTGGTTGATGAAATGTCATTTGAATTAATAACATAACACGGAAAAATAAATAGGATATGATAGGGATCTTATAAATGGATAAAAAATGTATTAGATTCCTTTGGGACGTTTTGCGTTTACTTAATAAAAATTGTCTGGATTAGCTACCAGGCTGGCACCTCAAATGAAAATCGTCACAACATGAAGGTGAGTAATTAATGACAGAATTTTCATTTGTGGGTGAACTATCCCTTTAAGAAGAAACATTTAGGAGTTCAAGGGCCAGTTTTACTAACATATTGTGCCAGCGCAAACGGTCTGTTGGCGTTAAAAGACTACTGTCAGGAATAACTAAAGACGTGCAATGACGAATTAGCGCTGAACACAGTTATTTTTGCACCTGACCTTTTTGAATATGCATTTCTAGGAGTTTCCCTTCCAGACGCAAAAGTTATGAGAAGAGAGTATTCGAATGAATCACGCAATGAGATTTAATAACATTTGCGCTCATTAAATTACTGGTATTTGCGCTATTATTTAATGGCCCAAAAAGCATGTATTAAACTATTTCGCGCTTGAAATGGCTCCAATTATTGTTGTTGGAGAATGCACCGCAAAGAACAAAGAGAAGGGTAGAAGGGAGAGGAATGTTTCCACATGTATTAATTTATTTTGAATGCCAGAACAACACATTATCTAAACATATCGTTTGCCAAGCCGTTATTTTAATTTGCTTCAGGAAATAAAAGACGACTTTAAACCTTCAACTAGGAGTCACACAATACCAGCTCTATAAAAACTTCTTGCAACCCTTAATTTTTTGGCCTCTTTTCAATGTACTGTGGCTTCTTTATTTCTTTATTCTTTATTTGCGACTATGCTAAATTGTGCTGCACTTGGTATATTGCATTGGTCAATATGTAAATGAGATGTTGCATCTGTGTTCTTTAATTTGCTTGAAATTTCCACACCAATCGGTGCTGTTTTAAAATTGCACTCTTGCACTAATTTGCCCTGTTTAGTAAAACTGGCCTCTAAAATTAGAAGTGAAATGCACATTTTTCAGACTTGCTCCTAGATTGTTGAGTCGGGAACTTTTAGGCTCACTATTTCCATGTCTTTGCTTTCAGAAGGCTCAGGAATACTTTAGTTAACTACATCCTTCATATCCTTCATAAGTTCAAGATGTTTTTGGTACATCTGACAGACAACTTTATGTAGAGCCAGATTAAAAGTCACATCACTTCCTAAAACGAAGGGTTGAAGGATGTCAGAGACAGAGCAATAATATTAGAAACCTCTAACCTTTAACTAAATAAGCATGCCTCCACTTCACATTTCTCTCTGAAACCTCATTAATGCTGCATTGGGTCTTCTGCGAGATAAATCTACCGCACCTGATTGAATCAACGTGATTCCCCATGTTTCACCCATCTAGACCTGAACTCAGACTGTTCAAATGGATTAGTTTTAAGTGTGATTCATACCAGAATCTGAAATGTCAGGCTTACCCTGTCACTTAAAGCGAATTTACCAAAAAAACACAGATAATAAACGTCCTCTGCACTTCTAAGAACAGTGAGAAATATGTCAAACCAGGAGGCCTTCTCGGTCTTGCAGCGCTAAATTTGAGGTTAATATGCAGAGAACCTATTGTTAATTTGTCTGGAGTCATCAAGCAACCAAAGAGAGCGCCCTAGCAACAATGCAGAGCATCCTCCCATCATGTAAGAGCTCCCTGGAGTCTGTAGCATTGTGCCGATGACTTTCCGCGCAGCTGAGCAAATCTAGTTGTTTCTCTTATTTGACGTGCACATAAATGAAGATGAGTGTGTTTGTCTTTCTCTCTTTGAGTCTGTGGGTGGGTGAATGTTCAACAAAAATCTCTCGATTCTCTCAAATTCCTTTCATCCTGTCATTACAGCCTCCGTGCTTGCACTGCATTACAGTCAAATCAGCTTACCTTCAGTAAAGCTCAATACCGCTTTAAGAGTGACAAACCCCTAATCTAATGCCCCTATTCAGAAACATACACACAGACAGATGTGCAGCCAGCTGTCACACCACTGAGTCTGTCTTTCTGAACCCTTCCACTCTTTCTTAAGGAAAGACCCCAGATCAATGTTGGCCAAGAGTAACAAAGGCCCAATCATTCCAGTTCCACAAAATCATCTGCATTCACGAAAGGCAAGCTGTTGTTTCAGACAGTGAGTGCGTGTGTATGTGTGTGTGTGTGTGTGTGTTTGTGTATATAAGACAGTACATGAACAGGTAGAAGACAGAATCGGTTGTGTGTTTTCAATGGTAGCAGGACATTAGTTTCCAATTCTTCTGGTTTTATCACAAAAACAAGATTACTTATCTTCAGTTTATGTCCTGATGCCGATGCATATGAAACATTGGTGAAATTTGAAGCTGTTTAAGAAACACTTAATTACGCTTTGCTTATAAAACAAATCTACAGCATTCATCTGCCCCATAAGGATTCGCGCATACAGTAAACACTCCACAACTGCAAATAATAAGCATTCATAAACATTTCGAGTGAAACACAGAAGGATACAATGAATCGTGAGCAAACATCTTCATATAGTGCCCTCTGCTTTTAATGGCCAGACTGTGAATAGAACTAAAAGCTCAGAGACATCGTAACAGACAAAGAGCCTAGCCGGTGTCGACCATTTATTTTTCCACCATTCATGAGTGCAGAGTGATCTCACATCACACAACTAGAGAGATTTTACCACAGCTATAACACCAAAGACCAGCTAGACCTTCACTGAAGTGCTTTGTAAATTATATTTAGTATACGTATTTACTGCTGTGTACATACATTGTGTATAATGTATCACATTTATGTTGTGCTCTGTCTATGCTGCATGTCGTTGTTTTCTTGAGCAGTCTATAATGTGTGAAGTAGGCCTCATCCCTGCATCCAGATACAGAGGATCCGGAGCTTTCAATGTCATCATGGCTTTTGCTTTGCTCACTGGGGGGTTTGTACAGCGCTATTCTGTTCTTTGTAAAGCAGCTTTGGAGCGATTTGCAAAGCACTACATAAATACATTTGAAGCCATTTGAATTGCATTATCAAAAAAAACGTGAAAAGCTCAACTGTCTATTAACCTTTTCCATCTCTGACATTTCTTGTATTTGTGGAGCATTTGTCAACCATTTACAAGTCATTGCAAAATAACTAGCTGTCAACTGATTTTTAAAGAATGGCTAGCCTGTGGGTTTGTGTGGGGAGCTTAAAGAAAGCCATGGCTTGTTTATGAAATTAAAGAAACAGCAAGACATAGGAAGAGAGAAATAAAGAAAGAGTGACGCTGCCTGTCTCTGACTGAAACATTCACCATGATGCTGAAACTATAGTATATATTGAACAATATATCTACTTTAAACACTGTCATGAACCTCAAAAGGAATCAACAGATGTCCAGGGGCCTTATTTCACATAAACAAGATTAAATTAGTTTCATATAAGTGAAGGTGATACTCAGAGCTGATAAATATTATAGAGATTAAATATTGCAAATATTGTGATAAATACTGTAGCAATGGACGAAATCTAACAAGTCCATGTCAAAATAGACCTGTGCATTAAAAGTGGGGTAAGTGATTTCTGGTAGCCAATTTTGATATTAGAAATCATCAAAACAAACACGCCCCTACCCCAAAAGGGTCCCGCCCCTATTTTGATAGCTCTAGGTACGCAACCCAGACAACAATTAGTTCTGTGAAAAAAACAACCAATGTTACTCACCTATAGAGAAGAAACAAAGCAACCTCGGCATCCGATCGCAGGCCTTCCCGCTCCTTGACTTCTCTCCAGCGATGGAAAGTTTATCAGATATTTACACGGGTCCTACTTCTTGCTTTCTCGTAACACCGTGTCTACAACAGATGCAAACGGCGCGACAAAATACTATAGAACTCATTATAATCAGTGATGCTGTCTAGACTGGATGCTTCGAGGCGCGGCACGACAAATCCCTGAGAGTAAACTGCTGCCGCGTTATATTTATGACATATTGACACAAATCTCTCAATGGTCGCTTTGTTGCGTCCAGTGTAAACAGGCTTTAGTTGTTGCGGTGCGACACGAGAACTGCCGCGTCTGGTGTACACATAGTGTAAGCCTTCTTTTGTTTTCCGCAGACGTTTTCTTATTTTTCGCCATCTCTATTTTTCTGTTGCCGCTCGACTCGGATCGGCTAATATCCGTCATGTTGTGTTTTTGGCAATCTTTTTCATCTTCATGAATGAAAAGTGAATCTTTTGAGTGAATTTTACTGCAGACATGCAGATTTATATAATATAGGATTTAAGATATTTTAAGTGTTTGAAAAAATGTATGTAATTTATGTAAAGGCATAAATTAAAGAGTATTTGGAATTTCATTTGAATTCAATTAATTTGTGTTATCTGAAAACATACTTGTTAAAAGTCAACTCGAAGCAATTCTTCAAGTAGGAGGAATTCTTTCAAGTGCACTTTATCTAAAGCATCTCCCAATGTACACATTTAATCAGTGTGTGTTCAAGCAACAGTGTGAATGAATTGTCTGAATTAGTCAGATAGCTACTGCTGATTAGTGGGGAGCTCTTACCTTCTGAAAACATCACAGAAAAATCCCTCGTGACACTCTTCAATGAAAAGCACTACAAATAGAAACTCTTCACACAGATAAGAGCTCTTAATGCTGTTCTAAACACACATCAGTCTCCTACTAGCACCAAATATACACATCAGCCATACAAATAATCCAAACTAATGTCAAACAAAAAGCAAATGAAAAGGCTACAGGACCCCAGAAAGAGAATCTGAATGCGTGAAAACACACAACAAGCATAGCTGATGAAAACTGGCCTCAAAGTTGAATGGCTTTTCTATATTAGTAATATCTGTTGAGAGTTTTTAGGTTGATATTGGCAGAGAAATAGGTGCACAAAACAGTATGTCTGCTTCTGGGATGAACAAAGCAGTAGTTGTGTTTCTAAACGAGGTTGGGATGGTCATTCAGTTAGTGGAGTATAGTTTGACTGTCCACGGTTTGTTCCAGTTCTACCTTTCTTCAACCTTTCGTAAAAGGTGATGCTCTCAAATGTACCGCTGTTTATCTCCGATAAAGCGCTTGAGGGTATCTTGGCTCATTATGGAAAATTGATTGGGCAAAATAAAATGATCCCTCTGGGTTTAAATAATCCACAGTTGGATTTTTGAATCCAAAACATTTTACTATTTAAAATCTATGTGTCTTGTTTTAAAAAGTTGGCAGTTGTTTAAAATTATTAGTATGGTGTTTTAGAGCCACTATTCTTCAATGCACTTTTTAAAATATATTATTTTAAAGTTCAGTAATTGAATAGGGATTCTAAGGGTAATGAATAGTTACTGTAAAAGACCTGAAATAGCATACAAAGGTTACTGACGAGGTTAGGCTCAGATCAGAGACGAATGTTGAAAGGGCAATTGAGGATCACATAAAATCCTTCCCTCAATCTTCTTGAATTATGTAGATTTTGTATTTATTTTTGAGAATGATGAAAAATCTTTTTCCAAATCTTAAAGTAGAACTAGTTTTTGAATTAGATGAAGATTTAAATTACTTTGTTATTGAAAGGATTTAAAGATGTATTGTTTCAAAATGTTAAAAAGGACAATGGACTTCATTTATCAGTCTAACATACATAGAAACGAGTTCAGATCCGAGCGCACAAATCAACCTGTGACAGGGTTCACATGTGAATCATGAAACCTTTGTATATCGCCAGTCCCGTCTTGAACCCACACTTTCATGACATAATGTAGTTTTGACTGTCGGATAGAAGTCTACCAATGAAAGAATGTTGTATGGTCTGACAGACACACACACACACACATACACAGACACAGACACACACATACACATACATACACACACACACACACACACATACATACACACACACACACACACACACACACACAGACACAGACACATACACATACACATACACACACACACACACACACACATAGACATACACACATACATACATACATATATATATATATATATATATATATATGTATGTATATATATATATATATATATATATATGTATGTATGTATGTATGTATATATATATAAATACACAAAGCGCTATATAAATGAATCATTCATTCATAAAATAATGACAAAGATTTTTATCTTCTCCCACTTTGGCCTAAATATCTGCCATACTTTTTTATATTTTGCTACCTTGAAATGCTTTGTCTTTATGATAGGGGAATTAGTTTGGCTCAAATTGGCTGTAATGCTCAAACAACTTACAAAATAGAAAAACCAACATCACCTACCCCCCCGGAGTCCTGTGCACACCACTGCCTGTCACATTGGATCACAGATGCTGCCACGAAATGGCTTTAGCACTTGGGATTTGGTGTCCACTCCACTCGGAGTGTTGCATCTTCCATGCCTTTGTTTAGGAGTGCACCCTTACACGATATACATGGTGTGGCAGGCCGGTCCTATCCGCACACATTCAATCATCCCCAGGATCACAAGTTCTTCAGGGTTGATCATCCAGGCCTTTGGTTAGGAGTGCACCCTTTTTTAGTTTTTATTTTATGCATAATAAAGACCCAAAACTAACTTCAAATTTAACTGTTTTGTAAATAACGTGACAGTGCCAACAACCTTGAACAAATAGGCTAAATTAACTTTAAAATGACAGATATAACTCGAAGGCTGGCTATTCAACCGGTCTGGGTAATGTCTCATTCCCTTTTGTATATTGTGTATATAGGGGAGCGCAGAGTTAGTTGTAACACGTGTGGTTTAAAATATTTTCACACATGCTAGCATGACCAAATTTACCACATTTACTAGTTGCTATATGAACACTATATAAAGAAGAAAAGTGCACCAAAATGCAAAAATATTTTGGAGATATTGCTGAATATTTATTTTACCACAGTAAAAGTATTTTTTTCTGGCTGAAGTAAATTTTTCAACTCAGTTTTTAGTATTAATTTAAAATTAGACAAATCTGATATTGCTTTAATCTCCGATCTGTTATATAGTTTTTTTTTAATGCTTCCCCAGATAGCACACGTTCGTCTGCAAGA
This sequence comes from Oxygymnocypris stewartii, assembly GCA_003573665.1. Classification (NCBI taxonomy): domain Eukaryota; kingdom Metazoa; phylum Chordata; class Actinopteri; order Cypriniformes; family Cyprinidae; genus Oxygymnocypris; species Oxygymnocypris stewartii. The sequence continues at coordinate 379,135 of QVTF01020201.1, read as the reverse complement.
CGTCTGTTAAAGATCTCTTGATCTGGAAAGCATCTGCAGACGTCTGTGAGATGTCAGTTATACATACATAAGCATCTTAAAGACATCTAATAGACGTCTATTTGACATCTAAAAGGAGACGTCCTATACGTACTGCAGATGAGCAAACACCCTAAAAAATATGTCTTGCAGATGTAAATACAGACGTCAAATAGACGTCTCCAAGATGTGCGTGCGCTATCAGGGTTGCTAAATAGCATAAGTTTTAAATTCCAGTTGCACAGATGGGGAACATTGTAACACTGCATTACAATGTGCTATTATTAAATTATGCTATTCTATAAAATCAGCGAAATACTTGAAACTATTTACTTTTGAGTTTTAATGCGAAACCACGAGAAACTGGTGAATAAAGACAAACAATCGATGTTTAATGTTCAGAATGTATTCATTCAAGAAGCATAAAGTATTTTGGCTTGTTTATGTGTCTCGTGTTTTTCTAAATGTCTGAATGTGTTTTGACTAAACATTGTAGTTTGTCTCGTATATATTTCTCATTGGGTCAGATAACATTTTAAGCTGTCATATGGTCATGTTACAACGTGCCCCTCACATGTTACAATTTATCCCATGTAATGGGGCATGTTGTCACATTTCACTTCCATTCTATTGAGGTAAATAAAGAAAAACATATACACTGTAATTATGAAACAAAGCGATTACGTATTTGTACTAATTATTGTAAATACAAGATTATACTCTGAACCCCACCTGGATTTACACATACTGAGAAAGTCAAAAAGTGTTGTGTCCCTGCTCCCCTACACAAATGAATGCATTTTGTTCCAGGCTCACTTTCAAATCTAGCTGTCAGCGAAAATAGACGGCTGTGATTTCCTTCAGATAAACCTGATCAGAATCAAATGGACCCAGTCAGTCAGGCAGGTAGCTGCGAGCCCAAAGTAGATCCATGTCTATTTAAGGCTTTTGGTGGTCATACTGCAGGTAAGTGTTTGTGTACATATATAAATAGTCTTGTGAGTGTTTCTGATCAATAGCACGCTCATTTGTACTACAGCGTAGTGTGTTGTTCCTTACTACATGAGTGAGGTTAAGCGGCGAGTGTGTGTGTGTGTGTGTGTGTGTGTGTGTGTGTGTGTGTGTGTGTGTCTCTCTGTGTTTGTGTGCGTGAGTGTGTGTGTGTGTGTGTGTGTGTGTGTGTGTGTGTGAGTGTGTGTGTGTGTGTGTGTGTGTCTCTCTGTGTTTGTGTGTGTGTGTGAGAGTGTGTGTGTGTGTGTGTGTGTGTGTGTGTGTGTGTGTGTGTGTGTGTGTGTCTCTCTGTGTTTGTGTGTGTGTGTGAGAGTGTGTGTGTGTGTGTGTGTGTGTGTGTGTGTGTGTGTGTGTGTGTGTGTGTGTGTGTGTGTGTGTGTGTGTGTGTGTGAGTGTGTGTGTGTGTGTGTGTGTGTGAGTGTGCTTGGTTAGCCTCTGTTAGAGTGTGATCTGGCTTCTCTCTCCGTCTCCGCAGGCCTCCGCTCCGGCTGCGTCCTCCATTGATTGGCGCGCTGACTGAACGCTCAGGTTTAACTAGACGGCAGCTCTTTGATCCACACCGCCTCAATCTAAGAGCTTTTAACACAGCGGTGTCAGTCAGCCGTCTGATTGCTTAAACTGTCCAAGACTTGCCACAAAATGACACGGAGACTGGGTAGAGCAGGGAGCTTGTTTTTGTATTTGGAAGGCTGAGGGCAAATTTACATATAAAACATATCCAATTGGTGGCTGGGGCAACACGGATACACCCCAAAAACACCCTCACACTTGACGCTTGCTGTCTGACGTTTCATGATACAGCATATCACTGTATTTAAAAAAATTAATGTATTTTTACTTCCCACGCAAAAAAGACAAGCATTATTTGCCATGCTTACCTATGCCGTTGTGTGCTGGCTACTACTGCTTTAGATGTGGAGCAGTCAGAGCCATGCTGCTAACCAGCAAAACACTATACTGGTGAAAGTCTGACCCTAAGAGTTGATAAAAAGGATGTTCATCTGCAATCATGTCCAGCTACAATCAAAGTCACCTACTGGGCAAAACAAAAGAAATGCTGCTTTATGCAGGAAGGTATGCAAAATACAGTCAGGTGCGTCTTGAAAATGAGTTACATAGCATATGAGATTTGGACTGGACACAGATGACAACAGCAATCACACACAAAGGCATCAAACCTGACACTGGAATCCAATATGATGATAGCTGCCTGCTTCCAAACACCAGGTAATTAAGTCCTGAACATGTCAATCTGAATGGTGAAGGTGCTGTTGAAATACATACAGTACATATCATACACTAGCGTTTTTCATGGAAACGTAAAAGTTAGATTTTATATTTTGGAGTCATTTATAAATGACTCCAAGTCACTCCACTTATGACAAAAATAAATGGCCGTAAAACAACAAAACAAGCCAATGATTGGCTGAAATTCTACTTAGAAAGACCAAACAAGACAGGACAGGAGTTAGTCAAGGTTAGATAAAACAAGATAGTAAAGGACAGGATTGGAAACGACAGGACAGACAGAGTAGAGAAGAACAGACTCAAGTCTGTTCGGAGTATTGTTCAAGAACTTGTCTTAAACAAGGAAGGTGTCTCTGTGGTCAAGATGGTCAGTCATTAGAAATAAGGCAACTGAGACCTGTAGTCAAGCGTGGGACTGCTGAGTATGGACATGATTGTCTTCTTTCTCCGGGTTTTATTTAAAGTCAATCGTCTAAATGCTCTCCCTTACAAAATATATATATAAAGTTTATTTTACTAAGCAAACTTGTTGTACACATGGTGTTTGATGTCACATATGGTTACAAAGTAAAGGTGAGAAAGCATCTAAGTGTAGCAATGTTTATATTTATTCAGAAAAAAAATCTAAGCACCAAAGAACAGGACAACCACTAAATACACAACAAGAACTGACCAGCGAACTGGCTTAAATACAGAGACTAAATGAGATAATTAATGAGACACGTCTAACACATGAAGGCAAAACAAAAACCAATGCAGCTAATAAACCTGGACAAAGGAAACATGAAATAACACAGGAATAAACTCAAACACAGATGAAACGAGAATAGTGCTGTCAAAATTAGTGTGTTAACACAGGCCATTACTTTTTCCAGTTTAATGGTGTTCAAAATATTTAACGCATATTTAACGGGGTGGAGCTTGAATTGGCCATCCCACTCAAAACTGCAGCTTCTGTCTCTTTTTTCTTGACAAGAGTTGCATTTATTTAGACGCAGAACGTCATTACGACCGCATCAAACAGGAGACTTTTCAGACGTGCACTCCAACTCGACCTTAGCGCCAGGCACGAGTCAAACGAGCACGGAAACGGTAACGAGGAGCCTCAGCAGGACATCAGTGAATACGGCGGTGCACGCTGTGTTTCATTTCATATTAACGCTTGAATGATACTACAAGCATGCGTGTCAGATCTGCATCACGTTCAGCAGCGGCAGCTCTTAAAAGTAATAGCAGCCAAATAACCCAATAACAGCTACTGTGATCAGTGTCGGGGAAAGTTACTTTTAAATGTAATACATTACAAATTACGTTACTTAGCTACATTTTATGGAAAGTATTACGTTACGTTATTTTTCCGTTACTTTCACGTTACTTTTTAAATATGAGCATGTCTTGATTGTTTGTTTTTAATACAATAAGTTCTATTTATAGCAATTTTAAAGGCCTTTTCACTCCAAAAAGTGTAATGAATAAACCTCAGACTGAAGGAAAAGTAAATCACATCTGTACAGTAGAGAAGGAGAAGACGTTTAACACTCTTCAGCTATAAAAAACAATGAAGCACAATTGTTAGTTCATCTAAAGTCATTATTGCTTACGTTGAACTGGATCAAAGGTCAGCAGCAAACACATCAGTTAATAAAATGGGATTAGACATATTTGTGTTATTTAACATATTTCATTATTGCAGGTTTGCGTCATTTTCATAGTTTGCATTTCATTGTTTTAATACATTTTGATGAATACTGAAAAGTTTTTTTTCGAGTGGGATGAATTAATGCACATTCACATTTAGTCTAGAACTACAGTAACATCATGTTCACAGTCAGTAAATAAATGGAAATACAAAGTAACTGGCGTTAGCTTTTTGAAAAAATACCTCAGATATTTTTTGTAAATTAAAAAGTAATGCGTTACTTTACTAGTTACTTGAAAAAAAGTAATATTATTACGTAACTCGCATTACTTGTAATGTGTTACCCCCAACACTGACTGTGAAGTTGTCAGACTTTGGTTCCCGGTGTCTTATGTTTCCGTGCCCATATTTGGGTTTTCCTGCTCTTGTTAAGTTAATCATCATTTATTCCATTCACCTGTCTTATATCAATCATCTCATTTACTCCTTTGTTTCCTGCTCTTTATAAGCATTCAGTTTCGTTTGGAGAGTGTGTTTTTCCTCTACCCTGTGTTTATGAATAAACATTACCTTTAAAGAAACCTCCGGATGTCTCCAGCGCCTTCCTGCCTTGACACACCGTTACAGCTGTCGGTCAGAACAAAAGAAAAATTAGGAAATCAATAACTTTTATAGCTTTAAGTTTTCATCTATATTTAATTTAGAATTTAGTGTTTGATAAATGTATTCAATTACTGTGTATTTCCTACTTGCTGAAGGCCACATGTAGCTAAATATGGCATTTATTAAAATGGGTTTATGTCAACACTGTGTGAAGTTCACTTAAATTAGAAGTTGTTATTTTTTAAAGTCTAAAAAATGATATCTCTCGTTTATACTGCGATGTTGAATGGCTATAGTCAATGGTTAAATATTAGGGAAAAAAATATATTTCCTTGATACAACATTAGTATTGGTATTATTGCCTTCGGTCATAAAAAATGCCATTAAACAATATATCGTCTTTATGTTGTTAACTACATAAATTTGAAGATTGAATGTGATTTTATTGCAATATAGAAGTTTATTTAAACGGGTCATCGGATACCCATTTTCCACAAACTAGTATGATTCTTTAGGGTCTTAATGAAAAGTCTATGACATACTTTGGTTAAATTTCTCAATGATAGTATAAAACAACACCCTTTTTACCCTGTCAAAAAAAGCTCTGTTCACAGCGACCTGTTTTGGTGCATGTCCCTTTAAATGCTAATGAGCTCTGCTGACTCCGCCCCTCTCTTCCACGGGGTGAGGAGCCGTTCTCTGAGACTGTTCACTTCAGCTGCATTCGTTGTAGAACTTGCTAAAAACCTTATAATCACTTCTTTTGGAAGTGAAGCTGGATCACGGATGATTCCCATGAACATAAACATTAATGTAGATCGGGGAACGCATTCTCTTTAAAAACGAAAGTAATGTTAAACCTCTGTGTCTTCAGCGGCTCAGATGTTGGGAGTAAATAACAACTGCTATGTTCATTATTACATCCAACAACAGAACACCTCAATCACTTAGGAGATATGCTTGTCTACATCTGCTCCGGCGGTGAAACAATGGAGGACTGTCTACAGCTCACTCAGGGCGGAGCTAAGGTAAAACGCCAGTGTCAATCAACAATCGTGGGAGGGGCCTTGTCCTGTGTGATGTCACTCTGCCAAGAATCAGTGAACAGCTTGATCTGAGAAAGTGATTATTATTATTGGAGATTTAAAAAAATGCACTGGGTGGACTTTTATCATTATAGGATGGATGTGTACACACACTGCTAACACACATTTATGTTCAAACAACATGAAAAAGTGAATTTAGCATATGATGAGCCTTATAATGTAGGTGGAATTAATTGTGTTTAATTTCAAATCATTTCAGAAAAAAAATCAATTGACAGCACTAAACGAGACATAACCCTGATACTTGGAACTAAACTGCTCCATGTTTTAGTTAAAAAATGTGATTTACCTCACATTTATTTGTCCTTACAAATATTACAGTTGTCTTTATGGGTCCATGACATTGACACAACAACAGCACAATCCATCATTACAAATTTACTTTTACCCACACACATATTTTGACCAAGATGACCTATACTCTGTCAGTGTTCTGTGATTGTCTGTGTACTTCTGTTTGCTACTTCCTATTAACTCATATGTTTGCTTCTCCTCTTTTTTTGTCTCACAAATGCACTTCGCACATCTCATGGCCCCACACAAGAGTCCTTAATGTCAGAAAACCCTCAGTATCTCTGCTTCTTATTTAGTTGCCCTGTATCGCGATGCTATTATCTCTCAATATCCTCACAAGCAAATGATTACAGTGTGTAACCTTACCTCGACATTTGTGGCACACATTATAACACCCACACAAGCTTACATGTACACACTCACAAACATTTTGGCTGTGCTTCCTCCCACTCAACAACACACACACAAATTCTCCCTAAAAACCAAAGATACTTGCCCATGCTTTTTGTCATTCGTGAGTTTGTCTCACTTGCGCACAGATTCTACCACTCACAGTCTAATGCTCTAACGCTCTGGGTTTCTGTTCAAAGCTCGTTCAGTGTGTAATAGACAGATTGATCTGATCTTCTGGTCTCAACGGCTGGGCTGAACCATTACTGATATCAGATTAAAGTTCACACGCTCGAGCGAGCAGGCAGAGAGCTCTGTGATTCAGCTCATTCTCTGGTAAATAAGCCACAAGAGGCTGTGCGTTACAATCATTTTATCACAATTAGGTCTTCAACTTCGGCTGAATAAAATAAGTTCAGATAAGCTTGATAATGATCAAGTTCTTTTTAAGAAAATGTGGCGCACTCCCCATTTCTTAATGCCACATATTTTAAGCAAGCCTCTGGTGACAATTCAACACGTATACAAAAATACAATTCTATGCTTGTGTCCAAAGTGTGTTACTGTAAAGAACGAAAGCTTGAAGTTCATATTTGTCAGCATAGCTTTGTATAGAAAAAGAAAGTAAAGGAAAAGATATGGTCTTTCCATAGCATTTATTAAATTCAGTGCACACTATAGGGCTGCCTAGTAGCATAACATGGGTACTTATATTTAAATATGGCATCGTCATGTTTCTCCGTAATCGTCCTTTTCCATACGTCCTCTTTTTCTTAGAAACGTCCTGGACAGGATTTCTATATTGCTTATAAATATCCAAGTTTGGCTTTGTTTTCCTGTTTTTAAACTTGCTGAAGGTAATGATCGAAAAGTAGTTTGACCAATAACATACAGGCATTGTAAACAATTGACCAATCGTGGTTCGTAAGAGGTGGAATCTAAAGAGAAAAGGCAAATATGATTACATATCAGGTGTGTATGACATCAAGGTACTGCAATGAAACTGAAAATTGAGTGTTTAATCTTTTATTTTCATATTTTGGTATTGTAAAGTTGCTTTGACACAATCTGCATTGTTAAAAGCGCTATATAAATAAAAGGGGAAAAACATACATAGGTTTTTGATTGAATTCAGAATTATTTTGGCCAATTCGGTGCAGTGGAGTGGAATTGTATTAGATTTGAATAGCATGCATTTTAAAGATTTTTTATCACTTTCTCTAAATGCAAAAAAATGTTTTATGAGCACTCATCTTTTTTTATTTAGCATTGATGAAATTTCACACAACAGATGTTTACATAGACCACAAGATAAAATTATAAATGAATTTTTACAAAAGACCCAATGTCAGTTTACGTCCATTTGAACAGTGTGTGCCGGTACATGGATGATCAGAGCGTCTTGAGCATCAGTAAACGTTTGCACCATGTGTGTACGAGTCCCTTGACTCTCATTATCATGCCGTCACTGTTGAAAATGTTTAGAGAAGGATATTTTTCTGAAGAACAAATCCTGAAATCAAGCAATGTAGCAACATTCCACATTCATTCAGAATTTAGAGTAAGAACTTTCTGTTTTCTAAGTTAACAATTTCTCATTTTCCCAAAAGAGAGATTGAGAGTTTGACGCTAAATTCATGTCTGTAATTGATAAGCATGGTTAACATTTAACACGCACCTCATATGATGAAGGAATTAGGTGGTTGTTTGAACATTACCCTCTGGAAGAACATGAACATTTGGAACTGCTGTCCCTAAAGAAACAAGTATTAGCAACTTCATAGCAACCAGTACCCCTGTGTCCATGCTGTCGTCATGGAGACAACCCCATGCTTCTGCTGGAACAAAGTGCTGATGGGAGAGATGCTTACGCACTCAGACAAACTCTTTCAAGTGCGTGCGTGCATGCTATCTTCAGGGCTGGAGCGTACGTGGGAGGGGTGTGCATTTATGCCTGTACCATGGTGAGTATTTAGGCATTGGTTCTGAGAGAGAACTTGATATTCACTCTGCAGAGGTTCATTTTAGATTGGAAACTGTGAGGTGAGAGGTGTTCTCACGTTTGTAGAACAATATCACTGTTTGAAACTCTGAGGCCTGGTTTCATCTCAGAAAGTGGTAGAAACAATCAATAAAAAGTGGGACAATTCAGTCCCAAGAAGTACTGAAGTAGTACACGTATAAGTGTACTAGGCAACGCTTTATTTTAAGGTGTCCTTGTTACACGTCGCATGTACTTACTATTGTATCAACAATAAGTCATACAAGTAACCATGAACCAAACCCTAACCATATAATAAGTACATGTAGTTATTAATATTACTTAGTACTTAAATATATAATTACACTGTAACAAGGACACCTTAAAATAAAGTGTAAACATGTAGTACATTCATAGTAGTATACTTATTACATAAATTACACTGTAAAAATTACCATTATTTTAATGGTAAAAGACTGAAAATAATTTCCATAGTAAAACCTATTAATTGGTTAACGGTAAGTTCACTTATTATATACGGTGAAAAACCGCATTGGATGGTACATGTCATTTTACGGTAATATTTTTTGGGACAGAAAAATAATGTATAATTTACAGTGAATAACCATAAACTGACTTTCCTAGAATTCCCTGCGTTATGTTTCACATTTGATGTTTGTTTTTTGTTTTATAACTGTTTCTTAGTTTTTTCGTATCATTTATGTTCATTGGGGTAATATGTTGCATCTAATGTTGTTAAATTAATGTTTATTGCATATTTCAGTTTGACGTGTGCTTCCACCATGAAGGTGATTAGTGTTCGTGTGAATAACGCTGTGCACCGTCTATATATGTTAATATTTAAAAGCTGCTTGTAATGAGCATTAGTTCATCATGTGACTCTCTCATCACCTCCTGCTTTTACTGGTTATCAGAGTATTATAAACCCATTCAAAATGTTGTAATATTAACATTATATCAGTTAGTGAAATACAGTTTTCAAATGTTACTTTAAGTGAAATCCGTAAAACTGGAAATTTTACTATCGTTTTAGTGTATGTTTGTAAAGTATAGTATATTTATAGTATAGTATTTTTTGGAAAATATTTGTCAGGCTGTCAGTGAAGTCCTAATTACTGTTAATTAAATAGCATGCAGAATGAAATCCAGATAAACAGCTGTTGCATTGAAATGTATTAATGTACATGAATTTATTTTGTGGAATTTAATCTTCCATATCTAGCATAACGTCATGCTTTCATATTCTCTTCTCTTTGACTGGGTGGTTGGGTCACGACTCATGTTGGCATGTGTGTGGCTTTGTGACTCAACTCATGTCACAGTACATCACCTCCTGACCTCTGCAGAAACAGCATCCGGACCCCGCCTTGCAGGTGTCAATCACACATCGCCATGGTGACCCCTGTCAGGGAAGTGTCAGGAAAAATCACAGGAGAGGGGCTTCTGCTCGTGATGGCCGGGGGGGGGGGGGGTATTTGAACTCTGTGTTAACGCAAGCAGCAGCTTTATTTATTGGAGGGTGTATGCTTCTCATTGAAATCTCCTGGATAACAAGCAGTTTAGGCTAAGAGTGTGTGTCAGCCGACATGGTCTGTCAGTCAGGCAGGGCTGTTTTAGTCCAAGCTGTCTTCTCTTGTCATTGTATCTTACGCTTGTGGAGTGTCTGGTGACGTCTAGAAACTTCCAGAGAACTTACTGTGGAAAATATAAAGCACTGGGAATCTAAATGTATCAAAGTTTATATTACTGTCTTCTCCTTTTTGAGACTTCTATAGAAATAGATATATACATTGGAAATAGTCAACATTTGTAACATTTTCACCATAAAAGTGCGTTCAGGAATTGTTTCGCTAATTAGAAGTTGAATACGTAAAGGGATTTATATTTTTAAAAAACATCATTAAAATATAATTAAAACTCACATCAGACATAAGTGGAAAAATACAAAGTCTAGATACGCTGTTCATGCTGGATGAAACATACTGCAATGAGCTAAGCAGCTCCCACACACAGATAAAGGATCAAGCGTGAACGCACACAAGTCACAGCTGCAGGGAGACCACTCACCCGTCCAGTCAGCCTCGTAACAACACAATTAACGAGGACATCAGATGCCCATTTTCCACAAGTTGATATGAATCTTTAGGGTCTTAATGAAAGGTTTATAACATATGTTGGTTACAATTTCTCAATAGTAGTGTAAAACACACCTTCTTTACCCTGTCAAAATCAGCTCTGTTTTTAGCAAGCTGTTATTGTCAGACTTTGTTTCCCTGCGTCTTGTGCTTTCATGTGCTTCCTTGTGTTTCCGTGCCCATATATGGTCCTTCCTGTTTCCCAGTCAGTATTAGTTTAGTAGTCCCCAGCCCCGTGTGATTAATTATCTAGTTTGGTCTCCCCTTTATAAGCCCTGTGTTTCCTTGCCTCAGTGTCCGGTCGGTTGTAAACGTCATGTGTGAACGTCTTCCCGTGTGTTCCTGTGTCTCCTACGTTTGTGATCCATTAAAACCCTTGTTGTAAGAAACTCCTCATCTCCTCATTCCTGGCTCCCAGAGGAGTGTGACAGTTGTTTAGTCCATGTTGCTTTAAATGCAAATGAGCTCTGTTGACTCCGCCCCTCTCTTCCATGGGGTGACGTGCAGACTTCAGCAGTGAAACTGGCTAACTAGCACATTATTAGGAAAGGCAATTTGAAAAGATTAATAAAAACCGTTATACTCACTTCTTCTGTAGATAAAGCTGGATCACAAATGATTTGCACGAACATAGACGCATTTATGTAGATCGCCGTATTCACTTCAAAGCAAAAGTAACGTTAATCCTCTGCATCTTCAGTGGCTCAGATGTCAGGAGTAAATGACGACTGCTATATTCATTATTATATCCAACAACAAAACACCTCAATCACCTAATCTGAGATATCTTGTCTTCCCTGCACCGGAGTCAGCACTCAGCTCACTTAGGGGGGCGGAGGTAAGGTAAGACGGACATGTCAATCAACTATCGTGGGAGGGGCCTATACAGAACAGAACTATGACATTCTAATAGGAATCTCAGAACTGGCTGATTTAAGAAAGGGGATTTAAAAAAGGGATTTAAAAAAAAAAACACTGTGGATTTTATCATTATAGGATGGTGTACACACACTTCCAACACACATTTAGTTTCAAACTATTTGTAAAGTGAATTTTGCATCCGATGACCCCTTTAACACACAAATGATTGTCAAGACTGAATGTCCGTAATCGATGTGTATAGTACAAAACAGAGAAAAACTGTAAAGTATAAACAAAACAAAGATAAACAAATAGCTTCTCTGTGAAGCGGCAGTGGTTAGTAAAGAATCGTCATACATCCAGGCCGACAGGTGTCAGTATAGAGTCCAAAACCAAGGGCACTCTTAGGGTTAATAGTAGGCAAAATCTTACTGAGTGAACCTTTAAGAAGCAATTTTGATCGGATCTGACTCTCAAAGAATGGGTGGCTTGAGAGTGAATAAATCATGGGGTAATTTTCATTTTTGGGTGAACTATCCCTTTAAATACTTAAAGTCTCAGCTGTTAACAAAGTTTAGACCACCTTAAGTACCTTTACTTGAACTTGACTGCATCTTTCTTGTAGCTGTTGTTCAACTTGTACAGATGTCGCTGAATAAAGATGTGTCCTTCTCCTTCTTCTTAAGTTGCTGAAACATGCAATGCCTTATAAAAAGGTCTACCGGAACTCTAAAGTTCTCTGCACACTGAGTCTGAAATTTTCGTATGCGTTTTTTCGTATTCGTAATTCTAAAAATTTGTCACGCACATAAACCTTGCACACCGAGGCCAATGCGTTTGAATTAATCCTTTGCATACATTTTTTTGCAACGGAAAGTTGCCTATTGAGTTTTCAAGCATTGAGGATGATTTCGTTGTCCTCTCGCTTAAAAAAAAGACAAAGAAAGGAAATATTGGGTCCATCCAATCCTAAAATATAGAGAGGACGGAGAGTTCCTCCTTAAGGAGCAGCAGGATTATCAAAGGCAATTAAAAGTGTAGAGAAAAGATAATGGAAGAACAGCACACCTTTTGGGAAGTTTGGTTACTTTCATGTACCACGTCATAAATACCAACCAACTAAAGTAACTCTCTGTCTGGATCTAAAGCCCCTCCCCCCTCATCAGTGCAAAAGCATGCATTTTTCCTCGTCAGGAGAACAAAGGGAAATCTACAAAGGCTTTCCAGAAGAACACTAATGGCCGTAGCCATTTAAAACGGTGTACTCAAAGAAACAATATATATAAATATGGATATTAATGTTGTCCTCTGCCTTTCATATGCTTAGTGTGGATGTGAATTATTTAGAATGTGGAATGCTATTTTAATCTGTGCCTTAAACTGTAGTATATGTACCATTGTATTCCAAATGTGGAGTGTTTAGTCTCTAAAAGAAGCTGGCGTCGTAAGTAATAAGTGGTGTGGATGACCGTTAAACTTTAGCATCATAATGTATGATTACAACATATATAAATGATCTGTGTATATCTTTCATGTTGAATTAAATATCAGATGACGAGTGATCATGCGCCTTGCAAGAGAAGCTGTGCGGGGCGGGGCTCCGCACCACACGGACACTGATTCGAACAGCTGCCTGTGGGCGGGTCTAAATCGGACTGTTTAAAACAAGGCGACAGTGCTCAAAACTCTCTTGCTTCTCGTTTTCATCGCTCTCCAACTCACGCAAGGACGACCCGGAAGCCGGTCCGCTGGACTCTCGCCTTAACATCGGCTGAGACAAACTATCGAGGCGAATCCAAGACTTTGTAAAAGCCGTAACATCGCAGAACCAGCATCAAACAGCCCCGGGCTCCAACACGGCTTCCCCCATGACGTCACGCAACAGCGACTCGAGCCAGCGGAGATTCCCAGAGCAACACGTTGGAACGGAACAAAGGATCGAGCAACACGTGGAACGGAACAAAGGATCGAAGAAACAAGTGGAAACACACGTGGAAACAAGACAAAGACCTAGCGTGCTTAACCAACATAAAGCAAGTATTATAAACAGAGTCTCTATTTCTAACTGAACTGGTAAATCGATCTGAACACAGTAACAAAGCATAGTCATTTGTTCGTGATCTTTCCGTTTGGTTTAAGTTTTAAAATAGCTAAGAGGGCTATTTTAACCTCCTGAGGTTACCCGCAAAACATCTGTATGTATGTGTGTGTACATGTTGTGTTTTTAATAGTTTAGATCATGTATGTTAGAATAGCAGTAGAATAAATAAACCTTGTTTCATTTTATAAAGTACTATCTCTGGGGATGTGATTTTTCAAATATTTTAACCTTATATTGCCAAAAAGATAACGTTACCTCGCTCAAAAGTTGAGAAAGATTATTAATCTCGTTTATTGTTCGTTGGCCACGAGGCAAGAGAAGCGAGATTTATAAAGATATAACTTACTGATTTTAATGGTTGCTGGACGAGTCGTTAACACGATATGATCATAAGTTAAATATTAATATTACTTTAATCAAAGCAATATTTAATCTTTAATAAATTAATTCCCGGAGCTGAAACAATAGCTCCTTTTAATAATATATTACAAAAGTTTACTTCAGGATGTCAGTGGCTCAGTTTGATGCTTTGCTAGCAATATTAGAGCCACATATTAAAAAGAAGACCACCGATTTCTGTGAACTCAGTGTGCTTTGTGCTGCGAGATGAAGTGGATGAACTTGACGATCGCCATTCTTGATTTTGGCGTTCGCTTGTACGGTGGCTCTGATTTGTCAAAACATCTCTCAAAATGCTTGCCACGGATGCGAAAAACGCGAAGAAATTGAACCTTGAGCTTAAGACTTGCATCACCATTGGCTGGGTACTTCTTTCTATCTTTCTCACAATGAACGGTGACTTCTTACTTCTTACATGCTTGAGAAAGAGGAATCTTTCTGTCTTTGTATTGCAGGTGTCCTGGTCTTCATCAGCTGTGGACGATGTGATTGTCTGATATGATTGGATGCTGAAGTGAAGGAGTATGGACATAACCCCTGCTGTTCCTGCAGACATTACGAGAGACCTCCTTCCAACAGAATAGATCCATTCTCTTGCTCTCCCAGATTCATTTGTTGGTCTGAGTTGATAAGTGTGCTAATATTAGTTGGTTGCATTATGTTGTACACATAGGTGGCACATAGGTGCCAAAATGCAGATTCTTTGGCAGATATATATAGCAGATATATAGCAGATTCCATATATATATATATATATATAAACATTGCATTTTGTTCAAAGTTTGTTGAAAGTATTCATTTCTAGCTCACATCAAAATTAACATTATCCTCACAGGAAACAGTCAAATAACACTCAGGACAAAACCACTCACAAGATATAGTAGGATACTGAGCAGATCTTAAAAAAACAATGTCAAGATATGATTTAGTCCACTAGAAATTAAGTAGATTTAATATGGTGTTCATTGTGTGTTACAAAATCATTTGAATCTTAAAATGTATAACCTCAAATACGTATGTATTATAATGTAATATAAGTGTTATGATTATTTATGTGATGAAATAACATATTATACGTTTTTTTATAATGCATTATGCATTCATTATGATGCCTTAAAGGGGTCATATGATGCGATTTCTGTTATGGATTGACCCACAGAGACGGAGAGAGAGTTGAACACAGGTATTTATTGAGAGTCTATGAGCGACAGCAGGAAGCAGGTGAGTAATGGGTATGCAGAGACTTCTACTGGTGATGAGCAATTCAGATCGGTGTTGTCCTACGGTTCCAGGAGATCGTGGATGGAACCACTGCGGGGAATCCTGGATGGGATATGGAGGATGGACAGGTGACGAGGAGGACTGAGGACGAGGACAACACGCTGGGGATGACACAGAAGGTTAATCAAGCACTCAAACATAAACACAATGGAGAGAAGCAGGAAGTGAGTCCAATGGTGTCTAAACGAGACTGGACGACGAAGTGCTCTGGTGCTGGTGTTTATGAAGGCTGAGGTGATGAGGATGAGATGAGGTGCAGGTGCGCTTGATTGGGGCTCAGTGAAATCAGGTGCGGGCGAGTGATGATAATGATGATGATTGGCTGGGTAGGAGGACAGACAGATCCGTGACAATTTCAAGTTTTGCTTTCTTTTTGGAGTGTTGATTGTGCATGGATAAGATATCTGAAGCTGCAAAGGCTAAAGTCTCAAAACCAAATAGATATTCTTTATCAATGTTAAGATTCTGCCACGCCCCCCTAAAACGACTCATTCAAACACGCCCCCACATGTCTACGTCACGGTGTGGAAATATTTGCATAATGCAGCTCAAATGTTCACGCAAAGAAAGAAGGCGTGGTTTCAGTAACCGCAGTAGTGTTGAAGCAGCCATGTCAAGGAGACGCAGTGTGTTTCTATGCGAAAGCAAAAGCACTTTATTTGGCCTTCTGAAAGTAGATGCATTTAGGAATCATTAAGATTACTTACAACAGAACAACAAGATTACTTCGTGAACCTAGGAGAGGAGGTAATTCTGACTTTGCTTTGACAATCTGGTGCCTCTGAATCAGCGACTGTATATTTTATTATTAGTTTAAGTATTTGCTATTGACCACCTTTTGAAGAATCCATAAGCTTTTCTGTCACAGGCAGTACACAAAATGAGTATGCATTATCCTGAGCTGTACTGCTTCCACAGAAGGACAGGCACAGCTCAAGGGCCTGCCAACAGATTTTGAAAACTAATCAGTATTTAGCAATCATTCTCATGACTGTCACTTTTCACACAATGAGTAATGGAACAAAAGAGCGAGGAGACAAGGGAGGGGGCACTCTGGAGGCCTCAGGGAGCAAGGAGACAGGACAGACGGCCTCCAGGGCGGCACCCTTTCCGGGACCCATGGTGAAGCAGGGAGCTCGGGAGGCCATAGCGGATCTGTAGACCCGGGTAGCCATGGCATTTCTGCCTCTGAGGCTGCAGCCCCCGCCCTTGCCCCGGCCTCTATGGCTGGAGCCATACTACCACCCCCCCCCCCAAAAAAAACTTGGGGGAGCTTCAGGGACTGAGCGGGGGATCAGGAGCCCTACCTGAGCCGAATGGGAGATCAGGAGCCCTCCCTGGGCTCCATGGGGAATCAGGAGCCCTCACTGAGCTGAGTGAGGAATCATGAGCCCTCCCTGGGCTTAACTCAGGATCAGGAGCTTTTCCCGGGCTAAACTGGGAATCAGGAGACCATTCTGGGCAATAAAAGGAATCTGGAGCCCTCCCTGGGCTTAACTTGGTATCAAGTGCCCTTCATGGGCTAAACAAGTGGGGCAGTCGGGGCCTAATGGATAGAACGTCGGACTTGTAACCCGAGCAAGGCACCAAACCCTCAACTGCTCCCCAGGCACCGCAGCGTCGGCTGCCCACTGCTCCAGGTGTGTGTGCACTTGGATGGGTTAAAAGCAGAGCACAAATTTCATTGCTGGTTATACTCTGTAAAATTGTTGTATGTGACAAATAAAAATTTTTATTCAACTCAATTTCATTTCAACAAGGAATCAGGCGCCCTTCCTGGGCTTAACTGGGGATCTGGGAAGCGCTTACGAGGAGCTTGCATTAGAGGGCGCTCTGGAGGACACAGGCACAGCAAGACGCTTTCGAGGAGCTGGCACTGGATGGCAGCACTGGAGGCATAGGCACAGCAAAGCACTTTCGAGGAGCTTGCACAGGAGCGTGCTCAGGGGCTGGAGCCAACACTGCAGCAAGCTCTGGGGCTGGAGCCGACACTGGACTTTGGTCAGGGGCTGGAGCCTGCACTGGAGGAAGCTCTGGGCTGGAGTGAGCCTCGACCGGTGGGGTTGACTTCGGAGCGGCCTGCGGGCTTGAGTGAGCTGCGGACAGCGGCGGGCTTGACTGGGGATCAGCTGACAGGCTTAACGACGGGCTGGGTCTTAAAACGTAATTTAGGGTGGCATCATCCCACGCCGTCACTGCGGCGATCCTGCAGAATTCCCCAGCATACTCATAGAAAATTAGTATGAAAACTCATAGAAAACAAAAGTATTCCTGTGAACCACGTGTCCCTGTGGCTCAGGGGTAGAGCATTGCATTAGCAGCGCAAAGGTCGTGGGTTCAATTCCCAGGGAACAAACATACTGATAATAAATGTATAACCTGAATGCACTGTAAGTCGCTTTGGATAAAAGCGTCTGATAAATGTAAATGTAAAAGACTTTCAAAAACCATGAACAAAAGAGGAGAAGGGGCGCCATTTACTTTTTGTTTGGTCTGCTGTTCTGTCATGTTTTCGTAGGAGCAAGGAGACGAGGAGACGAGGAGTAGGTCCGAATAAACAGTCTTTTAATGACAAGTGATCCAATGCAGGAACACGGAAAGACATATAGACATATAACAGCTGACCAAGAACAAAAGGAGAACACAGGGCTTAAAAATAGTGGAGTAAGTTAGATAATTAATGACACACACCTGGGACTAAAGATTCCAAAATTGGAACTGAACGAGGGCAGGAAAAACCAAATAAGGGCATGGAAACACTGGGAGAACGTGGAAACACAAGACTCAGGGACAAAAGTCTGACAATGACTATGCCAAAAAAACCAACCAGTATCAACATGGGTGAGGGTGCTCCAGTTTGTCCACTGGTACAGGATTGTTTCAATTTCATAAGATGCCAGTAAAGATCTCAATGCCCCCCCCCAGTTCCCAGTGCTTAATGGAGCTTGTACTTCAGGGTCTGCACTGGAGCATTTGTTTGATTTACTTAGATTATATTATTGTCTACAGTCCCTCAGAACTTTAGCCATCCAAGTGCCATCTGGCACATCCTTCTGTTACTGTTCTGTTGATCCAGACCCATCTAACATAGTGTCAGGGCATGGCCTTTTCCAATACAGCCACACAGAACATTGGTGGCATTTGGAAATGCACCCCAGGTCTTTTCTGAGTCTATGTTTGTATTATTATTGATTCATTAAGCACCTTGCACATGATTTCTTGGCCAGCGGAAGCAAATACTTTCAATGGGGTAGACTGAGTACAGTAGAGACACTTTATGCTTTTTCATCACTACACAAAAACCAGATGCTGAAATTAAGTGATCTTTCACATGGTATTTATTTTGCTTGTGTACTAAAATATCATAAATTGATAATAGCCATAAGTAGTTTATATTTCCACAATTATCTCATAAACACGAGGTGCATTTTTATCTATATGGAGTACAGTTGAAACAGTAGCATGGTACAGTTGAGACACCCATTAGTAATGCTCTAAAGCTGGCTAACCATTTATTGCTAATGTAATAAATTGCACTTTATTTAATTCAGATTTGGTTAAACAGAACAGGAAGATATATAACACTATAACATACCGTATATGGCAAACAGTATAAATGTGAACATAACTGTAAAAATAACAATATACACACCCGTATATTCTAAAACCCTACCTACGCATCACTCAAAACTTTCTGCATTTTTACATTTTCAATCATTCTGTATGATTTATATGCTTGTTTTGTCATGGGGACCTAAAAAATATTCCCATAAGGTGAATTTACTGATTTTACTGTACTTGTGGGGACATTTGTTCCCCAAAATACCAGTACACAAACACACACAGCCTCTTTCTGCATTTTATTTTCTATGTCATGTTAGAAAATATATAAATTAATAATAGACAGTTTAAAAATAACAAATATATTTTTTTAACAAAATTTTCGTATTGCAAGAAAATGTGTAAATGGTAATTTGCATATTGCAAGAATATGTGTAAATGGAACTTTTATCATATTACACTGTACAAGTAAACAGCATGTGAGGCAATAGGACACAAATCCGGGTTCCTTTCTATTTGTGAGATCTGAAAGACGTTTAGTGTTTAGTGTTTTTCATTCAATTATGAAAAATTGGTATACCCGCATATATATTCCATAAAATCTGACATTTACTGTACATTGTTTGTAATGTCTGCTAAATTAGGAAATGACCTCTAATTGCAATACAATTTGAATCAACCATTTAACCATTTAACCAATTAAGTTTGGGAGCATATATATGTAGATTGCCCACAGCACAATCCCAACCATTTTTTGAGAATGGAGGACTTCCACAACCCTGAACTGCAGCAACATGCTCGTGGAAGAGCAATTGGAAGATGTGTAAGAATACGTGGTGGCGGTTTTAGAAGAAGAGGTGGAAATAGAGAAGTCAGAGCCACACTTGTGGATCATGTCATCAATCGTAGTTTTACAATGGAAGAGGCTGGTCGAAGAGTATAGCCTAATGTAAACAGGTCCACAGTGTCATCAATTGAGCAAACCTTTCGTAGGGAAAACAGGTAAATATGTGTTTATTTTTTTGCTTTACGGTATGTAAAGCATTTTTATAAACAACAATATTGTAAAGGTAAATTCAAGTCTATTTGTACATTCTATAGGACCACACAACCTCGTGCTGGTGACAGAGCTGCAGTATTTAACCATCAGCAAGAACAAGAAATGTGCAACATGGTCATTGCCAACAATTCCATCAGGCTAAGAGAGATCCAACGTGCAATCATAAATGACAATAATGTCTTCGCAAATATATATTCTGTCAGCATTTCCACCATAGACAGAGTTTTGAAAAGACATCAAATGACTATGAAACAACTCTAAAAGGTTCCGAAAGAGTGAAGGAGCTGCGTATGTCCAGGTAAATTATTGGTGTGTGTTTTGCTGTACTTCTAAGATGCCTGCTTTACTTGAAGTTTTAGAAACACATAAGAAGAGAAAGCATTTACTGAACTCTAGAATACAAATGCACTTTATTTTGTTTCTGTGCTTCTTCGTAGAGAATCATGGAGTTAGAAGGACATGAAATAACCCAGATTCTTGTTTTTGTGGACGAGGCCAGGTTCAATCTGTCCAAAGACCGGAAACGTGGTCGCAATCTCATTGGACACCGAGCCACAGCTGACACACCAGGCCAACATGGAGCCAATATTATAATATGTGCTGCCATTTCAGACTATGTGTGAGCACACGTATTCCACACATTGGGCCCTATAATACCCAACTAAACACACTTTACAGAGACCTGATTCCAGAACAAGAAAGAGGTTTAGTTAGACAACATTTGCCTAATTATGTTTTTATGCTTCCACCGAGCCAACCTAGTTAGGGACTGGTTTGCAGCACATGAAAGGATAACGTCTCGGTTACTTGCGTAACCCCCGTTCCCTGAAGGAGGGAACGGAGACGTAACGTCAGAGTGACTGACTAATGGGATCTCGCCGGAGAGCCCAATCACCTTCGAGTGTTAACAAAACAAACCAATGACAGTTGGCGTGCGTGTTTCGCCACGCGCACTCCGCCCCGCGGTGCGGGTATAAAAGGAGAGCGCATGCAAACGCACATCAGTTTTTCGCTGAGGAGCCGAGACTGTGTGCCCCGGCCGTACAGCGGTGGTACAGCAACTATGGCGACGGGACGTTACGTCTCCGTTCCCTCCTTCAGGGAACGGGGGTTACGCAAGTAACCGAGACGTTCCCTATCAGTCAGTCACGTTCGACGTAACGTCAGAGTGACTGACTAATAGGATCCCTTGGAAAACGGCACTATTGCTGACCCCCTCCAGTGCTCTGCAGAAGCCGGCAAGTCCCCCCACACCAGTTGGGATGGAAGATAGGACAGGGTTTAGGCAGAGATGACCGCCACTGCTGTTCCGCTCAGTGGGTAGAATAACACTGGGAAAGCGTACCCCAAGTAGGGGGAAACGCTACGGAGCCACATCCCGCATAAGGAGTTATCATGTGGAGATTACACATATGGACTGGCCAAGGGCAGTACTACATACGGGAGTCTCTGAGGTAGACTCAGCCCGCCTGGGGTTAGATAGCTACACAGCAGAGAGGGCAGAAGGTTTCTGCCAGGGAAGACACGGGCTCCACGTGGGGGGAGCCGTACCGTGGAAGAATACACATGTGGGATCACCCAAGGGGAATCACTACACACGGGCACCTAGCCCAGCACAAGGGTTGACCTTGGGCAACGTACGAGTACTGGACCTGGCGTCTGGTGCTCCGCCACACCTGACTGCCGAGGGTGCAGGAGGAACTTCAACAGGGTTCGCCGTGGGGAACTGAACTGAGAAGCAACAAGGCGCACGTATCCGGTCCGTAGAGGGGAATGGCGCAGCAAGCGTGATTGACACCGAGCGGGTTCCAGTGTTACTGGCCATCTGAGACAAGTACTCGGGACTCGGTCGTGAAGCCAACGCTGAAGCGGTCTCATATGAAGCAATCCGAGCGGCGTGATAGCGGCTGCGGATGCCATATGCCCCAGGAGCCTCTGAAAATGTTTCAGTGGAACCGCCCTCTTGCGCTGGAGAGACTCCAGGCATCTCAGCATTGACCGCACACGCTCCTCACGCCGCTATCACGCCGCTCGGATTGCTTCATATGAGACCGCTTCAGCGTTGGCTTCACGACCGAGTCCCGAGATGGGCATGGCGCCACGGCACGTACCGGGTCTCACTCACCCCGTCCTGCCGTCGCACCTTCAGCCCATGGTCGGACCTTGCTTTTCTTCGGGCAGGAGTTCCCTTAGAGCAAGTGTCCAGGCATGTTGTTGTTTCAACAGACGCCTCTACCACAGGCTGGGGGGCCATGTGCAATGGGCATGCAGCCGCGGGGCTCTGGACAGGGCCCCAGCTGCAGTGGCATATCAATTGCCTCGAGTTGCTGGCAGTATGGCTTGCTCTGCGCCGCTTCAGAACGCTGCTACACGAGAAGCATATACTGGTCCGTTCGGACAACACTGCGACCGTTGCGTACATCAACCACCAAGGCGGTCTACGCTCCCAACTCGCCCACCATCTCCTCCTTTGGATGCGTCTCTGCGTCAACATCCTGAACGGGAGCTTGAGAAGGGCCCGGTTCAGAACGCGCAGGTCCAAGATTGGTCGTAACCCACCGCCTTTCTTGGGTACGATGAAGTAGGGGCTGTAGAATCCTGACTTCATCTCGGCTGGAGGGACCGGCTGTATCGTGTCCTTCGCCAGTAGGACCGCGACTTCTGCATGCAAGACAGGGGCATCCTGGCTCAACACTGAGGTGAACCGAATGCCCCTGAACTTGGGAGGACGCCGGGCGAACTGAATCGCGTAGCCGAGTCTGATGGTCCTCAGGAGCCAGCGAGACGGCCTGGGGAGCTCTAGCCAGGCCCCCACCAGGGACCGTACAAGCGGGACCAGGGGAGTTATCAATGTACCCGCAGTGGGGCAGCGAAGTGGAGCCCAGGGGCCCGACTCGAAAGGCAGTGCGTCTCGAAGTGGGGTCTGAGTGTGTGGTGCGACACTCGCCTGGCTCCACGGCTGGGCAGGGGGCACGGGAGAAGGCATCGCGTCCTCGGACCGGACCCTGCTGCCCACTGGCGAAGAGAGAGGGGGATGGGAGTGTGGAGATGGGGTCTTGTGCACTGCCATCCTCGCCCTCTTGGGACCCGGAGGAAAAGGAAACTCTTTTGAAGTTTTGGGGGCCAGTGTCGGAACAGAACAAAAATTCTCCACCCGGCCCTCCTCCGGGGGAAGGAGTGGTGCTATCGCCATCTCCTGAAGAGCAGGATCCAGAGGCTCCGGGTCGCCCGTCCCAGGGACGCCGCCTACCCTGGCGCTTCACAGGCTTGGCAGGGGCAGAGGCGGGCTGCGCCGCTTTCCTGCGGCCAGCTCCATGCTGCGGCCGTTGTGAAGGCTGCTGTTGTGGCCGAGCTGGAGCGGAGGTGGAGGCAGCAGGAGGGCGCCTTCGGCGACGAGCAGACGGAGGGGCTGCAGCCGGCGGTGAGGTGGAGACAGCAGCTGACCGCCAGGGCAGGATGTGACGAATCGCCTCCGTCTGCTTCTGTGCGGCGGAGAACTGTTGGGCAAAATCCTCCACCGCGTCGCCGAATAGGCCGGCCTGGGAGATCGGGGAGTCCAGGAAGCGGTGCTTGTCGGACTCCCTCATATCCGCCAAGGTCAGCCACAGGTGGCGCTCCTGGACCACTAATATGGACATCGTCTGACCCAGGGCCCGCGCCGTGACTTTCGTCCCCCTTAGTGCGAGGTCCGTCGCTGTGCGCAGTTCCTGCAACACTTCTGGGTCAGCATCACCCTCGTGCAACTGCTTCAACGCCTTGGCCTGGAGGACCTGCAGGAGGGCCATGGCGTGCAGGGCGGAAGCGGCCTGTCCAGCAGCACCGTAAGCCTTGGCCGGACAAGAACCTACAGGCCCTGGACGGAAGGCGTGGATTACCCCTCCAGGCGGCAGCGCCTTGCGGGCAGAGCTGCATGGCAATGGCGCGCTCGACTGGGGAGACCTCCACATACCCTTGGGCCGCTCCACCGTCGAGGGTGGTGAGGACGGAGGAGGCACTAGGCCTGTTTCGGGCAGAAAAAGGTCCCTTCCAAGACCTAGTCACTTCCTCATGCACTTCCGGGAAGAAAGGACCCGGAGGCGGTTGCCGACTTTGGCCTGCGCCCCCAGGAACCAATCATCCAGCCTTGAGCGCTAGGTAGAAGGCGGAGGCCTATAGTGCAGCCCGACGCTCTCGGCGGCCCGGGAAAGCATAGCGGTCAGTTCTGGATCTGACTCGGGCAACGCTACTCTTCCTGACGGAGGCAGCGCAGCCGAATCGTCCTCTCCAGAACCTAGCTCATCCCCCGATGCAGCGATCGATATCCCGTCATCTGCTGGGGCACTGAATGAGATGCTGGGCCCCGCCCTGTCCGAGGACCCTGCATACTCATCCGGGAACCCCAGACGGTGCGATGTGCTCGAGGAGTGAGAGGCCCGCGGAGACGTACTCGACGGGGAAGCTCTCACTGTGATCCTCAAATCACCCTGAGCCAAAGTAGTCCTCTGGCCGGAGGAACTAGAACGGGGCAGGGCAAGGGGGATACCCCCACGTCTAACGAGGAGGTATCTGGAGCGCAACATCGCCATGGTCATGTTCCCGCAGTGACTCATCCACAAGCGCTGCCTCAGCGTGCCGAAAGCCCAAGCACGAGGGGCAGCGATCGTGGCCATCAGATGAAGCCAGGAAACGACCACATCCAGAAATGCACGAGCGGGAAGCCATCATTAAAAAGACGCCCGTCGCTCATGGAGCTCTCTTAGATTGCTCTGAAATATCTATTTTAGGAGCGCTGAAGCGCCCAGGGGAGGTAGCAGCGTGACCGCTGAAAATGCAGCACTGGACAGCAACCTCCGCTGACGCGCCGTTAACACCAACGCTCTTCTGTGAGACTCGTCTTGCGAACACTCTGGACTTGCAATGGCTCGGCTCCGAAGCGAAAAGCTGATGTGCGTTTGCACGCGCTCTCCTTTTATACCCGCACCGCGGGGCGGAGTGCGCGTGGCGAAACACGCATGCCAACTGTCATTGGCTTGTTTTGTTAACACTCGAAGGTGATTGGGCTCTCCGGCGAGATCCCATTAGTCAGTCACTCTGACGTTACGTCGAACGTGACTGACTGATAGGGAACAGTGGAGTTCCTTCCACCATACTCTCCATTCCTAAATCCAATAGAAGAGTTTTTTCAGCATGGAGGTGGAAAGTATATGATCATAGAGCACAAGATCAGATGTCTCTGTTGGATGCCATGAACGCTGCATGTGAGGACATAACAGCTGATCATTGCAGGGAATGGTGCGAATTCAAGGAGATCCCCCCCCCCCCCCCCATTTTTGCAATGGAAAACATCAGATGTGATGTTGATCAAAATCTTTGGCCTGACCAACAAGAGCGACAGCATGTCCACCAAGAATATTTTTTTTCATGGATGTTGTTTTGTGGTAACATAAGAAATATGAAAAATATGAAATGTACAGTAATTGGACAAGCAAGATTTCACTTTACATGTAATACATTCGTACAAAAATAAATGTACTGTATAAATACAAATGTTCATATACTTAGTTTTTTCTATGTACTGTTGACTCTTCTCAACAAATATCAGATTTTATTTTAATAAAACCTTAATGACTGTCATGGTGAAAAAACAACTAATCATTTTGACCAGTGTGGCTCACACGATGACAAAAATATGCCAAATTACTGACACGGTGACTAGGTTTTGAAGCATGAATGAAAGGTTTTGGGTGAGTAACTACATTTTTCAGACATGCAATAAAGGTCTGAATTTCCAGCAAACAGTTTTGACATCTGCACTCATAGATTAGACAACGTTAAGACCGTTTAGAAAAATGTGCCCAAGCAATTGAGAAAAACTGTAAGCCTATAAGTAGATATAGATGCTATTGGCACTGCCTGCATTTTTGATTCAGCCAATCAGTTTGACAGAACGAAGACAACATGTTTAATATTCATGAGCCCAACAACCTGCCTGCATTAACGTGACAGAGTAAGCAGCTGGGACAAGAAAGAGAAGCAGTCCTTCATAATGTTAATACTGTGAAAACACATTTACATTTAGCAAGTTATTAATATCAGACCTCGTCTTTTTACAGAAACGAGGAATTACCAATAATGTTTCATGCTCAACTGTTAAATTATATGATAACTCTTCTGTATTTTTTTGGGGGGGGGTTGGACAGTAAATACAGTACAATTACACGTGAAATTTGGTTGTGAAGTCACTGGCAGTAGTTGTCACGTATCCGTCTGTCCTCCAACCTTGTCATCACACGCCCGCACCTGACTTCGTCTGTTCACCTTAATCAATCACACCTGCACGCCATCGGATCCTCATCACCACACGCTACTTAAGCGCACACCTCACCTCAGTCAAGTGTCCGATCTCGTTTCGATATTGTTGGACTCAAGCTTCCTATTCATTTCCATTATTAAAAGATCACCATTTACCATCTCCCTTTGTCTTCGAGAGTCCTTCCGTTACAGTAGTAACTTTATTTTTAGCAATATTCATAGTAATGTCATAGTATTATTCATAGTCAACAAACTCAGTTTAACTAGAATAAACTAGTAAAAAAGAATGCAAAAATAATCCTAACAATCAGTTAAACAGCATTGGCCAGATGTATTTTCCTATTAGAGAATCTTACTAAATAACTATACGATGCTCCACAATGAACTTGTGATTAGATTCAATTGTTAAACCAGGATACATGTTCTTTCCAAACCATTGAAAGACATGTTTGAGAAACATCCTTGCATCACAGGGATTTTGGTACACTGCAAAATCAAAAGATGTGAAAAAACATGTTTCATGTTAACTAGACACTCATTTCTTGTTGCCAAAGGACGTGTACACACATACACATGAATACACACTCCCACAACAAAATAGAGCATCGGTTTCTACATCCACAAGTTATCTTCACTACTCAGACCAAGCGATTAAATGCCCACAGAAAAAACTAAACATACACTGATCATTATGTCTGAACAAGAATTTGTTCCACCCTGCAGTATTGCTTGGTTTCCCTTTGAGCTTTGTGCAAATGAATAAGCTGACTGTATATTAATTTGATGCTCTGGGTACACTATTAAAGTGTGTGTGTGTTCACATTAATGCAGTAATTATAGCCTGATTGTGTGTGTGTGTGTGTGTGTGTGTGTGTGTGTGTGTGTGTGTGTGTGTCTCTCTGTGTGTGTGTGAGTGTGAGAGAGTGTGTGTGTGTGAACCGGAAACCGAAACCGGACGTAACTTCCGGTTTGTCGCTGACGCATGTTCTGAATTGAATCTCCGTCCAGCCAATTATTTATCGTCTATTTTCTATCTTTAATTCCGATTTTATACACAATATTTTTTTGTTTCTATAACGTGTGAATATATCCCCGATCGCATTCTGCAATGAGAATAATCAGAGCGGCTTGTTATCGCAAGTTTTATTTTGATTTCCCGAGTCCACTATTAGCTTATAGCCCGTTAGCAAAGCCAGCGCGGGTGCCGCTAACACAGCTAATACCACTTTTCACACACATTTAACATTGTTTGACTGTTACTTGCTTTAATGGCGGATTTGTGTCTACCTTTGTGTGCAGGCGAGGACACGTTCGAGCTGCATTCAGTGCAGCTGGAGCTGGAGGCCGTGGAGAGACGGATCCACGAGCTGCTTGGGAAACAGGCCCAGCTGAGGAAACGGAAAGCAACGCTGGAAACATCTCGGGCTGACGCTCATAAGTCCGAGGTAAGTATGCAGCGCGCTGCTAACACTCCCACCACCTCTACTCCGTGTGTTTCTCTGCACAGGCCCCGTGCACCCGGGACGCGATCGTCACAGATGGCCTTCACTCCGGCGCCGGGAAACCACGGACCCTGGGTGCAGCAGCGGAAGACGCGATCCAGGCCCCGGTCGACGACTTCTCCCCCTCCGGTCTTCGACATCTCATCCCGGAACCACTTCGCCCCTCTCTGCGAGACTCAATCGTCCGGCATGTCCGTGCTACGTTAGCTGAAGGTAAAGTGCACACTCATTGTCTCCCTGGTGCTCGTGTTCTTGATGTTTCTGTGCAGATACCCGCGATCCTAAAGGATGACGAGAGCGTTGCAGCTGTTGTGATTCACTCGGGGGCTAACGACACCAAGCTGCGGCAGACGGAGACACTGAAGAGGGACTTCAGGAGCTTGATCGAGACGGTATGCAGCACATCGCCAGCGACGACGATCATTGTGTCAGGACCTCTTCCCACGTATCGACGAGGACACGAAAAGTTCAGTAGACTGTTTGCTTTAAATGAATGGTTGTTTTCATGGTGTAAAGAGCAGAAAATTATCTTTGTTAATAATTGGAATCTTTTCTGGGAGCGTCCTAGGCTTTTCCGTGCTGATGGCCTGCACCCCAGCAGAGTCGGTGCGGAACTCCTGTCGGACAACATCACCAGGACGCTACGCTCCATCTGACTAGTAAGCCAATTCTCCAATAACAGCTATGATGACTTTTGTTCTACCCACTTAAACGATAAAGGTACTTGCAGTGTCCAATCTATACAAACTGTGTCTGTTCCCCGAATGGTGAGTTAAAAATATAAATTTAATGCATTAAATCTGATCATGATTAAACCAGAAAAATGCAAAATAAATAAACAAAAACAATTTTTAAAACTTGGGCTCCTAAATATCCGATCACTCACACCGAAAGCAGTTATTGTAAATGAAATGATCACAGATAATAGTTTTGATGTACTCTGTCTGACTGAAACCTGGCTTAAAACAAATGATTATTTTGGTCTAAATGAATCTACTCCACCAAGCTACTGTTATAAGCATGAGCCTCGTCAGACCGGTCGTGGCGGCGGTGTCGCAACAATATATAGTGATATTCTCAATGTTACTCAGAAAACAGGATACAGGTTTTACTCATTCGAAATACTTATGCTTAATGTTAAACTGTCAGATAAGCAAAATAAATCTGTCCTATCGCTTGCTCTGGCTACTGTGTATAGACCGCCAGGGCCATATACAGATTTTCTAAAAGAATTTGCAGATTTCCTCTCAGACCTATTGGTTAATGTTGATAAAGCACTAATTGTTGGAGATTTTAACATTCACGTTGATAATACAAATGATGCGTTAGGACTTGCGTTTACTGACCTAATAAACTCTTTTGGTGTCAAGCAAAATGTCACCGGGCCCACGCATCGTTTTAATCATATGCTAGATTTAATAATATCGCATGGAATTGATCTAACTGATATAGATATCATACCTCAAAGTGATGATGTTACTGACCATTTCCTTGTATCGTGCATACTGCATATTACTGATATTAACTATATGGCTCCGCGTTATCGTCCAGGCAGAATTATTGTTCCAGCCACTAAAGACAGATTCACCAATAACCTGCCTGATTTATCTCAACTGCTCTGTGTACCCATAAA
>QVTF01020201.1:235000-345000 GCA_003573665.1 Oxygymnocypris stewartii | reverse complement strand
CTAATCAATAAATTCATCAATGAAATATATGGTTATACTGATTATTATAAAATTGAATAAAAATGATTATAAATGAACACACACACATTGTGCACTTGAGGATCCTCAGATCCATACATCTGAAGAAACTTAATTATAATAGTTGCTACAAATCCGGAATGTTACATTTCAATTTGTAAACGTTGTATTGTATCAATACATTTGTTCTGTGTTATGTTATTTGTTACCATTGTTGATTGTTTTAACCATTAATGTTGTTAATGGTGACCTGCCAAAGGAGTGATGTGCTGAATTAAAACATTTATTTTAAATATTGGTCCCTTTGGAAGCAATACGCAAAGCTCTCACTGGTCTAAAAAATACATTTTATGTGCCATTGTGTATTTTTTATGTTTTATACTATATGTATTGTATGGAAATGGAGGGGGGGGTGTTTTATGAATGAACGTGATCTCTGTCTCTCACTGCCCCCCTCAGGACAAAACGCGCGTGGCGTCACATCAGAGTCATGTTTTCCGCCGAAATGACGTCAGAGGGTCGCGCGCGCGGGGGGGGGGACGCCTTTATAAACCATGCATGCGACTTTGACGCTTCACTCCACTAACCTCGGAGTTATCACTGATCCAGCATCAGCAGACCGTGTGCTTCAGCTCCGCACTGCAGGTGAGACATTATATCAGTGTCCGTGTTACACCTGTTACATGTAGCCTACTTACTATGATCATAATGATACAGTGTGCATGAGTGCATGCAAGTAACGCTGAATCCTAGACATATAGTAAGTGTGTAGTTTATTAATACTTAAATGTATGAAGAGTTCAGATGCAAAAGCCTCTGTGCCATCTCAAATTTCATCTGCAATTATTTGTATTTTTATCAGGCTCTTGTAATTTCACTTTATGGTCATTGTAGCCTATATGTACTTTTCTATGCAGTTAAAGTGCATACAACTGTGATAAAAGTGATAAAACTGCTCATGTGTGACCTTGGAGCACAAAACCAGTCATAAGTGTCATTTTTTTTAAATTCATCTGAAAGCTGAATAAATAATATTTCCATTGATGTATGGTTTGTTATGATAGAACAATATTTGTAAATCTGGAATCTGAGGGTGTAAAAAAATCTAAATATTGAGAAAATCATCTTTAAAGTTGTTCAAATTAAGTTCTTAGCAATGCATATTAATAATCAAAAATTAAGTTTTGATATATTTACGGTAGGAAATATCTTCAAGGGACATGATCTTAATATCCTAATGATTTTTGGCATAAAAGAAAAAGTAATAATTTTGACCCATACAATGTATTGTTAATTATTGCTACAAATATACCTGTGCTGCTTATGACTGCTTTTGTGCTCCAGGGTCATATTTCAGAAGATAATTTAAGACAATTAAATGTTCGTTTACAAGCACACCTTAAATAAAGTGTGATCTGAGCGAGTACCAGATGCGTGTTCTTGTCTACGCATGCATCGGGTTCTCAGCACAGCTGTGTTCTGGTGTGTTTCTGGAGAACAGGACCGAGGTTGTCATGAGGGCGGCGTGTGTGATCATCTTGGCCTCGCTGGCGGTGTCCGTGTCACCCGGGACCCAGGCTCAGACTCTGCCGGGTGAGGAGGACCCGTCTCTGGGTCAGCTGCTGCAGCAGGTCCGCTTCATTCTCACACAGATGGAGGACGAGAACAACAACAACGGTGTGCTCACATTCACTTACAAGAGTTAGAAACTTACAACATCTAGCAGATCAACTAGACATTATTTTAACTGTCACAATATTACCTATTCATTCAAAAAAAATGTTTTATATTAATAACAGGAATAATAATAATAACACGTTTTCTTATTAATATGTTTGTATTAATGAGACCCACTTAATGGTGTAATGTATCGTAGAAAACTGTAAAAATCTGCAAATCAATCATCGGTTTATTTTATTATATATTTTTTGGTAACACTCTAGTTCGTTAATTAATATTGCTCAGTACTTAAATGTATAATTCGGCTACACACTAACAATGCAATTGTTTTTGCATGTAGCACATGAACAATAAACACAAATTGTGCATTTGTATTATTTTTAATACATTTATAATCACAACGACTGCAGCGCAGTGTTTCAACCCATCATACAAAATGATCCAGATAGTGCTGAATTCTCCGTGGCATCATGAAGACACTCAGACATGTTCCCAGAGTTGGAGAAGCTCTGGTGCGTGTTTAACCCCTCTATCTCTCTCCAGGAGCGCGCACGGACTGGCTGGAGAAGAGACAGCACCCGGGCAAGCGACAGCACCCCGGTAAACGCGACGACGCCGACTACGAGGACGAGGCATCTGTCCTCCAGAAGAGACAGCATCCTGGTAAACGCGAGGAGGAGGAGGAGGAGGACAGCGGCCGGATGAGGAGGCAGCACCCCGGGAAGCGGCTGTCTCTGGAGCAGGTGATGCTGGAGGAGCCCGAGCTCTCCAAGCGCCAACACCCCGGCAAACGCTACCTGATGCTGCTCCACAAACGCCAGCACCCCGGCCGGAGAGAGCCGCTGGAGGCAGAGGGAGAGCTCTCGGACCTGGCCAAGCGCCAGCATCCCGGGAAGAGACTGTGCGAGGACTGGACCGAGACCGGCTGCGATCCAGCCAGCGTGCTGCTGGAGCTCCTGGACAGAAGCGGCGCCGAGGAGAAGCGCCAGCATCCCGGTAAACGCGTCGAGCCGGAGGACGAGTGACTGCCAAGAGTTTGCTGAAGTGTCCGAGTCGTTAACACGGATGAATAAGTATGTGTGCATTGCTTTCCACTGGCGTCACCCGTCTCAATGTGTCCTATACAACGTGTTCCTGGATCAACATCCTTACTGATCCCGGAACCAACCAATCAGAATCGATGGATAACTTTTCAGGAAATCTCAGTTTTCGGTTTACAATCAGCGTGCTGTTACACCCTCGTTAATCTACTGTCATTCCCCACTGATTTTAGGATTAAATTATGGGTTACGACAATTAGCCATGGTTTTACTACTAATAAAACCAAAAACATGGTTGCTATAGTTCAGCCATGATAACCACATGTGTGACCCTGGAGCACAAAACCAGTCAATTTTGGGACATTGAGATGTATGCATCATCTGAAAGCTGAATAAATAATATTTCCATTAATGTATGGTTTGTTATGATAGGACAATATTTTAAAGGGTGCAAAATTAATTAATTCTTAGCGATGCTTATTAATAATCAAAAATTTAATTTTTATATATTAACGATAGGAAATATCTTCATGGAACATGATCTTAATATCCGAATGATTTTTGGCATAAAATACAAATGTATAATTTTGACCCATACAATGTATTGTTGGCTATTGCTACAAATATACCTGTGCTGCTTATGACTGCTTTTGTGCTCCAGGGACACATATGAACCATTTTGATACACTAAGGTATTTGTAATATAACATATACAAATGATAATCAATGCTCCAAACAATAACCCATGGTTAATGTTCGTAAGTGTGGGTTAAAGTAGGTTAAGCCCATGTTTGTGGACAGTATCGATGTTGATCCCGTTTCTCGTGTCGTTCCAGCAGAAGACCTCCGTTCATTGCGCGCGGGAATCCTGAACCCTGCTCCAGATGTTTGCTTTGGCACACAGCTGTGCTGCTCCACGAGACTCTTCACTAATGCATGCGCGCACAGAACATCTCCTTCGGATTGGTTCGCAAATATGAAACGGAATATTTTTCTACAGTAGCTATAGCTTTAATTCGTGCATGACTTGACCTGTACATGATTTCATGATTGATTTTTGTTCTATTGATAAAAATGAGTATATAATGTTGTACAATAAAACGCGTTCGATGAGAATGTCTGTTTCGGGTTTGAGCGCGAGAGGGGGAAACAGCGCGTGAGATGTAATGAGGCGAGCATGCATCAGATTCAGTCAGAATCACACACACAGAAGCAGATAGCAGAGAGTTTCTCTTAAATTCAAAGCCAGTTAATGCATACACACATGCCATTGAGAGTTATAACAAAAAAACCGATGCGGTTCACTAAACACGCGAATTCTGGATCGGGGCATGTTGTCACATGCTGACTGAATTAAGAGAAGCCTTTACAAAATACAGTATAAACTGATGTATTTCGGTGCTTTTTAAAGCATTTAAAAAATGGCAATATAATCATGAAAGAGCATAAATTGAAAACGTAAATGTTTTGGCCAGGAAAATGTGCAATTAATTAATAGCCTAAATTACTATTTTAAAAACGCACGTGACCGTTTGGCACTTCCTATAATGTCTAAAAAAATGCATCTGCTCTGAAATTGTGCCAGTGTGTTTTATTGTGCTCACTTTTTATCCAGTAAAACTATGGTGCTAAAGGAGGCTATATGGAAGACAGAATTCAATCTCAGATGGGTTTGATCTGTGTGTTTGAAACATCTCCTCTTTGTTAAAAGCTCGGGCCATGCATTAGTCACAGTGTGATGCAGGACTTCGGAAGAAAGCAGCGGTCCACGGGGTGTCCTTTAATTAGAAGCTCAAGCCGTGGGTGGATGGGATCTGTTCCTTTGCTGCAGCTCTCAGTGCACACATCAACTCGTTACATAGCACACAATCATAATCAGATTCTTAAATTGATCTGCCAGCGGAATAAACATAATCTAACAAGCAGTACTGTTTCTAGCAACCCAGACTCATTGGAAATACGTGACTCTGCCTACATTTCTTACTGAACCTGAAATACGTATCTTCAGGTACAATTCACTGCACTTTTCGAGTGAAACGTCCACTAGAGGCGCTGAATGGTTTCAATGTTTCCCCGTTTCAGATTCAGGTTAGAAAGCAGACACTTTTAGTAAATAATGTTCTGTCGTCTCCGTGTACACTAATTTTAATATAAATGCATTAATTCTAAACTTTTGAGTTGCCAAAGGATGCATGTCTGGGGATAAACGTGCGCTTTATTACTTTCAGGGTGGATCACACTTCGCGAAAGCAAACACTAGGCCTATGTTAGCTTACATTTACATTTATCAGACGCTTTTATCCAAAGTGACTTACAGTGCATTCAGGCTATACATTTTTTTTTATCAGTATGTGTTCCCTGGGAATCGAGCGCTGCAGCAATGATTAACCCTGAGCCAGGAACCAGGGCATATATTATATACAGGCGTCCTAGTTTTTAGGTGGCTTAGACCCTAAATTCTGCTCAGCCCCCTAAATCTGGTGATTCTTCCTTTAATTTCAATGAAACGCAGCAGACTCGCTCCTCCCATGCGCTTCTCAATCACAGCTGCGTGACGCAGAGAAGGCCGTGTGTGTTTTCGATAGATTGTTATAAACTACATCTACTTGTTATAATACTTTACAAAAGCATGGGAGAGCAATCGGTTTCCAATCTACTGTAAAGTTTTCGCTGCATTCACCACTCATCACCCAAGCTGTTCCTTCAGCGAAGCCCTTAAACTATGACGCATACTTTATAAAACGATCTTATGTTATTTGTAAATATTTTATTTATTTATTATTATACCCTCATTGGGGGCTGAGCCCCCCTAAATGAAAATCTAGAATCACCCTGTATATATATATATATAATATATATATATATATATATATAATAATTAGAACTTGACTTTGACCGAGGTAAGTTGTTTACCGAAAGGTCGGCTATGACCCGTTAACGGAACAATGAACGATTCAATATGAGTATGTTTTAGTATTTCTGTGATTTAGCGAAGTTAAAGTTTGGAATTCGCACACATATGACCATGTTGGTTAACGACAAGTGCTAAATTTGCACAAAACTAACGTTAGTTGGCAAACTATTATTAAACGCCAGCGATTAATTTGTATATGTACTCTCTGTTGCCTCGAGAATGAGTTAACTGTAATTCGAACATATATTAGATGTAAAATGATACGTGGAAAGCAATAATTGACTTTGCCAGAACGTAAAGTATTTAACGTTACGTTTAGTTCAGGTGGTTTTGTTATGCACTCTGAAACGTACAGAAAGTTTACTGGCGGATACCCTCTTAATTTGCCCCAAGTAAATTAAATATTACAAGTTGACCCTATAATCTCAGTTAATATGTTCTTTTGTTTTTATCTTGATCCTCCGTAATTAGATAACTGGGACATTTTCGAACTTTTAACATAATTATAAGCGCTTCAAATCTTTGTTATAGATCAGTGAATGTAATAAAATGTACGCATTGTACAATATTGAGCATTCTGTACTTTTACCATACACTGTCTACATTGTCAGAATTAAGGCCCGTACACACCGGGACGAATCGCGCGTTATTCGCCAGCGTTTTTCAACGCGTTTTTTGTGTTCACACCCAAGCAATTTTCACTGAGGATGAGCCGAGTGAACATGCAAATTCATTCCCTGACATTAGATGGCACTTAATGTAAAACAGAAAACAGACATGTAGCGCTTGTCAAAATCATACAAATTTGTCATAAAGTTATTTGTGTTCAGACACCAACGAGACCAGCAGCTCTACATTCATCTTGCCTTGCATCTTGTTTGTCTTCTTATTTCTTCCCGGCTGTGTAGACCTCACCGTCGTTTAGATTTTTTTTATAGTAATAAAAATAGTTTAGTTCAGTTAGAGGACACTGCAATTAAAACTGAACGCTGCTGCTCAATGCAGTGCACCGAACGAACGAGACCCATGCATCACAGTATTGATTTTTACCTGTATTTTAAATCAAACATTGTGTTTGGGGTTATAATTGATAACCAGATTTTGCCGCGGGATTAATTTCCTGAATATAACGTGGTAACGGTTGGTAAGTCTGGTGCAATTTGAACGGGAGCGGGCGGTCTAACAATATCCCGTTCCCGACGTCCTTTCAGAACAGCATATCTGCGCTTTATTCTTATCGAGCAACGATACAGCCTGCACTCGGACCAATATGCACGCGCTGCAGCACGAACCAGTGCTTCGTTTTATTTGCGGGGTCTGAGCAAAGCATGTGCAACGATGCAGATATAATATACAGCTCTCAAACTGAACTGGCAGGTTGTGATGAGTGACAGATCGGAATAAAGATGGAGTGTGAATGCGATGTCATTGAAGGACGTTCAACTCGTCTTTCCTTTTTCCTTTTTTTGTATTATGCTTATTCTATCATTTTAAATGACAGACTGTGTCGAATTAATTTATTTTTCTCTGCTGCACTTTTCACTTTGTTAACAGCAAAATGTTAAATTAATTTAGTGTTTTGACAAGACTTATAAAATATATATTAGGCTAAACCTACATTTTTTCCCTATTGTGTTGTAGGCTGAATGTTATAGCATAAACGAATTATATCTTGACGAAACGAATAAAAATAAGGATTACAATTTTTATATAACTTTTTTTCTCTCTGTGACACTTTATTCCGTGTTGGCAGCAAAATGTTATTGACATTTTTCTGTCAATAAATACAAGACGAATAAAATAAATAAAATTTTATGCAGACTACACTTTTATTTGTTAGCCTAACTATCTGTTCAAGCAGAAATATGAGTGAACCGAGAGCGCACATATAGTTCGTTTGCGCATCATAACGGACATAACGCGTGCCTAATGCACGATCCTGTATGTCACTGTAATCATCTTTACCCTGATTACAATAGTCCATCAAAACTTTAGGCTACTAGTGTGACACTGGCTTCTTTTATCCAGCGAGAGCAGTAGTTTGTGTATCATATACTCATACAGCGTTTTTGAGCAACCGTTCAGTCTGTATTACACACGATGAGAAATATGTGCTGCTCCGAAACACAGAATACGTAGAGAGGTGGTACTGTTATTTATTTATAGGCTATATATTTTTACATGCGTGTCATAATATTAGTGAATATATTATATTCATGGGCGTAAATTTCATTTAACAGTAGGGGGGGACAATAAATATAAATTTCTCATGAGCAATTTTTGAAGGGGACACAAATAATACAGTCAAATTGTACTTATAAAGATATGTCCCCACAGTGAAAAACTTTGCTTCTATCATTATTATTGTAGCACGGAGACTGCGTCATTATGGTTATTTTCAAAGTTTTTCTCAGGTTCAATGACAAAGCAGATCAGCACATTTAAAAACAGCCACAAACCAAGGATAAGAAATAAAATCCCCTTTATTTCATCCATGCTGACGATTTTAATGATGCCAGGTTGTTTACCTCAGCTTAGAGCGCTCTGCTGGTGCTGCTTCTCAGAATGTTTGGTCGCTATAGCAACCAGTTGTAGTGGAAAACTGTAGGTCCGAAACAGAGCAGAACCGAACTGAACCGAGCTGGTACCAGTCAGTGGAAAATGCTCCGGTTACTATGGTAACCTCGGTTCCCTGAGAGCGGGAACCAGACATCACGGAGAATTCTCCGTTATGGGAACTCCTTCCCTTCAACCTTTCCTGAAGTCCTATTGGCTCACGCCAGTCCAAATGACTGGCCAATTGTCGCAAAGCATGCAAATATGACGAGCTCGAGACAGTATAAATGCGATGCCCGCGACAATTACATCAGAATCGGATACTGAACACCGTAGACTGGAGAACAGCGAGCACGGCGACTACCGTGATGTCTCGTTCCCGCTCTCAGGGAACCGAGGTTACCATAGTAACCGGAGCGTTCCCTTTCGAGCTGTCACGAGACATCACGGAGAATTCTCCGTTATGGGAACGATATTCCAAAGGACATTCCAAACCTTGGCTCGTATAAGCAGCCGTAATAGCGTCTACGATCCAGTGGGAAAGCCTCTGTTTTGAAACGGCCCGGCTTCTCGCACAACCACCGTAGCATACGAATAGTTGGTCAGATTGTCGAAAGCTGGCCGAACGGTCGATGTAAATCCTCAAAGCCCTGACAGGTGTAACGTATATCGGCAGGAATTCAACTGTCTCTACACGTCACCGAAAGAATCAGCGTCTCTCTAAAACCCCTCCCCCTTCGCATCAGCGCAAAAGCGCGCGTTTTCTTTCTATTATGGAACAAAGGAATGTGACGGGAACGTTTCTTAAAGACATTCGTTCGTTTCATGACTTTCAAAACATCCACACAAGAAACATATGGATATTAATTGTTGTACTCTTTCCTCATAGGCTTGATGTGATGACTTTGAATGGGAATTATTTAGGAGAATGTGGGCTGATTTCTCATCGTGCTTTAAGCTGTAATGTGTAGGTTGCAGTGTTTAGACTTGTATGAACGGTTGCAAAATTGTATGAATCAGTAAGATAATGAATGTGGTGATATTATAAATGTGTAAACCTAGTATGCGTTTTAATACATGGGTAAAAGTTTATTTTTCGTCACATGAAAAAGTGGAACGAGGGAGAAACCATGGACATGGGTGGGGCTCCGCTCCATACAGACACTCTGATTGGACCAGCCGCCTGTGGGCGATGTCCAAACCCGGACAGTTTAAAACGACGCGCGAGTGCGCATGCTCTCTCTCTTGACGCTCTTGACTCTCTTGAACATGGCTTGAACATCGCTGGAATCTCGCCTCAAGACCGGCCGAGACAAATAACACACGCGTGAATCAAAGACTGTGTAAACGCCGTAACGTCGCAAAACCAGCAGCGTAACGACGCTACCATCTGAACGCAAAACCAGCATCAAACAATCGCCGAGATTTCAACTCCCCGGTGGCGTCACGCGACAGCGAAGCGAGCCAGCAGAGTTTTCCAGAGCAACACGTGGAAACCCACGTGAAAACGAAACCAAAGCATCCAGCCTGCTTCAACAACGAAAGCACGTATCATCTCTATTTCTGACTGAACTGGTAAATATGATCTGAATGCAGTAACAAAGCATACGTGTTTGTTCGTGATCTTTGCTGGTTGGTTAAGTTACGAAACAGGAAATAATGTTATTATTTCAACCTTAACCTCAAAACTCCCGTATGTGTGTGTATGTCTGTGCTTTTATTAGGTAATCCATTTTATGTTAGAATAGCAATATCAC
The DNA here is from genome assembly GCA_003573665.1 of Oxygymnocypris stewartii. Taxonomy (NCBI): domain Eukaryota; kingdom Metazoa; phylum Chordata; class Actinopteri; order Cypriniformes; family Cyprinidae; genus Oxygymnocypris; species Oxygymnocypris stewartii. The sequence continues at coordinate 335,035 of QVTF01020201.1, read as the reverse complement.
GAATAAACCTTGTTCCATTTTATAAAGAAGTGTCTCTGGAATGTGATTTTAAGTATTTTCATCCTTATTTGCCCAAAGATAACGCAACCTAGCTCGAACTTGAGAAATTATTAATCTCGTTTTATTGTTACCGGGGCCACGGGGCAATGGAAGTGAGATTAACAGAATATACCTTTTAGTGATCGCTGGACGAGCACTTAATAAGGTGTAAACTGTAGGTTAAATATTAATATTACTTCGATCAAGCAATATTGAATATTTAATAAATAATTCCCGGAGCTGAAACAATAGCTTCATATATTAATTTTATTACACAGGGCACACCGAAGTCTGAGCGTCTGCTTCACGCGAGGCTGTTGACTCGGAAGATAAGGCAGAGAGAGAAATAGTCTGCGTCTTGAAGGGGGTAGATAGTGATTTAGGCACGTATCCCATTCTCGGGCGGAGAGTGACGCTGCAGTCATCGGGTCCGAAGCGAATACAGTCACTGTTCACAGAAAAAGCATGCAAATCCCCTATGCGCTTAGCTGAAGCGAGTGCAAGAAGGAGTGTAGTTTTAAGAGACAACTCCTTCAAACCCACAGATGCTAAAGGCTCAAATGGAGGCTGAGAAAGAGCTCTTAATACCACCTCTAGGTCCCAGGGCGGGACTGACGGTGGTCTCGGAGGGTGTAGTCTTCTCGCTCCCTTAAGAAAACTCACCACCATGGCGTCTCTGCCGATCGACTGTCCACTCTGCGAGGAACGAAACGCGGCAATGGCTGCCACATAGACTTTCAGTGTCGATGGTAACGATCCACTATCCAGCCTGTATTGCAGGAAACTCAGAACATCCAACACGGTGCAAGTAACCGGGTCGATATGAGCCTGATGGCACCATTTTACAAACACTCCCCATTTTAAGGCATACAAGCGTCTTGTAGAGGGTGCTCGTGCTTCCGTGAGTGTGTCGATCACGCGAGACTGTAATGCATTCAGCTCCTCTGACAGCCCTGAAGCAGCCACACATGAAGGCTCCATAGTTCTGGGTTCGGGTGCCACACCGAGCCGTCCGCCTGGGATAGCATGTCCCTCCTGACCGGAATCGGCCAGGGAGTTGCTACCAACAGCTCTGTCAAGTCCGGAAACCAAGGCTGGTTCGGCCAGTTCGGGGCTATGAGAATCACTGACGCTCGCTCCTCCCTGATCTTGCATAACACCAGAGGCAATATTTTGATCGGAGGAAACGCATAAAGCCTGGCTGCTGGCCAGTGCGCTGTGAGCGCGTCCCCTTCCAGCGGGGAGTGGGACAGGGAGAAGAACAACGGGCAATGTGCATTCTCGCTCGTAGCGAATAAATCCACCTCCGCTTTCCCGTAGAGGTTCCAAATCATCTGAACCGACTCGGGGTGTAACCTCCATTCCCCTTGAGGAATTCTCATCCTCGAAAGCATGTCCGCCCCGCGATTCAGGAGACCGGGGATGTGTGTTGCTCTGATGGAGAGAAGGCAAGAGTCCGCCCATAGCAGTAGAATCGCTGCCTGCTCGCACAAAGCCTTGGAACGAATGCCGCCCTGGCGATTTATGTTCGAAACCACGGACGTGTTGTCGGTGCGAATCAATACATGCTGCCATTCCAGTCGTGCCCGAAACTCCTTTAGAGCTAAAAAGACTGCTTCCAGTTCCAAGCGGTTTATGTGCCATCGGGTCTGAGGTTCCGACCACAGTCCCGAAGCTGGCATTCCCTCGCACACCGCTCCCCAGCCGAGCATCGATGCGTCTGTTGTGACCACCACGCGTGAAGTCACCAAACCCAGGGGGACTCCCCGGCTGAAGAGATCCGGGTTGCGCCACGGCGCCAGAGCTTCGATGCAGCCGCAGGTGACCGCTATACTCAAACGTCCCAAAGTCCATGCTGTCCAGGGGACTCGAGATTTCAGCCATAGCTGCAGTGGTCGCATGTGTAATAAGCCCAGATGACATACTGCTGAAGCTGACGCCATGAGTCCCAGCAGCCTCTGAAATTTCTTCAGATGAACAGAGCTGCCTTCTCTGAAATGGCGCAGGTAAGACAAAATGGCCGCCGCGCGTTCTCGCGAGAGGCGGGCTCTCATTTCCAGGGAGTCCATGCAAACTCCCAGATATGTAATGGATTGACTCGGGGCGAGGATGCTCTTTCGCCTGTTTACACATAGCCCAAGGGACTCCAAGTGAATAAGCAGTGAGTCCATATGGCTGAGTAGCGTGTCCCGGGACTGAGCTAAAATCAGCCAATCGTCCAGATAGTTGAGGATGCGCATCCCGCTCGCTCTGAGGGGGGAAAGTGCTGCATCCACGCACTTTGAAAATGTGCGTGGAGCTAAAGCTAGCCCGAACGGGAGAACAGAGTATTGGTACGCTGTGCCCTCGAAAGCAAACCTCAGAAACCGTCTGTGATGCAGTGCTATCTGAATGTGAAAGTACGCGTCCTTCAAATCCATGGACGCAAACCAGTCCCTGGGGTGAATTTGCGCCAGGATCTGTTTCAGCGTTATCATCCTGAACGGACGTTTGCAAAGCGCTCTGTTGATGGGTCTGAGATCTAGAATTGGGCGGAGCCCCCCATCCCTCTTGGGTACCACGAAGTAGCGGCTGTAAAAACCACTCTCCAGCTCGCTCGGTGGGACTCGCTCTACCGCTCCTTTCTCGAGCAGACAGCCTATCTCTTGTCTCAGAGCCTGGGCATTTCGAGGCGATGTTAGAGACTGCACCACGCCATTGAAACGGGGCGGTCTGCGTCTGAATTGAAGAGTATATCCCCGCTCTATCACGCTGAGTAGCCAGCGCGAGATTCCCGGAATAACTTTCCACGCGCTCATGAACTGACATAGCGGCTTTAGCGGCTTGGTCGTTGGATGCGCGGCTATAACCTGTGTGGGCAGCGGATCTGCACTGCTCTGAGTCAGGGCAAGGGGAGCCGCATTTATTAAGTGAGGAGGAGAAAGCTCTTTTTGTGAGAATGTATGCATTCTTATTGAATGAACACCCAACACACACACATTTGAGCAACTGAACTTTTGGCGCTTGGGAGCTGGGCTGCTCTCGCGCTCTCCTCCTCTCCTCCGATCATCAGGAAGATGGTTTAGCAGCCGGGGGCGGGCGAGAGTCGCGTCGCGGGCTTCTCCGCTGACCTTAGCACTTCCTACCAGGACCCCACACTTTCCTCCGGACATTAGGTTCCTGTCAAGGAGCAGTAGCAGTCCCCACCGCAGGCGCTGGCCTGGGAATATCCCTCCGCTGGGAAGACCCAGGCGCCGACGAAGATCTGGATCTCGCCGTCTGCTGCTGGAAGGCGCGTCTCGGCATCACGTGACTCATGGCTTTCGCGTGCTTTTGAGCCTCCGCGAATCGCTCGGTTATGGACTCCACGGCATCACCGAAGAGGCCGGAGGGAGTTACAGGAGCGTTTAGGAGCACTTTACGGTCGGCCTCCTTGAGGTCATCTAGGTTTAGCCAGAGGTGCCTGTGAAGAACGACCATAAAACCCATGGCCTTACCAACGGCCTGGGCCGCTCGCTTCGTCGCCATCAACGCGAAGTCCGTCGCCGCGCGCAGATCCTTCGTGGCCTCAGCAGTGAAGGCTCCGCCCTCCGCCGCTTGCAGGAGTTTTGCCTGAAAGACCTGCAGCACTGCCATGGCGTGTAACGCGGATGCCGCCTCGCCATCAGAGGCATACGCTTTATTAGCGAGGTGGGCGGTGGTCCTGCACGGCTTCGAGGGAAGGCTGATGTCCGAGCCTAGGGTCTTCGCTGCTGCAGGACACAGGTGTGCAGCAACGGTCTCCTCGACGGGGGGAGAGCGCACATATCCGTGGGCCTCCGCCCCATCCACGTGGGAAAACATGGCCTGTGTATTAGAGTGGACGCGCGCCGATTGGGGCGCAGACCACGTCTTCACCAGCTGCTCGTGTACGTCGGGGAAGAAAGGCACCGACGCCCTCGAGTCAGCTTTGCGTGTGGACCTGAAGTACCACGAGTCGAGCTTACTCCTGACAGGCTCTTCTGGAGGATTCCAGGTAAGCTCCAACTCCTGTACAGCCTTAGACAGAACCCTCATGAGCTCCTCTTGGAGGTCTGAAGGCTCTGAGCTGTTTAATTGCTCGGGCTCCGATCCCGCCCAATCCTCTTTCTCCGAGGCCGAGATGGACATGGCCTCATCCCTCTCCTCGTGGCCAAAGGATACGAATCCCTCGATATTGGAAGGGGGGCGGAAACAGTCCTCGGGAAAGGAAACCGGGGAATGCGGCGACCGTTGGGTTCGGCGGCACGGCAAGACGGCGTTCCCGCCGCCAGGAGAGGGGGGGCCCACCAGCGGCACGCTGGCGGCAGTGAGCCCCACCCCGAATAGGCCGCGAACCACATCGCGGCGGGCCCGGAGCACTCTGAAAGTGCTCCGCAGTCGGACTCGTCCAGCGCCACCTCGGCGTGGGCCAGGCCTAGGCAGGCGACGCAGTGAAGGTGATGATTGCGGTTCAATTGGTCCCGCGCAGATCTTGCATACTGTAGCCATCACGAATTCAAGGTGAAGTAGAAGATTCTGATGTAATTGTCGCGGGCATCGCATTTATACTGTCTCGAGCTCGTCATATTTGCATGCTTTGCGACAATTGGCCAGTCATTTGGACTGGCGTGAGCCAATAGGACTTCAGGAAAGGTTGAAGGGAAGGAGTTCCCATAACGGAGAATTCTCCGTGATGTCTCGTGACAGCTCGAAAGGGAACCCCCATAAGCTGCAGTGCACTATGCAACAAGCTATTGTAAACAAGCTAACGTTAACTAGATAAGTAATATTTTAATCGCTAATATAGCAGATTCTTGGAAAATTACATCGGTAACGTTAATCAGCATTTTTGCCGCAACTAATTTATGAATGAGTCTGCTGCATCAACTACATTAAAGAGAATCGCTTTATTTAAAGTGAATAAAGTATCCTACTTACTGGAGTTCAACATTAACTGAGCCGCAGCCACACACCTGACTCGAAATGGGAAAGCAGGCAGTGGGCCAAACCACTGTGAGAAAGGGGAGGGGGAAATCAACTGTTTCTAAAAGCATTTTTTGCGGGGGGTTTTTTCTACTTACACAATTATTTTAGGTATACATACATATATTTTTCACAATAGAGAGTGCGATTTTTTTAAATATTTTTTTTGGGGGGGGACAACCCTCGGATGGGGGGGGACATGTCCCCTCCGTCCCCCCCGGGATTTATGCCCATGATTTGTAGTTTTATCTCTCGCCCCCCTGGTTGAGAAACACTGACCTAAAGCGTGATCTTCCAGCATTGTCTTCGTGATCGATCTATTAGGCATCCCTGATCTATATTTGTGGTGTAAAAAAAAAAAAAAAAAACTTCGTTTCTCATTTATTTGAGAATTTTTTTGCTGATTTTTATTTTATTTAAACAGTGCTAGACGCAGAATTGCCGCTGATATTAAAGTCAAAGTAAAACACGCACGGCGCTTACAGGGTATTGTAATGTAACTCCCCATGGGAAAATTTCCTCACCGTCACAACCCTAGTGCTCGGCAAGACTGTTTTGTGTTTGAGCGCCCCCAAGTTGTGTTTTACTGTAACTTCAGCTTCTCCAGACACGTGAGCAAAAGCGCCAATCTCATTGGTCGGATAGTTTTTGACACGGTGCGTCAAACCAAAAAAACGAACCCGAGGCGTATTTTTAAAAATGATGCTTTTACGCGTGGCGTTTTTCACGTCGGTGTGCACACTCACATTGGCGCCCTTTGTTTAGTCACGAGGCGTTAAACGTCGGCGAATATCGTGCGCGAAATTCGTCCCGGTGTGTACGGACCTTAATGGCCACCAATGATTTTCCTGATCCAGCTGCAGAAGATGAAAAGGAATTAGAACTTGACCTCGATTAAATGATGGCTGATTTGCAAGAGTTGCAGGTAGGAAACTGTCTGTCAAACTGTTTATAAACAATGATACTGTTCTTATTGTGTAGGCAGTTTAGTCTGGTTACAAGGTTATTCTTATCATTATGGCTAGGAGGAGACTGTTCCTAAATCACAACCTAAACAGAAAAAGAAAGACGTTCCAAGGATCAGATGGAAAAAAAGAGACAAAAACGGTCTCTTGTTATTTTCAAAAGGAAAAGGAGGCAAGTGATAATATCATGTATTATTTTCTCTCTCTCTCCCTCTCTCTTAATTTTCCTGGTCTCACAAATGGTGTAGAGGCGTATCACTACTGTATATGTACAGGTAAATCCAGAGCTTCAGTGGTCCATTCATTAGCAAGCAACCAAACTTTTATTGATCCTGGTAAGCCAGTTGTGTTACTTTAGTAGGAAAAAAAGGAAGAACATTTAAAATATACAAGAATGGTTTACCCAACACATGCTTGTATTTTATTCTAGTAACTACAAGTGACGCTGAGTCTTCGTTGAATTACTGTATGTTTCTTCAGATATAGGCACCCATGCACAGCGTGCTATTGGTACGTTACAAAAGACCTACATTTTGACAGGAGATCCCTTATCATTTTAGTACAATTAAATTATTAAAAAAATGTGTTTCCTTATATACCGCTTTTGTCTTTCAAGATACACAGTTACAGCAGCTCCATGATGCTCTTATCTCTGAGAAAAGTATGTTTGCATCTCACAACTGGACTTAAAGACAAATGGTGTCTGAAAACCATTGGATAGCAGCTAGACAAACACTCTTGGATTGCTCGCTCGCCTCAGACAGGGTAGATTTCCTAACTTGTGATCACTGCAGAGTGAAAGCAGCAGTGATACGATGCAAGGACTGTTTGCCAAAACCACATTACTGCGACAGCTGTGATGTGTCAACTCACCAGCACCTTGTTTTGCATAACAGGGAGTGTTTTTTAGATAATTTCTTTAAACCTATCCCTCCATCAAGTATTGTCAAAGACGTCAGTGGCCAACAAACAATATGTGAGCAAGGTAAGCAACAGTTACTTATGAATACATAAGTGTAAGTAATACATTAGTGTTAATATGTTTTTATTTTTCTTTAGCATGTTTGTTACCCATCAAAGAGCCTCAAAATGTTTGTGATTGTGAGTCTCAGAACATATCTGTAAGTGCTGGTCGATTAGTACAGCTCATCAACATAAATATTATGTATGTACTCCAAAAAATGTAAATATTTATTTAATCAATTTTTGTATTATTATTCAAGGTTGTCATTGTATGTTATTTGGATTGCATTGTAGGTCGCTATAACGTCTCTTTGCCTATTTGGAGCTGCATTACATGCCACAAATCATGTAAACCTGAACTGCAGGACCTTATCCAAAGTGGTTACTGGCCAGGCTCAATTTCATTTCAAACTGTATATCAGATTGACCTGTTCACATCTTTTGAGCAGTTTAAAGTCACTGCACCCAGCCTCTCTAGACAAGCATTTGTAAAGATGTTAGAGCATAGGTCACAGACATTTGGACGGGTAAGAATGCTTCAAATTACATTTTATTTTATTAATGAACTTCTCCTTACCCCCATTAATTAAGTGATTCTTTTTTCAATTGTTAGAGTTTGTGGCAAAACATTACAACATTTGTGGCAAAACATTACAAAAAGCATTTTTGGAATGGACATATTGTCACCATAAAAAAGAGAAGCTCAGTGGAATTGATCACTTCTCATGCCCTGCATGTGTCCCAGTTGCAGTGTCTGCAGATGGAAACCGCAAACTATACCGGTTTAACAAAGCCAGAGAGTAATAGCATAACCGATATTTCAAATTATTAGTGTATATTTTTTTTGCATTGTAATTAATATAGAGTAGAGGAGCAGCCTTACTTTGATGGAGTATTCATTGCCAAGAATGAAGATGTGGCAGCATTTGTCAGTGTCATTCAGCAAAAGACCAACCCAGTAAGCTTCCATAATTGTATTAGTATTTTTGTTATTTAACCGAAAGATTACACTTTACTGATATTGCTTTGTTTATTACAGGTACAAGGACGAGGCACATGTGGAAGAGCTACATGGGCTGCTGCAAGAGAGACCTCAAAGAAATCAAGCAGCAAATTGGATGAGGAAGGGTTGGAGGTGGCGGTCTGCAGACACAACATCTTGCTTAAAGGCCTGAACATGCAGAGGGATGAAATATTTGCTTATCCAATGTTTCTGCAAAAAGAAGTTGCGTCAAAAACAAACTGCAGATTTTTCTGCACCGACATCATGTGCCGATATTGGCCCTACTTGCAAAAAGTCGCAAAGGTAGTTCCATGCATGCAGCAGTTAACAGAGATGAAGCCTTTTCTTTCTGTTATGCACGCAAAAGGACACTCTACCAGCTGTGAGGTAACTTTCTGTTTTAAATAACTTAACATTGTGCGAGGCCTTCAATCTTGCTTTGTCTGTTAAATTGTGCTAGTTTGTTTTATAGGTCCAGTGGAGTGGTAAAAATCAAACCGGAGCAGGCACTACTATAGGAGAGGAAGTTGAACAAGTTAACAGTTTTTTATCACGTGTTGCTCTTACAACAAAATATATGAGTAAAGCAGGTAAATGTCATATGAACACAGCATATTTTTGTAATCCATAGGATTTTTGGTGAAAAATCCTAAGCAATTGAAGTAATTATGTTTACATATGTGAATACCATTCTATTAAAACATTGCTTAATATTAAAAGATTCCTGCCCAATGAATAGGCATGTATGTGTATTCAGACAACTCATTTGCATATCGACATGGTTGACAGCTGTTAATGCACAATCACCATTTTAGATCAACTAACTGTAATACTGTATAAGATTTCTATTCAAACTGAAAGCATAAATCTAGACTACACACTGTCAGTTTCAGAGCAAAACACAAAACTGTGACGTTTCATTCACTGATGCGCACCTTCACTTTGTAGCACTTAAACTGGCAGTGTATATACTTGCTAGCAACCCATCAAAATAAAAGCTTGCTGATTTATGTTTGAAAATGTTGCAAATACATATAAAATGTGAATATGTAAATATTAGCATTGTATTTTTCAGTGTACTATAAAATAATAGTATTTTTATACACATTTTAACACTCATTTTATATTGTAAAATTATTATTTATTATTTTTATTATTTTATTTTTTAAATAAACCAAACTAAATAAAGAGCATTAATATTAATACTGTTATTAATTGTTTTATTATTTATAGTTATATTTAATGGTTCACACTATGTGCAGTGTGAGCACCAAACCAAATCTCCAGGTGCTCTCATATATAGATGTGTGTGTGTGTGTGTGTGTGTGTGTATGAATGTGTGTGTGTGTGTGTGTGTGTGTGTGTGTGTGTGTGTGTGTGTGTGTGTGTGTGTGTGTGTGTTCTCATTTAGCACGAGTGGATATGATCACACTTCATGCCAAAGGATGGAATGAGCAGAAGAAGAATAACTTGCACGCGTACTTGTCTCAACGGTACATCAAGGTACTACACCTTTAATATGGCGTTGTTTTAAGCCATACAGTGGAGACATTTCTTTTTATACAGTCTTATCCAATTAAGTGTATTATCTCACCTAAGACTGTGCTAAAGATTAAAGAAGCCAAAGAAGATATCGAGGCTGTTAAGGAAGCTTGGGCAGATCAAATGAAGAGCTGCAGCAATGGGTTAGCGATGTTAAGCAATGGGCAGCTCAAGGTGCATGCTTAGTTTTGCTTTCCATCTTTGTATAGCTTCCTTAGAAATGAAATATGATTATTGTTTATTAGGCATTTATTTGAAAACGTAAAAGACTGTTCTTGCTTAGTTAAACTAGTAATGAACAATTGCCCTGATCCTGACGCAATATGTCAGTACAATTCTCTTGTGACAAGTTCAACCAAAGCCTTGAATTCCGCTGATGAATTGCTTGCTGTAGAAACACCCATCTGGCCATGGGAATGTGGTATGACCTAAACTTTTTTTGTAAGATATTTATTTAGCATCACAAAGCTACAAGTTGCCAAGCTCACTTTCGGTTTCAGTTGATGATGCATCATTGGGCCTGAAAAAGACGATCTTTGACAAGTTGATGCAGTTAGAAAGATTCCAGGAAGAAGAAGCTATACTTGTTGAAGAAATGAAAAGGCACTGGATATCGTCATATCTGCCGAACTATCAAAAATGTAAACGAACAGACTGATGCATTGTCAGATTGCCTGGCCACCAAGAGTAAGTGCTTTTGTTTTCTCAGAAGTCACAATTGTGCTTCTCTTTGGGGGTTATAATAAAGAATTTGGCAAATTTAGTGTATTGATATACATTACTAGGTTGCCTTCTAAGTAGACCCTTTTCACGGATTGTGATGATGCTTTTCCACAGTTTTTAACATTTCATTTCTAATAAGTTTATACAAAAATTATTTTAAAAGAATGTAAAAGATCTTTGGCAGTAAAAATAAAAACAAATAAGGCTGCTGCTAGGTGTTTCTAATACAACAGCTGATAGGGTGATGAAAAATGTGAAATTTTTCTCTTCTGACCATCGTAATTTATCTCTCTGTATTTTTTCCCTCTTTTGGAAAGTCATGGAAACGCTATTGCGGATATGTTCTCTTGCTGTTTGTGCAAATACAAATATGCTATAATTCTAGCTAACTATGATTACTTCTGCTTCCGTGAACCCTGGAAATAGGAATAGCATCCATACTTGAGATTTCATATATAGTTTATAATGCCTCCCAATTTATTATGGTTATTCGTTATTGTACCATTTTTGTGGTTCTATTTGTATTTTATTTGTATAATGTTTTGAAGCCTATCCACCAGGACTTTCAGAGCAAGCGTACTGTGGCCTGCTCTGTGTTCTTCGAAGGCAGCTGCATGAATGTAAGACAGAACAAGAAAGGGTGAAAGAAACATACCACCAAATAGTGACTGGATGGGATAGTTTGGCTGTCCTTGAAGAGGATAATGACTGCTATGAAAGCCTATCTACAGATTCATATGATTCCGTTGATGAAGACATTTAAATATATCGATTAGTATTTGTGTTCATTATCTATTTTATTTTATTTTTTTACCTGAAGGCCTACTGTCATCATCACAGTGTACAACAATGTAGATTGCACTTTTAACAAAACAATGTTTTAACCAGAGGTGTCCAATCACAAGAAGAGTTAAACATTTCTTCTTTTTTAATACATATAGTATGGCAGGGGTGTCCAGTCAACTCTTCTTGTGTAAAATAGGCCTAAACACTCAAATGTAAATACCTTTTTAAACCTATTCATTCTTGTACATGAGAAATGTACTGTGTGGCTTCTAGAAAATGATTGTACAGAACAATGTTATCAAAAGCTAACTTAAAATGAGGTACTTCGGAATGAATTAGTATGTAGTGAAATGTATAAAATGTAATTGAATTTCTTATGTAATTCTGTTCCTGAATGCTGACTGTTCAATAAATGTGTTTTATATATGAAAAAGCGCAGGCCTTTTTTTCCTATACTGTGTGTAGCACTGCAACTCATGGCATATTTTCAAAGCTCAGAATCATATTTTGACCAATTCTGTCATAAAGCTGCTAGTATTAACAGGGATCTTGAACTCGAAGCTCCCAATGCTGATCTTGAAGAAGCTGCCAGGGCTGAACAAGTCCTTGAGAGGTTCAACACTTCGCACGTAATGTTGAACACATTTACTTGTAATTGATTTGCTTTAATGAATGTATCCTAATTGTATGTGCTTTGTTTAACTTTCCTTAAAGTCCTTGCTCTCAAATATTTTGGTCACAGATCATTTTTAATACTAAACATGACACTCAACTTAACGTCTCAATGTGTATCAAAACATAACAAATATTTGTTTTCTTTTCTCGTTGTTTCAGCTGATAAGGAAGACCAGAGGGAAGTCTGACAAACTCGGAGAGGGATGAATTTGGCCATCTTGCGCATTTACAACAAGCTGCAAAGGCAAGCATTTCCAATGGTATGTCTGTGTTGGTCTTAGCACCTTGACTGAACATTACTGTAGTTACATTTTGCGCAGAATTGAAGTTTCTTAAACTTTGTCTTTGTTCCCCACAAAAAGTGTCAAAATGCATACAATTTACAAAGTCAGCTAATTCAAATGGTGCTCTACCACTGAGCCACAGGAACACTATTATTATGTCTGTATTCAAACAATATAGTGTAGTACAACATTTGATGTTTATCTCTCAAAAGACTATTCAAGTCAGCAGTTATCATTTTTCACATACATCTTTTTGTAGCTCCTAGAATGAGCAAATCAGCTGTGCAATCATCTTTTGAATTTGGGCAGGAAATGACTAAATATGGGGAGTACTGACACCTGAACCTGTATTCACCAAAACTATTTTTCTGTAGTTATCTATGATTTATTGTTTTGTCTTATTGTTTAAAAGAAGCCAGGTGATGAAGAAATAGGCACTTATATATGTACTGAATACTTTTCAACACATTACTAATTTATGACTGCTTATGTTTTAATTTTCTACTTGAACAGGAAAAATTCCCCCCATGGGTAGAAGTGGTAGCTGTTACTGAAAATCAATTGTCGGGTCAGTCTTCATGCACTTGGTCAGTTTGCATGGACCTGAGACCAGAGACTTCTGTGGCCACCAAGTGCAGCACTACAGCCTGAAACCATCAGTTATCCTCAGCAAAGACTGCATTCCCAAACAGCTGTACTGTGACAACTCAGATGTTACGGTAAGTCCAGAACAACCGTTAGAAATAATACATTTGTTTTGTTGATTTACCATACCCTAAATAATTGTTTTCTTATGTTAGGTCTTCATCCCCTGGTTGAGAACAAGCTACACTGCATCAGTGGTGCTGATTAACTATTTTAGCTGCTTCAAGTTCCTCTGTGTTCACATCACCAGGGACCTCACATGGCCCATCCATGCTTATGCGTCTTTTCTTCCTTAGACAGAGGAGGAAATTCAGTTTGAGCTTCAAAACCCTCAAATCCTTTTATGCATGCACTGTGGAGAACATCCCGATTGGCTGCATCACTGTCTGGTGTAGGAACAGCACCACCCTCAACTGCAAAGCACTGCACAGAGTGGTACAATCTGCACAGAACATTGTTGGAGGTGAGCTTCCTCCAAGATATCTACACCAGGTGGTGTTTCAGAAGAGCATGGAAGGATCATCAAAGACTCCAGCCACCCGTGCTGTGGACTGGTCTTACCATCAGGCAAACATTATCAGTGTCATAACCCACACCAGCAGGGTTCTTATTTCCACAGGCCATTTGACTGCTGAACTCATACTGGTAACACCACACACAGCATATTCTACCCCATCAACCTCATATGCAGTGCACATTATCAGTTGCATCAGTTACACATGTGACTCTGGGCCGCTATTATTCTTTCTACACCCTTACATTCACTTTGGACTAACGCATACCATACTGCACTGTAACGGTACATGTATACTGTGATTATTGTTTATTGTTGTTTTCATTTCATGCTCTGTGTATAGTACAATATCGTACCATATACCGTTTTAAACCTGTATTGCTGTATGGCAAAAACAGGAATATCAGAGGCAGGGACAGAGACGTAAACAATACCAGGCAGAAGTCGGGGTCACAGGCACAGGTTCAGAGTTCCAAGGTCGGGCAGTCCGGGGTCAAACACAGAGATAACAAATAACAGGATGGGTAACGCTCAGAAATGTCAGCCGGGGCAAGAACAGGACTTCGCGGTGGGTGCAAGGAAGTGTGCTGCTTATATGTGTGTGTGTGTGTGAATGAGGTGCAGGTGTGGTGAGTCAATCAGGGCTAATGAGTGATTGGTGACAGCTGTGTGATTGGTGTAATGGTGGATGGGAATGTGTGAGTGCAGTGAATGATGGGAGATGCAGTCCATGGGTGATGTGCAGCTGTAGTGTGGTGCAAGAGATGTGGTGAGTGGCAACCAGATTCATGACAATATGCTATTTGTCTTTATGCTGTACTCACCAGTAAAGTGTTGTACAGTACTGTTCACAAGTTTTGAGCAATTCAGATTTTTTATGTTTTTGAAAGCCGTCTCTTTAGTACTCATGAAACCTGCATTTATTTGATCAAAAATACTGAAATACAGTAAAATAGTCAAATATTACTAAAATGTAAAATAATGGTTTTCCATTTGAATATGCTCTAAAATGATTGATTTATTTGATACAAAGCTGAATTTCCATCAGCCGTTATTCCAGTTTTCAGTGTCGCATGAAATCATTCTAATAGGCTGATTTATTATCAATATTGGAAACAGTTTTGCTGCTTAATGCTTTTTTTTTCTTTTTTTTGGTAACCTGTAATACTTTTTTTCAGAAGTCCTTGGGGAATAATAATAATCAAAAAAAGCATTTATTTAAAGTACAAATCTATTTAAAATTGTGTACATGACAATAAAGTCATGGACATATGTAAAGCATGGTGAATATTCTGTATTAGGGATGGCATTTGGTAAGTACACAATTTGAATAAAAAATGTACATGATTGTTCTATTTGAGAAAATGTAAATATATTAATGACATTTGGGATAATAAAGTGCTACAATGTCACCACTGCATAAGCTTAGTGAGACAGATTCTGTGACCAATACAGTAAATTCGCCAAATTTCTATTACATGAAGGGAAGCCTGAAAGATGCAATACAAGAGATTGTAGGGGCTATATTGCTACTGACATTCAGACTGAGGATGATGTACCAGGGAAAGAGCATAGATCCTTACTAGAATGTAAGGAAGATGAGCATGCATATTACTATAATAATAATACATAATGTATTGTCATTGTTATAAAACAACGAGATTTCATTAGAGCCTCAATCGACAGTGCTGTTAAAGTGCAAATACATAGAATGTAAACATTATAAGGTCCAACATGATCAGCAATAGCCAGCACTTGAGGATGAGGACATTTTGATTTCAAAGTACAACATTTTCACACGGAGTTTAAAATATGTAGTCTTTTATATTTTTGATTCTTTGTACTGCATCAATCTTATAACTTTTGCACCATAAACCACACAATGTCTGTATCTTGTCTTATTGAATGACACACTGGCTTTCTGTAATAGTACAATTAAGTGTCACAATGTGTACTGGTTGACTTGCTTCCGAGTCATTATGTGGTTGAAGAATCCCACAAGGATACTGATAACGCCACACAGCCAAAACAAGCACTGCTCATGGACATCCCGGCTGAGCCCTGCTCACAGAGCTCATCACATGCAGACTGTGACGTATCACAACAGCTCCAAGATTCAGCACCCAAGGACGACTTTCTGGAAAACAGCCTGGGATGCCAGGACAACGCATTACAGTCACCGGAAACACCAGAGCTAGAGCCCCACTCACCAGAAACACTATCCCTCTCTCCAGCACCTGGACAGAATATGCCCCGCTCACCAGACACACTATCCCTCTCTCCAGCATCTCCACTTCTAAGCTTTTCACAGAAAATGGAGGAATTGGTGTATGCTGGGACCAAACTCTCTGCAAGCCCGCAGATATCAACTAAAAAACGGCGGGCCCCCCAACCACCAAAGACTGTAGGCTCAGCTCTCCCGCCTCCTCCTGTGAGAGCTCTCCGACCGCTGCCACAACGCCAGGGCCCAAACCCTCCTCCATCTGCTGTAGGTGAACCAAAAACAACTGATAACAGCTCTCAGTGATATGTGTCGGGTCCCCGCTATATTAGCAGCAACATTCACAAACGTTTACAAAACAAGCGGGAACCCAGTGTGCCTGTAGCCTTCTCTATCTCTGTTTTATCACGTGATAGAAGGTCTAAGGCCTTCAAAAGGCGTACGGCTGACCCATCTAATCTGCGGCCTGTTATGCATCAGTCTAAGATTGCTGTAGAGACAAAATGTAATTCCATCAAGTTAGCATTTTTAAACACTCGCTCACTAAAAAATAAATCATTTGTGATCAATGATTTAATAACCACAAACAACCTGGATTTTATGTTTCTAATTGAAACATGGCTAGAAGACAACTGCAGTGCAACAGTCCTCACTGAAACAGCCCCTCCTAACTTTAATTTTATAAGTGTCTGCAGGACTGTTAGGAGAGGTGGAGGTGTAGCTGCTCTGTTTAAAGATGTTTATCAATGCAAGCAAGTGTCATTTGGTCAGTACTTGTCTTTTGAATATCTAGGTATTGTGCTGAAAGGTGCTCCACGCATTCTGTTTATCATAATCTACAGGCCACCAAAATACTCTCCAGCCTTTGTTGAAGAGTTCACAGAACTGTTATCAATGATTTCCTCAGAGTTTGACTGTTTTGCTATTGCAGGGGATTTTAATATTCACATAGATAATGCTGAAATCAAAACTACAAAATAAATTATAACTGTTTTAAACACTTTTGACCTGATTCAACATGTGCATGGACCAACACACAACCGTGGACACACTCTAGATTTACTCATCAGTAGAGGTCTAAACATTTCATCCATTGTCATTAAGGATGTAGCTCTGTCTGATCACTTCTGTATTTTCTTTGATATATTGATCTCTGTCACCACTGAATCTAGATCTGTCTCTGTCAGAAAGAGATGCATTAATGAGAACACTAGTGTGCAATTTATGAAGGCAATATCTTTAACACCAAGCATTTCTGCAGACTCTGTTGATCTTCTCCTGGATTCATTTGACTCAAAAGTTAAGAATGTTATTGATGATATTGCACCGATAAAGGTCAGCAAGAAGAATGGCAGACAAAAATAATTTTGGAGAAAATCAACAGCAGTTCAGAATATGAAAAGACAATGCAGAAAAGCTGAGCGGATGTGGCGGAAGACGAAACTTGAAATACACTATAGCATCTATAAAGACAGCCTTCATGCTTTCAATTTGGAACTAGCCACAGCTAGACAGACCTTCTTCTCAAACCTTATAAACAGTAACTTAAACAACACTCGCACTCTTTTTGCTACTGTTGAGAGACTGACAAACCCCCCAAGTCAGATTCCCAGTGAAATGCTCTCTGACAGCAAATGCAATGAGTTTGCTTCCTTCTTTTCAGAGAAGATCAGTAATATTAGGAAGGAGATTGGCACATCTTCCTGTAATACAGATTCGACAGCAATCTCAAAAAGAAGTGACTATGTCTGTTTTTAAAACAATTGATAGCAAAATTTTGGAAGAAATGGTACAGCATCTTAAATCGTCAACCTGCTATCTTGACACACTTCCCACATATTTTTTCAAAAGTGTGCTTAACTGTTTAGAAGCAGATCTCTTAGAAGTGGTGAACACCTCACTTCTTTCTGGGACTTTTCCAAACTCCCTGAAAACTGCAGTTGTTAAGCCCCTTCTGAAAAAGCGCAATCTTGATAACATCATGTTGAGCAACTATAGACCAATATCAAATCTTCCTTTCATAGGTAAGATTATTGAAAATGTAGTTTTTAATCAGCTGAACAACTACTTAAACTCAAATGGATACCTGGATAATTTTCAATCTGGTTTCCGCGTGCATCACAGCACAGAGACAGCACTCATTAAGATAATAAATTATATTCGCTTTAATTCTGATTCTGGCAAAATATCAGTGCTGGTACTACTAGATCTTAGTACTGCGTTTGACACTGTCGATCATAACATACTTCTAGAGAGACTGGAAAACTGGGTCGGGCTTTCTGGGATGGCACTCAAATGGTTCAGGTCATACTTAGAAGGGAGAGGTTATTATGTGAGTATAGGAGAGCATAAGTCTAAGTGGACGTCCATGACATGTGGAGTCCCACAAGGCTCAATTCTTGCACCGCTCTTGTTTAGCCTGTGTATGCTCCCACTAAGTCAGATAATGAGGAAGAACCAAATTGCCTATCACAGCTATGCTGATGATACCCAGATCTACCTAGCCTTATCTCCAAATGATTATAGCCCCATTGACTCCCTCTGCCAATGCATTGATGAAATTAACAGTTGGATGTGCCAAAACTTTCTTCAGTTAAACAAGGAGAAAACTGAAGTCATTGCATTTGGAAACAAAGATGAAGTTCTCAAGGTGAATGGATACCTTGACTCTAGGGGTCAAACAACTAAAAATCAAGTCATAAATCTTGGGGTGATTCTGGAGACAGACCTTAGTTTTAGTAGTCATGTCAAAGCAGTAACTAAATCAGCATACTATCATCTCAAAAACATTGCAAGAATTAGATGTTTTGTTTCCAGTCATGACTTGGAGAAACTTGTTCATGCCTTTATCACCAGCAGGGTGGATTATTGTAATGGTCTCCTCACCGGCCTTCCAAAGAAGACCATTAGACAGCTGCAGCTCATCCAGAACGCTGCTGCCAGGATTCTGACTAGAACCAGAAAATCTGAGCATATCACACCAGTCCTCAGGTCCTTACACTGGCTTCCAGTTACATTTAGGATTGATTTTAAAGTACTTTTACTCGTTTATAAGTCACTCAATGGTCTAGGACCCAAATATATTGTAGATATGCTCACTGAATATAAACCTAACAGACCACTCAGATCATTAGGATCGAGTCAGTTAGAAATACCAAGGGTTCACACAAAACAAGGGGAGTCCGCTTTCAGCTATTATGCCGCCCGCAGCTGGAACCATCTTCCAGAAGAGATCAGATGTGCTAAAACATTAGCCACATTTAAATCCAGTCTCAAAACTCATCTATTAAGCTGTGCATTTGTTGAATGAGCGCTGTGCTACGTCCGAACTGACTGCATTGTATTTCATGTATAATCCTTTTCTATTTCCATTTTAAATTTCATTTTAAATCAATTTCAATACCATTTTAAAGTTTTATTATTTTTGACTCCTTGTTTCTATTGCTGTGAATGATTATTTCACTTTCTTTTATGTAAAGCACTTTGAATTACCACTGTGTATGAAATGTGCTATATAAATAAACTTGCCTTGCCTTTAATTTAATGTCTTTGTTTACTGTCAACACTGTACACTTTGTTCTTGTTGTAACGAATAAATGGACAAAGATATTTAAGATGCACTCAAAAAAATAGCACATTGGTTGAACATGATTTAATCGTGGACAGTGGTTCCACGTGATTACATGATGTTCAACCAGCTTGAAATATTTGTGTTCATTTAACATGAACAGATAACATTCACTAAACATGATTTAAATACTTATTTGTTACTTGAATTAATGTTTTTTATTGAACTTCAATTAATCATGCTATCTTAAATTTAATCCTTGATGTTAAGCCGATATGTTTACATCACTTCCAATGAATCACAAATATTTGTGTTCATTTAACATGAACAGATAACATTCACTAAACATGATTTAAATACTTATTTTTAACTTCAATTAATGTTTTTTATTGAACTTCAATCAATCATGCTATCTTAAATTTAATCCTTGATGTAAAGCCGATATGTTTACATCACTTCAAATGAATCCCATTCAGTCAAGTTACTACTATGTTATAAATGAATGAATATCACCAGTTTTCCCCATAATTCAATGTTGACTATGGAGGCAGCAAATATGTAATAAATTCTTTTTACTAGGGAACAGCTTAAGCAGGTGTCACACTTTCAAAAACATTTCAAACACTTATAAGACATTAAGCCAGAATTTGACAATTTATATAAAACACAAATGTGTACATAAAGGTTTTCCTTTACAATGCAAAATGAAGCAAACAGGTTTACATTCCTACATGTACAACAACCCATTAATAAAAAAATAGCAAAGTGTGTTTGCTTTTAATGCATTTCACAAAAAGAAAGTAACCTGCAATTCCAAAGAAAAAAATATTATGTTTGGGTTATGTTTGTTCATCAGGCCTCCACTGAAGTGCAAAACTTGATCAAACTGCTTGTGTCCATCAAGCTGTCTGTAAATGTATTCTAATTCCAAAATGTGCCTGGATAATTTTTGTAAAGGAAAAGCAAACACAATGTGTGCTATGTGGAACATCTTTGAAAACTATTTAAAATACATTGTCATTCAAACATCTTTCCTTGAAGAACAGTCAGAAGCCATTAAAACCGTCATTGAAAAAAAGTGTTTAAAAGGACAAGTTTAAAAAAAAAAGAAAAAATTAAATAGTCACCATTAACTAACCCATGAGTCATTGAAACCCTTGATGGTTTTCCTTGACCTTCTTTGGGTTAGTTATGGACAAATGTAATTTTTAAGGAAACTATTCCTCTTCACATATGCCTTAATGTACAAAAAAAAAAAATCAAATCAAATCAATAAATGCATTAAAAATGTGTGAACATGAAACATGAACATGTTTTGACTATTTGACACAAAACAGTTTCAAGGTAAAGATCCGGGTGTTCATCAGTCATTTAATGAGGTGTAAAAAGCTTGGTCTTGAGGGCTTGAACTTTGGTGGAGAGTTTGTGTCCATCAAGCTCCAGGAACACTTTTTGCAGGAGTTCAAAGGTGTATCGAGACTCCTTCGGATAACTAAGATTTAGGGTATAAATAAGCCCAATCAGCAATGCAACACCATTAGCTACATTACCAAGCCCTTCTAGTGCTGTAACTCCTTCAAGAACTACTCCAACATCCGCAGGTTCATCACCAACTTCACATCCTTCACATCTGATGACAAAAACGGCCATCACCATTTCTTTGAGTGCAGCTTCAGTGTTTGAAAAATCTACATCCTATAAACAGAAACAAAGTACATTAATACTAATGTACTATAAAATGTATTGTTATACACAAAATATTGTCAGAATATTCAGTCAATAATACCATGTACTCCTTGATGAGATTGTCAGGATCCTCATTTAGGTACACAAACAGGGCTTTGAGGACACACTCCCTCTTAACATTAATGCAGGCACACTAGGGAAAATAAAGAAAATTAGCAACATGTACCAATCAACTAATACATTTTGAAGTCACACAAATCATAAGTTAGAAACAAATTATTAATTTATCTAGAAAAACAATTTTCACAGTTATCATACCTGTGTAAGTGGCAAAAGAAGTTTCCTTATCCTTTGTCCCTGAGCTCCACCTCTCTTGGCAAAGATCCTCAGAAGACTTGGAGTGTGTTCATCCAGCTTTGAGAAGAATTTTGAAATTAAGGCAACAGTTGTTACCCGTGCAAATTCAGCACAAACCTAAAACACAAAGAGAAAAACACCAAAAATTTAATGTATGCCCAAAAAAGCTAGCTAGCCTATGTGTTCTAACTTGCTTGTATGGTGTTATTATTTTTTTTGACTTATTGGCATTTTAATACATTTAATTTTATGTTAAATCCCACTTAAAGATATTAGGGTGAATTAACTCCTATTCTTGGAACAAAGCCGGCCATCTGCTCATAAAGTCAGCAATAAGTGGAGATTCTTTGACAACCTCTTGTCTTCTCAATGCAAATGAAAGGTCCATTAGTCTTCTCACAGTTTGCTCGTTGTTCTTCTTCTTAGCCCCAGAAAGAAGGGATACTCTGATTTGCTCCATGCTGTCAGGAGTTTCACCAGGAAGAAATGAGGGACAAAAGTTTACTTCAGCCTTGCGTGGCTTCTTGACACCAAAAGCTGGATTGCTTACACCCATAGGTTTGTGCTTCATGGAATTAACGGTCAATTCACTACAACCAAGATTTCGCAGCTTGGTTCTGTAATTTGACATTTTATATTTAAGGCTTCTTTTCCAGCCACTGCAGCCTGTTAAGGATCCCTGTTCCTTAAGGCAAGGATGCCGTTTTATAAGGGCTTCTGCCACTTCATTAAATTCAGCATCAGAGAGGTACACTTTGAATTTTATAATTTCTTCAGCAAGTCCATCCAAAATGTCTGATTTTAGCTTTGGGTCTGGATTCAGTAGAGAGCCTTTTTTTTGGTATTCTGAATTGCCTTGTTCCAGCTTAATTTCTGCATCATAGGAGAAACGGGGCACAACAAAACATGTTGGCCAAGAAGACCTTGTATTCGAAGTCAACTCTTGGGGGTCAAGGGATGAAGAAGATGATGCTTCAGAGGATGATCTTGAAGACAGAATGTCTGTGTCACATGTTGTGGGAGATGGAGATACTGCTAAAGAGTCACAGAGTTTCATGACCTTAAGGGTGCTTTTGTTCTGAACATCAGTTGTGGAAGTCAGGTTCACAAATTCATTAAAGTCAGGGTCCATGATTTGAAGTCTGATTTCTCCCAACAAATTACACTGTGTCTGTATCTCATTCTTTAATTCTGCCAAAGAACAAGGGACACCATTCTGAAGTTTCACTTTCTGTGCATCATTCTCTCCCAGAATTACACGCAGGATGATGGTGGAGGTCATATTTACAATCCTGTTGATGAGGAAAAAAAAGTGTATTGTTTAGACTGTAGGTACATAAGCTTCATTCATACAGTTAAACAAGAAATATTTAAATGGCACCTGTTATGAATGAATTTGTCTTTTCAGTGACACCAAACGAAGACCTCCAACCTTGTAGTCAGCCAATGAATAGCCATCAGCTAATTCACTTAGTTCACGAAAGAAAATCTCCCGTGATGGAGAAGAGGTCAGTTCAAAGGCCCTAAAATGCTCCCTATACCAACCACACAGACCTTTAAGTACAAAACACAGTCCCTTCTGCACTATACACATCTGAATAATCTCTGCAAATTCAGGGAGCCCGTCTAAATAGCGACAAACAACAATCATCCCATTTCTGTAACTGACGCCTTTACTGGTGACACTTGTGGTGATCTGGATGAATTCAGTGCCTGGGTACTTGTCTTGGACGACCTGTGTTATTTCTGTTCTTAAAACAGTCAGAGGCACTGTTGACACAGTTGATACGTCTAGTGCAGATTTTTCAAGATGGTACGATTTCAAACTGTGAGAAATCATTAGCTGGTGCTTAGCTGCAAGTGTAAGGGGGATATTTTTGAAACAATTGGTAAGCCGAGCAACTTGCTTGAAAAAGCTATGTTTGGATTCGAAGCGCATGGTCCACAGATGCACAAGTGGACCATATAACTTGATAAGTTCAGGATAGTGTTCCAAGAAGTGCTGTTTTGGAATTAACTTCACATCTGGAAAAACTTCCTGAAACCTCTGTCGGTGTTCAGAAATTTTGCCATCAAGGTATGCAATTGACTCATCAGTGTGAACTGGTGATACCACAAGTTCAACAATATCTTTGAGATCCATAAGCACCAGCCACGCAGGCTCATCTTCTGGCACCATGTGTCCTACAAGCAATGGAAGCAACCTTATCAGGTTCCAGTTCTCGTGAGCATTGCCTCCAATAGTATTCTGGCTGAACATTGAGCGAGGGATTGCATGAGGACTGTTTGTCTTGTCCGTCCATTTATAGGGGAAATTAACAACACGCTCATTGAGAAATTCAAAGGTGAAGTACTTCTTTGATAAAAGCATTGACAAACAATGCTTAAGCTCAAATGGTACAACACCTTCAAAAACATCATGCATGACATCTGGGGGATAGCCAGAGAGAACATGAAAATGAGCAAGGTGTGTGGAGAATACACATTCTTTTTTAACACCAAAACAACAGCTGCCGGTCTGTTGTGCAGATTT
Organism: Oxygymnocypris stewartii; assembly: GCA_003573665.1. Classification (NCBI taxonomy): domain Eukaryota; kingdom Metazoa; phylum Chordata; class Actinopteri; order Cypriniformes; family Cyprinidae; genus Oxygymnocypris; species Oxygymnocypris stewartii. The sequence goes on along the minus strand of QVTF01020201.1, from coordinate 311,569 downwards.
CAGGTGAGCATCATAGCTCTCTCTCTTTCTAAGGCTAAACCTACCTGACCGAACCTCATTAGTCTGAATTTCCAATCTCTTTCCAGTGCAGAATCTGCAGTAATACTCAGAAGAAAAACTTTCAACATAACCAGCTATGCTATGGGCCCCAAGGTTGTCTGCAATCACAACATGAACAGTACCCTTCACAAAATGACCAACTGAAGGAATAAAAATTCCAACTTCTTCTAAATGTGCCAGGTCCTGGAGAAGAGGCTCAAGGATTTTACTGAAGCCGTATTCTTTCACGTCATTACTTTTACACAACACAGCTAAGAAAATTGACGACATTGTTGCATAAGAACTTGTAGGCAAATTGCTTAGAGTCCAATACACTGCACAGAGCTTGTGTGTTCTCCGAGAGGTACCAAGAGGGTTACACACTTCAAAATCGTCAACATACAACCTTAACAAAAGTCTTAAATCATCTCCTGACAGGAATGCATTTTCCCTAAAGATACTGCCATCCTGATATGATGAATAAACAGCTTCATTACGCTCATATCTGTGGTTTGCCAGTATTGTTTCAATCACATCCTCCTTGGCCAACAGCTGTTGCAGGAATTTTAAAATGTGAACATACTGAAAGGTTTTTCTCTGTTGTGAATCAAGGATGTACTCAACAGGTTCAACAACACAGAAGTGACTTTTATAAAACTCCTTGCGCCGATACACTGTGCTTAGTGGACCATGCTGTCCTATTGCTGTGTGCAGTGGATGAGATTCACACACAGCTTTAGCAATGTCTTGAATAATTGCGTCATCACAGGCAAGACTGTGTTCCTGAAACAGATCTTTGAGCCTGTCACATGTAACAGTTTGGGATGAGGTACTCAACAAAAAGTGCAGCTCTTCTAAAAACTCATTAACTGCTATGCCTGGAACATGAAAGAAATGTTCCAATTTCATTAACATTGCTGCAAAATTTTCAACAATAACACCAGGTAGGTCCGGAACTTCTGCACTGCTTTCAAACCGTACATTATCAGAAGCAACTTCATTAACCTGTACACTTTCGTGAATGTCGCTGTCAGACACATGTGTTATAGACGTAGACACTACACCAAACTTAAAGTCACTCAATGAATACGGAGTGTGTTTTCTGTTTTTGTGGGACCTAAAGGTACCGTAAACATTTGTCTGAAAATCACAACCAGAAAACATGCAAGTAATCACTTCATTTTTCTTCAAATGTGTACCGATATGAGCAAAATAATCCTTTTCACAACTAAGTCCACAGTTTGAACACAAAGGACAGCTGAAGGTAGTCAGTTCTGATTGTGCAGGATCTTGATGATTTGCATGGACTCTACTAAGATGGACCAATAAAGCATTCCAAGTCTTAAAAGAACAAGGACAACTTGAATGCATGCATGGGAACGAGTGGCTTCGGCCAAAGTGTTTATGCTTTAACTTGTAATGTTTCAACAAGTTTGATCTAGAAGATGCTGAAAACTCACAGGTCTTACACTTCCACATATCTAAATGGGTCTTTCAGTGTTAAGCCAAAGAAAATTTGTCAGACAATCTAGAAAAAAAGAATTAAAAAAAAATATTAGTAGATTGTTGTTGTTCATGGTTTGAAACCATACCAACAATAATCATTTATATCTACAACAATAAGCTATTACAGCCGGGCCATATACACAATTATTTGATATCTTGATATTGTCAAATTTCTTAACTATATTCAATATATTTCTCAATATGTTTGCATTTTCTTTTAAATACAAAAAGTTGGATTTTCTTGTATGCCCATAAAAAAAAAAAAAACTACTTTAGAACAGCTATTATGGAGTAAAATGCAAACGTATAAAATATTATATATATAATATATAACAAAATATATAAAACATATAAATGAATATAGAAAGGGGCAATACTGGACGCTTGGAACAATGTTTTAGTTAAGCATGCTTGAATCTAAAATATACTAAATTTGTAATATTCCAAAATTCTACATTGTCCTTACAATTACTGCAATATTATCTCTAATATGCATTTTATCTCCCAGCCCTAATGGCTATTCTATCATAAAAGCAGTAGTATCAACAGACATGAAATCACAATGATGCAAATGGATGGACATACAAGTTAACTGTTTGTTTGAGGTTTGATTTGAGTTGTTTGCGTGGTGATCTCTTTCAGGCATAAAAAAATTGTGCATTCTGTCATAAATACATTAGTATAAACCTACATAATAAAGCAGTTGGCTAATATTGTTTTTAATAACACCAATGCAAATAGATAGGACACATACCTGTTTGTTTGCCGTTTAATTCAGCTGATAACACGGCGATCTCTTTCAGGCATAAAAGCTGGCAATCTGTCAAATACATAAGTGTCAACAAGGCGTGTGCATCATAAGCGTTGCCATATTATAATAATCACAATACATTTGTTATGATACAATATTATTGCAGTATTATATTGCAATACATTACCCGTTTTTTTGGAAATAGACTCATTTTACAACCCCTCTAGAGAAAACCAGATAAGTTTGATCTTTTTTTTTTTTTTTTTTTATATGTTCAGACCATCTCTTGGTCTGGCGGAGGCACTTTTAGTTTAGCTTAGCACAGATCACTGAATCGTATTAGTCCAGTAGCATCTTGCGCTTAAATTACCAAATAGTTTCAATAATTTTCCTACATTTTTGAGCAAGATGCTACTACACCAATTGGATTTAATGAAAACTAAAAGTGCCCCCACCAGACCTAGAGATTAGCTGAACAGATTCAAAAATGGTCAAATTCATGTTTTTCTCTATGGGAGTTGTAAAATGAGACCATTTAAATAAAAATAAAAACACTGTAGCTACTGTAGCCTGGTTACAGTCAGTAGCTTATTTCTATTAGTTTATACAACTTTAAAATGTGTGTGGTTCTGAAAGACACAAATAACAAATATGAATAACTAAAAATTATTAGCCATACATACCATTCTAGCAACCAAAGGCGCAAATACCCATTATTGATATTATTAACAATATTCAGTAACCAATAATAATTGTCATTAATGCTTTAAAAACGCACTGAACCATCAACCACACAACACAACATTGTTATAATATCTTTGATCGATGCCATGAAAATGAACAGAGTGCAAAGATGTGCAAACATGTGCAAACTTAGACACATACCTTTTCGTTTGATGTTTAATTCTGTTAATGGCGCGGGACGCGCGGTGATCTCTTTCAGGCATAAAATCGTGGATTCTGTCATAAATTCATCCGTATCAGTCGACATAATAAAACAGTTGTTAAAATTGTTTCTAATCAGACTGATGCAAATGGACGAAAAAGTTACCTGTTTGTTTGCCGTTTAATTCAGTTGATGGCGCGGTCATCTAGGCTTAAATAGTGCAATCAGGCCATAAATACATAACGTTCAACCAATATAATAAAACTGTTGCCTAATATTTTTTCTAACAACACTGATGCAAATGGATAGATGAGTTAACAGTTACCTGTTCGTGTGCTGTTTAATACAGTTTATGGCGCGGCCATCACATTTAGGCTTACAATCGTGGATTCTGTCATAATAACACATTAGTATCAACCGACATCATAAAATAGTTTGATAATATTGTTTCTAATAACAGTGATGGAAATGGATGAACACGTACCTGTTTGTTTTAAGCTTATATTCCAGTTAATGGCGTGGCGATTTATTAGAGACATGCGCAGCATTAACGTATTTTATGAATGTTGCCGCCAGGATATGCAAATTGCGTCACAACAAATTTCCGCTTCCTTTCGGTTGAGAATGTGGTTTGTTTTCAGGCTGTTTTGACATTCAGTCCGGCTGACTTTATAAAAACACACATTTTATATGTGTGATTGACTTTTACTAAACATTATTTGTATCAGTCTGATTTAACAGAAATTTACGACAAATAACAAACCTAAAAACACCAATAACCATTTAATTGCACATCTATAATTATAATCAAGCTATAAATTAATAAACAAAAATATTTAAAATAAATCATAAATATTATGGAAGTTATTATATATATTTTTTTAATTCAGTCAACAGTTTGACTGAGCTAAGTGATTGAAACATGTACTTTTAAAATGAAAACTTTATGTTAAACCAACGAGTGACAGTTTTAAGTCAGTTTAACATGACACAATCATGTTGAAATGAAAAATAGCCAAAATGGCATTAATTCAACATGAATTGTTCAGGTAAAGTGAACAAAACTGAAAAATCATTTTTTTGAGTGTGGGCACTAATGTCGATTTTTTTTGGGGGGGGTCTATTCTTATTCTGTATTGCAAACTACTTACTGGCAAGCTGTTGAAACAACAATCTGACAAAAATGATCAGATATAAATGTGACTCAGCACAGTTTGTTGTCCATGATGAGAATATATCTGTGTGTTTTACTGCCCTTCCATCCCCAGGGGTCAGGTAGAGTCCCATGGAAAAGCAAAACCTGCACTTTTCAAATGGCTGTATATCAAAGATTATAGTATAAAAAGACATTTGTCAGGACAACTACTTATGCTGTTTAGTAAAATATTGTTGGACACAGTTTTCAAACATAAATGTAAAGGTGGTAGGCATGGAAATGGAAAGGCATTTTAAGAAGTGCTTATAGTAAAATACCAAATGTTAGCCATGCCTCTCAAATATGTCATAGAGCTTTGCACAGTGAGCATGCTTAGATAAGCCTTTATTAAATAAAGATAGTATATCTCCTCCAGTTTATTATCAAACGTTTTAAACTACATTACCCACAAACCTCTGTCATTATATCAATGGAAATATGGTGCTATTATTTGTAGTTCAATTAAGTTATGCTTAGTTAGTGTTAGGATCTCGGTAAAGAGGTCATTTCTCACAACATAGCAACACAGCATTATTATTTGAATGTATTACTAACGTAATGATAACAGCAAAACTTACTATGCAACATTACACGGTTTTTAATGCATGTTAAAAGATCGTCCAATGACAGCGAGTCCTGTGTCTGCCTACGCAAGTCTAAGCCAATGACAATGTAGTTGAGCAGAGGCGTAACCCTTACTTGTCCATATATGGTCATGTGTGACAGACTTTTCCGAGTTCTTGTGGTAAATGGAAAGATAATCTGTTAAACATGTCCCCATTAAATATAAATCAAAATGACATTGTATTGTGGGTTAAAACCTGTTACAGCAATAGATTTGCTGATTACAGTGAAGCAGTTTTCCCCCAAACAAGGACCAAATGATTTCTATTGTATTAATATATACACTAATATTAATTCATGTACATTTAAGCTAAAACAAGTGTGCAGTTGTATACTCCTCTGATAATTATTCAATCGTGCAGTATTTTCTGAACAAAGATAAGTGCATCTACCATTCTTCAAAAGTAGTGCTTCTGTAACATTTACAGTATATCTATAGTGTATTAATGGTTTAGACTGCATTTAAACACTTCTGTGTTTCCTGGAAATGAAACATAAAATCTTGCCATTCTTAGCGCTTCCAGTTTAACTAAAAGTATAACAAAAGCAAAGAGGCATAATTAATGCACAAATGTGTTACTAATTTTCCAATGTTTATTGATATGCCAAACTTTTTAAAGATAAACGTACTGCCCAGAACAGCTTCCTCTTTCATCCAGGTACTTACCCATTTTGTGCCACTATGAAGTAATGAAAAAAAAAACATGATAAAAATGTATTCGCATAAACATTATCAATCTTTTTAGTTGTTATTGATTAAGTAATTACTGGTTAATTGGAAACAAATATGTAACTTAGAATTATGTAACGGAAAAACCCTATAAAACAACATAGTGTAATATTCTAAATAAATACATAAATCAATAAAGCAATCAATTTTTTTATTTTAAATTATTAATCTTAACATAAAATTAATATTTAATAATAAACGCATAAGAGTATATAAAAAGCTAAGTGTGTGAACCTGAGTGGCATGCTGGTACGACTAATCAAACTATGCATGTGGATTACTGAGCAATATGACGAAAAGCAGTTGAACTTAATAAGCATCATCAAATACATAACATATTTATTTAATTTTTTTGTGTATCAAATTTTCTAAAAATCAATCATTATATCTCTAATTATAAACTAGATTTAAAAATACCTGAAATAATCAGAACAAACATTTGAAATGTTCCTTTATTTTTGCTCTTATGATGACAGCAGTGTGATTCAAACTGCAACAAACCAGCCATTAGAATGTGACTAACCAGTAATAATAGTAGTAAAGGAGATGAATGGGTGAAAACATCAACCTTTAGAATCAATATTCAAATTGAACTTTAACTGTTTTAGCTGAGATAACATCAGTGAACATTTTCAGGTGATAATAACATTTAATAATAACATAAATTGAACAGCTGATACAGTTGACAATAACATAACAAATATTACAGTGTTTAAAACACTAACAATTAATTTATTTAAAAAAATACATACAAACTGACTATATCCCAACAAAAGAAGATGGCTCCCAAGAGTCTTTCCACAGAAAACGAAATCCAAATCCAAATCCAAATGCAATGGAATTAATTTATGTGTGATTTCTGTGCAATGTCTTAGCCACTAGGGGTAGTTACATAGGGCTATACAGGCATCTAGTGGCAGCACAATGATATTACAGATAATAAATTGTGCAAAATGTTAATCTTGTCAGTTTACATATAATGCATTCTGATTCTCCACAAATTAGTGTCGTTACTATGAAAAACAAGTTGAATGTGACACGAAACTGGTGTCTGAAAAGAATATAAATAAATATATACACACACATTAAAAGGTTATTTTTTGGGGGGGGGGGGGGGGGGGGGGTTGTTCGTCTAGGGCGTCAGATTGACTAGAAATGGCCCAGCTAACAAGTTTTTATTTTTTGTTCTTATGCAATAATAGAACAACAAATACAAAGACAAAGAAAGAACAAAAAACAACGAGGGTTACACACAATAATCCAAAGCATACTAAATTAGCTTATAATACTTACATGCAATAGAATTATTAGTTTCTCCACGAGTTTACATCAAAATCTTTCCTGAAAATAACAACATAAGAAGTTTTCTTTGAAAATGTACATTTATGAATGTAAAATTTAGCAAGAAATAGCAATAGATTAATATTACATTTCCAGTGAGAAGGGTCTAAATTCAAAGAGTAGCATATTTTTGGGGTTATGCAGAAATTTGAATATTTTTTAACAAAATTGGAAAAGTGAGTAAACACAGTCCCAAAACAAATGATTGATTGTTTTTTCAGACTGAAGGCAAAAAGAACAATTGGGGGAAATACTATTGTTAAATGTATCAAGTTTGTAATTTACCGGATAGCAATTATGGATAATTTTGATAGAGACTTCAACAACTTTATTAGATAAGAAGAATTGAAGAACTCTTCCCATTCTATATAACTGAATATGTTATTCCAAAAGCTCACACAAGCAGGTAAAGAATTCTGAGATCTATTAATAATTGAACTCCTTTTGAGAATTTATCTGTCGACCAGAAATCAGAATTGGTTGAACTTCAGAGATTTGTATTCAAATTGAAGTAATATAGCTGAACCTTAAAAAAAAAAAAGAATAAAAGTCTGGGTATTTGAACTATATGTTTTGCAAAAAGTGGCCCAATTTTCCTGGATTCACCCTATAAATACCCATCAATACCATGTGCAATAATATACACTTAGTGTATATATACAATAAATGGTTTATTCATAAATCTGGCTTTTAAAAATACAGAATCAAGAGTTTAACTGTTGTTCGGTGTTATCTGAATTACACCTTCGGAGTCCTGTCCATTATTACATCTTATCACAAATAATATACGCAAAATAAAAGGTTCTAGGAAAACATTCTTTATTTTTCGTAATACACTGTATGAATTTCCACTGTATGCTTCTTTTATGTTTTCATTTTGAATTGGTTTTAAAAGGAAAGTAAGCAGAGTGCCCTGCTGAAAAACACAATAGAAACTGTAATGATTTGAATGGTTATAATGGGAATTGTATTGGTTTTAATGGAAACTATAATGGTGTGTACTGGTATGTGATGGATTATATTGGTGGGATGCTAAATCCTATTGGGAAAATGTCCAAAACACAATAGAAATGTAATGATTTAATGGTTATAATGGGAATTGTATTGGTTTTAATGGAAACTACAATGGTGTGTACTGGTATGTGATGGATTCTATTCGTGGGATGTTAAATCCTATTGGAAAAATGCCCAAAACACATTAGAGATGGAATGGGTTTAATGGTTTTAATGGGAATTGTATTGGTTTTAATGGAAACTATAATGGTATCTACTGGTATGTGATGGATTCTATTGGGGGGATGTTAAATCATGTTGGGAAAATGCCCAAAACACAATAGAAAATGTAATGTTTTTAATGGTCATAATGGGAATTGTATTGGTTTTAATGGAAACTATAATGGTGTCTACTGGTATGTGATGGATTCTATTGGGGGGATGTTAAATCATGTTGGGAAAATGCCCAAAAAACACTACAAATGGGAATTTTGTAATAGTTTAAATGGATGGTTTATAATGGTTAATGGAAACCATTGGAGTTTTGGTGATGGTTTCTATTGGACTTCTATTGTTTATTTTAGCAGGGTTATTATCTTCCGAAGCACTAGGTGTCCACACTATTGTTTACTAGTGATGCAAAGTCCGATTCATTTCCGCGAAACAGTTCTTTCTGGACAGTTCGGCTCATTTAACCGGTTCTTTCCGGACAGGTCGACTCAATGAACCGGTTCCGGATAGGTCGACGCATTGAACCGGTTCTTTCCGGACAGTTCGGCTCATTGAACCGGTTAAATTTCTTTACACATTTATTTTCTAACAACTCAGTGCCATGTTCACTTAAAATATGATCTGCATGCAAAATAAACCATATTAAAACTCAGGTTTTTCCGTGTTTTAATAAAAACACTTTATTAATAAATATCTTTAATAAAACAATAAAGCATATCTCCGGTATCCTACGTTTTGTTTGTTATAAAGAAACTTTGCGCATCAGGTTCGTTCAAGTCCGCAGTGATACAGCAACACACTCATCAGAATCTTCGGCGATCCTCTGCAAACTTTAGCACGGCTCATTCGGTTCTTGCGGAGTCCTCGGTAATCATCGGCAAGCTTCGGCACGCCTCATTCGGTTCTTGTGGAGTCCTCGGTAATCATCGGCAAGCTTCGGCACGGCTCATTCGGTTCTTGTGGAGTCCTCGGTAATCCTCGGCAAGCTTCGGCACGCCTCATTCGGTTCTTGTGGAGTCAGACGTGCCACTTCGACTGTGCGTCCTGCGTCATCAATCCGGAACTAGAGTTCGATTTGTTTTCTCCACCGGTTCGGGGAACCGGTTACTTCCTGAGAACCGGCTCAAAAGAACAACTCGTTCAAGAACCCAACACCACTAACGCGTTAGTGTTTAGCCTCGGGTTCCTGTGAGATCGCCTTGTGTGTGAACGCAGTGGTCTGCGTGATCAGGATGACCCGACCCTGGTCCATCTATCTGATCGAACACCTGGGGCCAGTAGTTCAGAAAGTTTAATCCGGATCAGAATGAGCTGGACTTGGAAATCCCATGTTTTGCTGTGCAGGATCAGGTAACCCATCTTACTTTAGTGCAGGTCTTTCAGAGCAGAATCGGATTGGATCACCCTGATCCAGATTTCCAAACCAAGTGTTGCCAACTGCTTTCAATTAAAGTAACGTTAGCTAAAACTATGACTACTAACTGGCTGATCTATATAAAGGTGAATATAGATCCGGTTTGCCTCCCAGCAGTGCACACAGTGAAATTATGCCCTTTTGACATGCTTCAAATATGAAGAAATGTATATATCATCAGTAAACATTGAAGTCTCTGATTTTATTTGGGTCGAAAAATCACAACTGAATCCATCCTTCTGATGGGATCAGGATAACCCTGTTTTTTTTGGATCAAATATATCCCAAACCGAGTTCAACGTTTTGGAAAACCCAAAGGGCAGGTTTCATCCGGATCAAATGTAAGATTGGATTACATGCTCTGATCTTGGTTCGGAATCCCTCTTTTGCTTTTGAAAAACCCATTTCCAAGATTTGATCCGAAATCCCACTGGATTACTTTTGAACCTGATGATTACAGAAGTTAAATCATGAGCTTAACTTAATGCTAGACACACAAAGCGACCAAGAGCATATCGAATCAGTCTTGGAAAATCACCTAGTTAATTATTTGGTTAAGCAGCAGTGTTTTAATCTCAGTAGATTTATCAGAGAAAATACCTGCCTTTCTAATACGGTCATGAGGACTGATAATTACCCTAGAAACCACCTAGCAACCAGCCCACAACATAACGATATCACGATCCGAGTGTCACAAACAATGACATGATGGAGCTCTTTTGATTTGGACCAGTTTAGCAATCCACCTAGCAACCAGTGAGCACCTCACAGCAGCCACCTAGCAACGCTCAGGACACCGTGGTGTATCTGTAGGGTGTCGTTTGATGGCTGATTGTCTGTTGTTGAGATGCTCTCTCTCAGTCCTCAGGGACAAACACAGAGAGATGCCTCAGACTCCACACACGAGGAGAGCGAGTCCAGACAGTGGTTTACAGCCGGTTCTGGACACGACACTGAGTGCTCGAGAGACGAGCGGAGGACAGGAGGACGAGTCTCCGTCCAGAAGCACCGGCAGCAGTGAGTTCACGCTCCTCATCAGGGTCTCTGTGCCTCTTAGAAAGACTAAATTCTGACTTCATTAGGTTTCCAATCAGTCTTAAGTATTCATAAAGTGTTGCGTGCACTGTAAAAAAACAAACAAAATCTCAGTTTTTTTATTTTTCAATACAGATATCTGAACATCCTTAAAGTGCCCCTATTGTGGATTTCTGTAAGTGAAGGAGAACATCCGTGTGCTCTGTGTATAAAGTTATCGTCTCACAGAAGGAGTCGACTCTGACTCATTGAAACGAGTCGTTTTTTAAACCAATCCAGCATCAAACATTAGCATATCCCCGCCCACTTGTTGGTCTGAATGCAAATTCTTTGCCACTAGGTGTCACTTTTGGAATGTTGAAAATGTTTCCACGGTAACGCTGTACACAAAGTAACACTGCGCCCACTGCTTTAAATTAAATCGACCAATCAGAGCAGATTAGCGTCATGCAGAGAAGGGCCTTGGAAAATGAATCATTGAGCAAATAAGGTAAAAATAAATGCATATTATAAGACAATAAAAGTGTTTTTTTTTTACCTTGCATGCACGTCAACTTGTTGACTCCCAAAACCAAAATATGAATTTTCGTAACCCATAATATCAGTACTTTAAACCAAAATATGTCTACTTGGATGCAAATGTACATTTTTGAAACGCTGAAGAAAATGAAGTCAGTTTAAGCTTAAAAATAGTACCGATATCTTCCGATGTTTTCCGTTTTGCCCGATTGGCAGATATTTGTTCTGGTTTTAATCAAACGCACTCCGTTTTTCAGAAAACTTCTTAACTCATATAATTTTGCTCCTCCAGTAAATGCGTCTGGATTTAATAGTCTTTAGACATGTGCACGGCAGAAAAAGACAAAGACCGAGTGCTCAGAAGCTCCAGTTATTATGCATTCGAAGCGTCTTAAAGGGATAGTTCACCCAAAAAAATTAAACGGTTGTATTAAGTTAGATTAAGAAAGTCATGCCCAAGGATAACTTGAGAGCGAGTAAAACAGCCTAATTTAAATGTTTAGGTCTACTATGTCTTTAAATGTCCTCTGGCTAGCTTTTAAGGAAATCGTAGGTGTTTAGTGGGAATTGTTTGTTTGGGTTTCACACAGCACTGAACTGAAATATGATCTAGCTTTACTAACACTCATGCTATTCAAAACTCGTCCAAAAATGGTTTCTGAACTGGTTTTCCATCTGTAATGTTTTTAGGGCTATTAGCAGAGAAACGAAAGACGAGTCCATACTTCAGTGGAAGGAATGGCGGTAAGTGGCGGGTTTTATCTTGACGTGATGTTTCTCACGATACTCCGACTTGATGTCATGTAAACACGCTGTACTTACACAAGCCTGGTTTTGTTTGTGAAACTGACCTGGGCTGCGTTTCCCAAAAAAGCACTTGTGGATCTACGAGTGCTCTGGAGTCATCTTAAAGCCAGGTCACCTGCAGATTACACCTGCAACTTTATTCAAGTGCAATGCAATTAGAATTAAAGTTTTCATTGTGCTTTATTGTACACTTTATTACTCGTTTTTTATGAATTTATAAATGAAATAATAAAAAATGGCAGGAAAAAAAATGAATAAAACCAGCCGGAAATAACGTCTTCACACATATTATGCACTATATAGTATAATATATTATACTTATCACTTATATAGTTATTATACTTATATTATAGTATCTGTCTGGAACGCAGCATTAGGTTAACATCTCAATAAACGAGTGTGTACTACAAATACGAGCCTTTCTATAAATGGACATTTCAGCACTTAAGCAGCACTTAACCAAGCGGAAACCTCTCGCTATCTCGTGAAACCAACACGGACTTAAACTGTAATTCATCGGCTGGCTCCAAAAGGAAGTCAATCCCATAGACCCCCCCCATGTTAAAATACCCAACTTTACAGTAGAAAAAAGTATTTTTACAGTCTGGTACAAAAAGTGGTTTTGGTCTATATCGTTAATTTTGCCCTTCGTGATAACTATGAGGGGGGGGATTTTTTTATAACTCATCCGTTTAAATTATATTAAGCCTTTAAAGTTCTGCATAATTAAGGAAGTGGCCACTTGAGTGACAGGTGGATTGCCGCTGCCCTCACCACTGTTGCGCTGGGTGGGCGTGGTTTCAGCAACAAGCCCCACCCACATTCCGCCGGTTTGCCCATTTTCGATTATCCGGGAGTGACGCGCTGCCAAGATGGCGATGGCCGGCTCCGCCCACTTTGAGCTTCAAAAACCCTCTTCAGAAACCGACGGGTGATGTCACGGACACTACGTCCATGTTTTTTACGGTCTACTATGCACTTAACGCACGGCTACGTGCGATTGTGTTAAGTGCCGTTTTGGGAAACATGTGGGAAATAATAACAAACGTTCGTAAAATGACTCGAGCGCTAAGATCAATCGTTATCGGTTGTAGATATGCATATCCATGTTAAATGCAGCATCAGTCACTGAGTTAGTATCCAAACAACCCAGATGTGTTCTGTGGTCGTAAAGCATCGTCCAGCGCTTTCACGCTTCGTTACAGGATAGCTTTTGTTGCTAAATTCAGTACCCTAGCTATTTTTCTTCCAAAAGCACCTAGCAACAAATGTAGCCATTTTTTTTACATTTATTTGCCAAGTTTTAACAGCATTTGATTAGTGACTCAGACAATAAAACGGCACAAATTGTCATCCAGATTGCACAAAAGATGCCTCGCGGTACACGTGAATTAAGTTAGCTGCTATTTGCAATTGACCCTTCGTTAAGCCACGCCTGAAAATCGCTACAGACCAATCGTGGCTTAGCAACCGTAACTAGGCGCAGCAGGTCTGGCAAGCTTTCGAGCGAGGGAAACATGCCGAAGCGTTGTGCGTATGGATTGTGCAAATCTGCATCTGCCAAATCCCATAAGTATTAACCATAAACATAATTTTCAACTTGTCTGCTTTCTGCATACCGGTGTTCTGACGATTCAGGTGCTACCTGATCAGATTGTGCTACCTCCCATTAAAAAAAATAGGTAGTACAAATCGATAGCGAAAAATGCTACCTATCAGATTGTGTTACCAGCATCTTATTCATGCGGTTTGAGGATTTTTTTTAATGTCCATACCTAGCCTTACCCTAAACCTACCCGTCCACACTTACCCTTATCCTAAACTTACCCTTAAACCAATGCAAATATATTACTAGTAGCACAATCTGAAAGGTAGCACGTTTTGTCTGTACACCGGCAGTCGATTGGTCGCCGCATACAGTTTTCATTGGCTTTAGCGACAACTACCGATGATATTGGCACTGCCCTTATTTTGTTACCCCTTGGCTTCTGCCACTGCTGTGGCAGACTCGTGCAGGAGGACTTTGTTTGTGTTGTTGATGATGTATGGCTCAGCTCAGCATCTCTGGCTCTTGCCAGGTCCAAGTCGTAGATTAGACCCACAACGTGTGAGCAGTAACGTTAGCCTGGCACGTTAAAAATATGAGCGGGAGAATGTTATCATTGCAAAGTGGTCGTTAGCCTGGCGCGTTAAAAATATGAGCGGGAGAATATCATTGCAAAGTGGTCAGGCTAATGTCTTGTGTTTATTCCACAAGATTTATGGATAAGCTGTTTGATTTATAATTATTAGATTATTATAAAATTTCACTTACCCTGCTGTGCATGAACATAGCGGTTCCTCAATTTGTGTGTTTCCCATTTGAATGGTCAGCGTGTGAGGTGGCTGCTGCTTGCGCTGGGACCTAACGTTATAGGCTTTAGCTTAAATTTTGATGAAATTATTCTCTAATCGGTTGCATATTATGTCGTGGATATATCCCTCGAATGCATACTGCAGTCCCTTTTGTTTTGCTCTCAGATATTTCACCTGTTTGCCAAAAATTACTAATTATTTCCTTGGGAATGTCTGACACCGGTGCATACATACTGTAATAGACGTGCCAGGCAATGTTGCCAACTATTTTCAATGGAAAGTAGCTAAAGTCTGCTTGAAAAGTCGTTAAATGTCGCTAGATGACGTCATGCGTAAATTTGCATATTGCACATTATTGCATAATGACGTAATCACGTCCTATTATATATTTTAGAGTGTGACATTTTAGCTATTTTAAACGTGTGTAATATTCTAGCTTTGTGTATTTGTGTATATATATTGTGTGCCGTTTCTGGTGTAGTTTCCCTTTTTGGGCCACTAGGTGGTGCCATTCCCTTATTTTTGACTTTGTCAGAGTGAGTGACTTTTGACCTTAATAGCAGCCATTTTGCTGTACTCAGTTGATGCTGATATCCACATGGTTAATGCAGCTATTGTCCATCTATTCATCATCTTTGCAATCGTACGCAGAAGCTTTGTCTGTAAGTGTTAGAATGTTTAAGTTCTTTATGTCCATCTTATGTTTGGTATTGGTGATGTTGCTCACGATATAATTTATGTTTAGAGAGGTTATTTTCAGTACAGTTTCACTCATCCTCATTTTTATTGTGAAGAGCATGTGCGTTTTTCCTATAAATGAACAGTTGACAGTGAATGTCTTTATTGCACATTTTTTTAAAGTTTTCTTTTTCCCTTTATTTCAGTTTTACTCTGTTCCACTTGTATTGGAAGTGATGGTCGGAAATAAATCCATGCTACAATTTAATGTCTCTGTGGAAAGAGTTATCTATCTGCCTAGTTAAAGAAGGGGAACTCTTTTATGAGGGCGGAATAGTAAAAAGACAGTAACTCAGATTGCTACATCGATGAACAGGATTGCAAGCGCTGCATTCACGTCAAAATGTCCTTGTCAGAGAAACATATGGCGCTTTTCCACTGCATGGTACGGTACGGTTCGGTACGGTACGGCTCAGTTCGGGTCGGTTTGCATTTCCACCGCAGTTTAGTACCGCTATAGAGTGGGTGGGATTATTCATGCGTCGTTATAATTGCGCCGCCTCTACTGCCGTGACATCATCGTAAACGCGCCACAACCAAACTCACAACAAAGAAAGGAGACGGAATAGTGTTCTTCACTCTCGGCATGTGGATGTTTTTAACAGCAATGGAGAGGTCTATTGAGAATGCTTGGGATGTACCCTCAGCAGCAGAGACTGGTGACAGTGACACGGGCTGTAGATGAGGAGTGCAGGTGTGCTGCGTTACTTCATTAAGTTAGTTAACTATTCATGCAGCGTGTTCTGTAAAGTGAATTATCAATAAACTTTTGAATATTTCAAAATGTACAATGTATCTCTTGTTTTTTTATGTATGTGATGGTTTTTTAAAATCGTGGCATTAATCATTTGTCTTTTTCAAGAGGTTCATTACGTGCTCATACAATAATACATATTTAATATAGTCTGGAGGTACACTTATTCGATCAGATTGTTTTTAATTGAAGCAAAACACAGATACAAAGGTAAAAATATAAACAGAAGACATACTATGAAAAATATAGCAAGTTCAAAAGTATATACATAAGGCTTTTTCCTTCGGCGTCGCGCCATCAAGCTCTCGCTGGATCCGCTCCTCGGCTATCAACGGGAGGAACGTCTGTACCTCCTCAACAGACAACGAAACAGATAATTTGTGGTTGATGCAAAAAGGTGCGTTTGTTGAAACAAAAGCTGCGTCCGCTCCTACGCTGGCTGTGCTGATTTAAATCTAGCGGGTCGGGCTGTAGAGGAGGGTCTCATGTCGCAAGTTCAGTGATGCAGTAATGACGATTCTCTCTGGCCAATCAGTGATCAACAGAGTTTACACGTCACGTTTTGGTAACGGTATGGTACGCTTGGAACCTCGGCTGAGGTGGTACTAAAAAAGTACCAGGTACCAGGTACAGTACCCAGTGGAAAACCCCCCAAAAGTGAACCGTACCGAACCGTACCGTGCCGTACCATGCAGTGGAAAAGCGCCAATAGTCTGAGGACCAGATCTGTGTGTTCACGATCATCAAGACGCTCAAGCAAGTGTAGCAGCATTGGAGGCCCGTGCAAAGGCTGAAGCTGCACTGACTAGAGCCACATATGCACAAAAAGAGATAGAAGTGAGAGTGAAACAAGCTCAAGTACAGGCTCATCTTAAAGTGGAGGAGACTCGTCTGGAGGCTACATTGAATGCACTTCATCAAGAAAGTGAGGCAGAAGCTGCTGCAGCATCAGTGTTTGAGGCAGCAGCAGAGACAGGGGAAATAGAACCGCTATCTGATGGAAGAGGGCTTCTTTCTTCACATGAATCGTTACAAAGGACTGAGAAATATGTAGAGGATCAGCACAAATACAAAGAAGGAGACTTACCAATGCTGGTAGAGAGCACTGAACACAAGCCATTGGCTCCATACTCGGTTAATCTGCTACAGCCTCAAGCCATTAAGCAGCATAGTCCTTTTAAGGCAGGGCTCTAGAGTGCGACCTAATTTCTCAAGGGTGCGACTAAAAAAAATCTGAGGGCGCACCTGTGCGACCAGCCGTTCGAGAAGAGAAAGAAAAATATCCGCGACTCTGAGTCTCCCTGTGCTTTAACAACAGACACACATTAGGCTCATATCGTGGTCTAAACCAATCAGAGATAGTGAAGGGCGGACCCCAAACTTTTGTCTATGATGCATTTTTGCTATTCCCAAATCAGAAGCGAGATCGCTCACGTGGAGGAGTTTCAGCACGCGCAACATGATAGAAGAGAGAACTAGCCATTAAACCATGCTAAAACTTTAAGCATGTGGCTGTTATATTAAACTAAGTTTATTTAATGGGTTTTTATTTTATTTTGGCTTCTAAGTATTATAGCCGTGTTTCTTCTAACACAACTTCCTTCCCTTCACAGCGGCGCGCATTCGTTCCTCCCTGACCAAAACTGAACGTCAGAATCAGATCAATCGTTTGTCGATTGTTGTAAAATGCCGTCTTTACAGTTACTAAATTGCTGGACATGTTTGATAATAAAATGTTGAAAGTACAATCCGCACGAGAGACGCTGTTCCCCAGGCTGAAGTGTGTGTGTGTGTGTGTGTGTTTGCGCGGCGCGCTCTAAAACTGACAAGCAAAGTACACTTTGAGCTTCAGACATGTCCAAACGATCAAATACACACAAAACATGTAAAAACGGCCGGCTTGAAGAGTATTCACTTAAACACAGTTTATGTCTTAAAGTGAACAAGAACAGTTGGGAGAAAATTGTGTGTCAATATTTTGTTTTAGTGACAGACTTGTGCTTCATTAATGTTAATCAAAGAACAAAATGCAAAGAGAAAATCACTCACAGCTCTTAATCTGAATAAAGTTATAGCTTTAAGCATTAATCTATCAATACATACAGTGAAAACTATGCAGTTTTCATTTACGTTTGATCACTTTCAGATTTCTTTTGTAGCTATTACTTAACTGAACATTAATGTTAGTAGACATTCATGGAAAAATTTAATCACTTTTTTATTTCATTTGTACATTTGTTTTATGGTATGACAAATGGTATATTTGCCAGTTTGTTTACCTTTTGTTTCTTTGTTCATGTTCTTACTCTATCTTATCTTATGTATATAAAACACTAAAAAATCCTAATTAAAAATACAGTATGAGCACAGACAGACCAGGTGTTTTCTTTTTCCTCTTTAAATACTTTTTTTTAATAATGTTTAGTGAAATTATAGTAGTCTGAGGTGGGATGGGGCACTGGATTTTTTTATAAGTTTAAGGGGAGGGTTTGAGAAGCCCTGCACTCGAGCATCCCTTCATTCAGACACAGTGGAAGATCTGATAAGAATCAGTGTAGAGGGTCAAGTCTGGAAGATGTTGATGCTAGAGAGAGTGTGGTCAGCGGGTTTAGCCGAGGCCAAAGATCAAGAAGGACAAACTACAGGAGTTGGCCATCCAAGGGGCATGTGACTGCAATGGAGGATAGTCCATAAGACATTAAGCCATAAGAGTTTCAGTTTGACACCCTTCAAACACTTCATTTAGATTTTATTTTTATTTCATTTATCTTGAGATGTTTTAACTTTAAGCACTTTAAGCACCAACAGTTTTTCATTAAGTTACCTTTCTTGTAGAATTGTGCTTCAAATAAGAACTTTATGTTGACTAGATTGTTAGTTAATCGTTTACTAGTCAATATTGCCTATATGAAAATTTGGGTGCACCTAACTTTTGTGCTGGTGCACCTAAGAAAAAAAGTTAGGCGCACCAGTGCAACCAGTGCAAAAAGTTAGTCTAGAGCCCTGTAAGGACTTGCCAGTGAAATCAACAACTACTCAAATCCTCACAAATGCCGCTACACCCCTTAGCTCCCATACTATCCATACTCAAGCTGAATCCATCAAACAGGCAGGTGGAAACATATCACAGTTTAATTCTGCATTGCCTGACGCACTA
This sequence comes from Oxygymnocypris stewartii, assembly GCA_003573665.1. Taxonomy (NCBI): domain Eukaryota; kingdom Metazoa; phylum Chordata; class Actinopteri; order Cypriniformes; family Cyprinidae; genus Oxygymnocypris; species Oxygymnocypris stewartii. The sequence goes on along the minus strand of QVTF01020201.1, from coordinate 292,494 downwards.
CCTCCTAAACAAAACATTACTTTCACAAGCCACTCTTCCTCGCATCGCAATGAGTGCCATGCTGCTCGCTCAGATGTGTTCGAGGTCGCAAAGTTCCTGGCCCGTCGTGATCTTCTCACAGGTGGACTTTCAAGATTCAATGATAAGCCTGAGAACTATTGGGCGTTGAAGTCCAGCATGGTCTGGAAGCGGCTAGAGGAATGCTATGGTTCCGCCGAAGCAATGGAGCTAGCTCTCTTTAACAAACTTGAACGTTTCCCTAAGCTGTCGAACAAAGACCCTCAACGTCTCAGAGAGCTAGGAGACCTACTTCTTGAGTTACAGACAGCCAAAGCTAAAGGGTTATCTGCCCAGCTTGACCTACCTAGATACTTCACGAGGCATCAGCTCCATTCTAGAGAAACTCCCATACAGTTTACAAGAGAAATGGATGTTGCAAGGAACTCGATACAAACAAGAGTATGGTGTCAGCTTTCCCCCCTTTTCATTCTTTTGTGATTTAATTTGTTGTGAGGCCCGCATGAGAAATGATCACAGCTTTAATATGAATATGTGTAATGCTACATAATCCAGTTGTGAGAGATTTCCAAAGGCAGTCAGAGCTCCTGTTACCGTTCACAAAACAGAAATTGACAATGCCACACCAAAGGATGAATCTAAGAAGGCAAATGACAACCTCAATAGACAATGTCCTATCCATAAAAAGCCACATCCCCTCAGAAAGTGTAGAGGTTTCAGGGAAAAAGCCTTGCAGGAAAGGAAAGATTACCTCAGAGAGAACTCCATATGCTTCAGATGCTGCTCCTCAACTACACACCAGGCGGATTGTAAGGCCGTAATCCAGTGCTCTGAATGCAATAGCGACAGGCATATAGCTGCACTTCACAATGGTCCAGCCCCCTGGTTAAAAAAGGCTGATACAGAACCCTCAAGATCCTCACAGATCCACATGCACGGAAGTATGTGGGGATCGTAATAGCGGAAAGTCCTGTTCAAAGATCTGCCTGGTAAACGTATACCCTAGAGGTGAGCCTCAGAACAAACAAAGAGTTTATGCAGTTATGGATGATCGGAGCAATAGGTCTCTGGTAAGATCGGCCTTCTTTGAGATGTTTAAGGTTGCAGACAACATGGCACCTTACACGCTCAGAACATGTGCGGGCGTCACACAGACGTAGGCGTAGAGGGCGTAGAGCTGACGGGTTTATAGTAGAATCGTTTGATGGGAAGACAATCCTTTCTCTTCCATCTCTCATAGAATGCAATCTCATTCCAAATAACAGAACAGAGATTCCAACTCCAGAGGCTGCACAATACCACAGACATTTAAGATCGGTAGCCTCTAAAGTTCCAAGTCTAGATCCAAAGGCCAAAATTCTGCTTTTACTCGGAAGAGATCTTATTCAGGCACACAAGGTAATGGAGCAATGCAATGGACCACAACATGCTCCCTTTGCTCATAGGCTAGCCCTGGGGTGGGTTATAGTTGGAGATATCTGCCTTAACGGGGCCCACAAACCTTCAACAGTCGATGTTTTCAAGACTCACATTTTGGGAAATGGACGCCCCAGCCACATGAGTCCATGCCCAAACAGTGTGCATGTGAAGGACTGTTTAAATCTTCATTATGAGTCAAAACATTCCTTCACCCTGAGCAGATAAGCGTGCCGATGCAGAATGAATGTCTCATAGGTGAATACGTTTTCTGCTACACAAGGAATGACGAAAAACTAGCTCCCTCCATGGATGACTTGGCCTTCCTGAAGATTATGGAAAGAGAATTCCATCAAGATGAGTCAAATAGCTGGGTTGCCCCACTTCCGTTCCGTAGCCCACGGCACCGCCTCCAGAATAACAAGGTTCAGGCTAACAACCGGCTCATGTCGCTGACTCGCAAACTAAGAACACACCCAGAGATAAAGGAGCACTTTGTGGATTTTATGCGTAAGATATTCAAGAACGAGCATGCAGAATTGGCACCCCAGTTGCAGAAGAATGAAGAGTGCTGGTATCTGCCAATGTTCGGGGTGTACCATCCAAAGAAGCCCGGACAGATAGGAGTAGTATTCGACTCCAGTGCTCGACATCAGGGCGTCTCATTAAATGATGTCCTGCTCACTGGCCTTAATGTAAACAATAACCTTTTGGGGGTTCTACTGCAATTCAGGAGGGAACGTGTGGCAGTGATGGCTGATATCCAGCAAATGTTTCACTCCTTCGTGGTAGCAAAAGAACATCGGAACTATCTACACTTCCTTTGGTACGACAATAATGACTTAAACAACGAGGTGCTGGAGTACCAGATGCGAGTGCATGTTTTTGGTAACAGCCCATCTCCAGCAGTTGCCATATATGAGCTCAGGAGAGCTGCTCTCACTGGCGAACAAGACTATGGACCTGAGGCAAGGCACTTTGTGGAAAGGAACTTTTATGTGGATGATGGCCTTACCTCCCTCCCCACGGAAGCCATCAAGCTACTCAAGGCCACTCAGGAAATGCTGGCTCAATCTAATCTACATCTTCACAAGATTGCTTCCAATAAAGTGGAAGTCATGAAAGCATTTCCTTCAGAGGATCTTGCAAAGGAGTTAACGAATCTAGATCTGAACACTGGCCATCCACCTGTCCAGAGAAGTCTGGGAGTGAGTTGGGACATGACTGAAGATCATAGGTGGTAAAAGGCGCATCAGCGGCGTGATCTTTCAATGTGTTCAGTGTCGCAAACTGCGGGGAAGGATTCTAACTCTGACAATGTCTGATTTACCTCCTGAGAGGCTCAGTATGGATCCTCCATTCTCTTGTGTAGGATTAGATGTTTTCGGGCCTTGGGTGGTCACTTCGCGTCGGACCAGAGGAGGACAAGCAAGCTCTAAATGCTGGGCAGTTCTGTTCACATGTATGAGCACAAGGGCCATAGATATCGAAGTAATAGAGTCGATGGATAGCTCCAGCTTTATAAATGCTCTCCGCCGATTCTTCGCCATTCGAGGTCCAGCAAAGCAATTGCGATCAGACTGTGGCACCAACTTTGTTGGAGCATGCAAGTTGAAAATGAAGTCAATCACAGATGACTGAAGGGTACAAGAGTATCTGAGTGACAAGGGATGCTTTTGGGTGTTTAACCCCACCCCCCCCCCCCCCCCCCCCACTCATCTCACATGGGTGGAAGTTGGGAGCGAATGATCGGTGTCTCAAGACGGATCCTTGAACCTATGCTGCAAGGATTTGGACCATCGAGGTTATCCCATGAGGTTTTGAGCACCTTCATGTGTGAAGTCACAGCTATAGTCAATGCTCGTCCACTTGTACCTGTATCAACAGATCCAGAAGCTCCTTTAATTCTGACTCCAGTAACCCTACTGACTCAGAAGTTATCAGCAGTTCTTCCTCCACCAGGAGAGTTCAGTGAAAAGGACCTCCTTGTTCGTCAATGGAGGCAAGTCCAAAGCTTGGCCAATACATTTTGGAATCGCTGGTGATAGGAATATCTCACAACCTTACAAAACCGCAGAATGAAAGTTCCAACCTCCAAGCTGGAGATGTTGTGCTGCTGAAAAGCATTCAAACCAAAAGGAATGACTGGCCCATGGGAATCATACTGGAAACAATTCCTGGGAGAGACGGGAGGGTAAGGAAAGTCGAGGTCAATGTGGTCAAAGATGGATCAGCCAAGGTGTTCCTGCGACCTATATCGGATGTCGTTTTACTGATGTCCCCTGGTGCTGAATAGACTAACTTAATTATGCATAATGATGGCATCTTCCAGATGTCAGACGGGGTGTGCGCCGTTTCTGGTGTAGTTTCCCTTTTTGGGCCACTAGGTGGTGCCATTCCCTTATTTTTGACTTTGTCAAAAGAGTGACTTTTGACCTTAATAGCAGCCATTTTGCTGTACTCAGTTGATGCTGATATCCACACGGTTAATGCAGCTATTGCCCATCTATTCATCATCTTTGCAATCGTACTCAGAAGCTTTGTCTGTAAGTGTTAGAATGCTTTCACGTTCTTTATGTCCATCTTATGTTTGGTATTGATGTTGCTCACGATATATTTTATGTTTAGAGAGGTTATTTTCAGTACAGTTTCACTCATCCTCATTTTTATTGTGAAGAGCATGTGCGTTTTTCCTATAAATGAACAGCTGATAGTGAATGTCTTTATTGCACATTTTCTTTAAGTTTTCTTTTTCCCTTTATTTCAGCTTTACTCTGTTCCACTTGTATTGGAAGTGATGGTCGGAAATAAATCCGTTACAATTCAATGTCTCTGTGGAAAGAGTTATCTATCTGCCTAGTTAAAGAAGGGGAACTCTTTAGCGAGAAAGCGACAAATCTAGCCACTTTTGGAAAAACCTTAGCAACTTTCCACATGTCGCCAGTACTGTCCTGCGAACGCGAGATCTTGAGTTACACCTCTCCCTGTGTCTGCACTGATCAGTGAGCGCTGGCTCCGGCTGAGAGGAGCAGCACATTCCAGTGACCGCATGGCAGCTGACATAGATGTGAATGAGCTGCGCATGTGCACATGGTGTTGCCATGGACCAATCACTTGCCTGCTTCTCCTTTGTTTGATATAAAACTATGTAATTTGACCGTTTTGTCTTCTTTTTTTATTTTTATTCTTCTCATGCCCTTATATTACTCAGTCACTCACAGAGCTTTAGTTCATTCCAGTTTCTGAACTCCTCTGAGATCGTTTACTGGGCTACGTCTGAGAGACTGTACGTGATTGTACTTACTTAATTAAACTTATTAAACTCATATACAAATATAAAAAGCCTATACATAATACAAATACACAAAGCTAGAATATTACACGTTTAAAATAGCTAAAATATGACGTGATTACGTCATTAATATGCAAATGTACGCATGACGTCATTTAGCGACTTTTCGAGCAGACTTTAGCTACTTTCCATTGAAAATAGTTGGCAACACTGGTCAGCTGCCGTGCGGTCACTGGAATGTGCTGATCCTCTCAGCCGGAGCCAGCGCTCACTGATCAGAGCAGACACAGGGAGAGGTGTAACTCAAGATCTCGCGCTCGCAGGACAGTACTGGCGACATTTGGAAAGTTGCTAAGGTTTTTCCAAAAGTCGCCAGATTTGTCGCTAGGCGCTTTAAAAAAAAAAAGTCGCTAAAGGGGTCTGAAAAGTCTCTAAGTTGGCAACACTGGTGCCAGGCGCGAAAGCTTGACAGGCGTAGCAACAGTAACTAAGGAGGGCGGGGCTTAGCGAAGGGTCAATTGTCAGATTTAATAACAATAAAAGAACAATTGTTAATTTATAACACCTTGTTAGTAGCTTGTACCTGGATCAGTTAGTACACTGTAAGAAAAATGAAAAAAACATACTAGTAATTATCCATTGTAACCCAAAAACTAGATGCATCATTTAAAATGCAGGTGAAAAACATGGAAAATTATTTTATATTAATAATAGTAGATTGTGGCTTTTCTTAGAGTAGCACACTAACTGCTTAACTATAACTGGTCAGAATGTGTAGTTTTACTAGCTATTAAAAAAAACCATTGTAATCATTTAAAATTGTGTTTTCAATAATTCAATGTATTTAAAAATAGATGTTTGTATTTTAATATTATGTAAATTATTTTAAAAACAAGTTTGAGCCTGGAGCCCAACAATACCTTATATGGGTCAAAGATATTTAGTGAATTTCCTATCGTAAATATATTGAAACTGAGTAATATGCATTGCTAAGAACGTAATTTGAACAACTTTAAAGGTGATTTTCTCAATATTTGGATTTGTTTGCACCCTCAGATTCCAGATTTTCAAACCGTTGTATCTCAACCAAATATTGTCCTATCATAACAAACCATACCTCAATGGAAATGTTATTTATTCAGCTTTCAGATTATGCATAAATCTCAATTAGGGAAAAATTGACCCTTATCACTGATTTTGTGCTCCAGTGTCTCATATACAAAATATACTTTTTGCTGAGATTTGATGTTGTGACACAATTTTACGCGGTGTTTACATGACATCCCAACAAATCGAGCAACTCTCAACGTTCTCTGATTATGAGTTGGCAGCTCTGTAGACATATAGGCTTCTGTCCTCCTCAGCTCTCAGTCCTCCGAAGCGCAAGGCCTTCAGAAAGTGGACTCCGCCGCGCTCGCCCTTCAATCTGGTGCAGGAGACGCTGTTCCACGACCCCTGGAGGCTTCTGGTGGCCACGATCTTCCTCAACAAGACCAGCGGTACGCCAGCACATGCACCTGAACACAGAGACGTGAGCTGATTCTAGAGTAGCATCCTTCCGTAAGAAACAAGGTATCCCATAATGCACTGTGGACGGCCAGTTGTTTCACTGTACAACTGTGTTAATGAAATGTTTTCACCGACGAAAACGAGACTCGTTTGACACAAACTATGACGAAAATCTAACGACTTTTAATAAAAGCGAGATGAAAATATTAGAGAGGGAGGATTTGGTTCAAACTGAATCACAGCCTATTGATCTATCATAAGCTAGCATGTACTTGCTCTCATAAAACATTCAAAAATATCAATATCTGGGAGTAATAGAAGAGCGGACATATGGATCAATTTGGTGACGAATACACCCAAAATTGTCGAATTGTCAGTATTCACGTAAACAGTCGATAAAGTGAATGTAAACTGCATTGATTGCATTCGGTCTTAAAGGGCCAGCAGCCTAATTTAGTCACTATTGTCCGAATCATTGATGTTAATCACGCAACAGAAGACATGCAATCACTCACTGCTCTTGACTGAATCACAGCACTAATGAAGATTAATCTACAAGTTGTTATAAAAAAAATGCATAACTAGCCTATTGGTATTTAATTGAAAAAAAGACCATGTACTCGATCTTTATGAAAAGTGGTTTAATTTGATTTTAATATAAAGGCATGTCACCGCAGTTAAATCGTTGATATCAAACCCGAGTTAGAGAAATACTTAATAAATGCATTGCACTGTAACTAAACCCATTCGATTTTAGCCAACTAAAGTACTTGTAGATTTAGTCGACGAAAGCTAAAACAATTCAGATGACTAAACCGGAATGACACTGAACACTGGTCACAGTAAGAGATATATTGTAGATGTGTTTGCAGGCAAGATGGCGATCCCGGTGCTGTGGGAGTTTTTCCAGCGCTATCCGAGCGCAGAGGTGACGCGTGCGAGTGACTGGAGACCGCTGTGTGTCCTTCTGCAGCCGCTGGGTCTCAGCACGCTCCGCGCCAGAACCCTCGTCCGCTTCTCCGGTGCGTTACACCAATACAGCTCCAATCAGGAGCACGTATAAAGCCACCACTCGCACACAATCAGCATTCGCTGTTCATTTACTCACCCTCGGACCATCCAAGATGATTTCTAGCTGAAACCAAGCTCCTTAATATGCCCAGTGCATCACTTTAAGTCAAAAAAAGCAGATAAATGAAACCCATTTAATTTTTGAACATACTTACGTTCTGCCTGGTTCTCATGAGAGCACCTGGAGACTGGGTCTGGTCCTCACACTGTGACCCATTAAATATAGAGATATTGCATTTTATTTAGTTAGTTTTTTCAAATTAAATAAAGTGTGATAATACTAATAAAATAGGAGTATTAAATACAAATACAGTTATTTTATAGTAAACCTAAAAAGTATATATTAGCATTTTATTTTCACTTTCAAATTTAAATCGGCAAGCTTTAATTTTGGCAGGTTTCCATAAGTATAGGCTATGCCCTGCCGGGTTTAATTCTGCTGATTGAAGAGCGTCAGTGAATGGAAATAACGCCAGCAGCTAGCCTAGATTTATGAGTGTCTTGGACTTATGTACACTGCAAATTATTTACACCAGTACCGGTGCACCACTTATCGAGCTCTTATGAAGCGAGCAACAACAGCATGAGTCCAGCTTCTTGGACAGACCAGTCGTTTCACTTCATAAGACCACAGTGTATCATCAGGAGCCACGGGCATTCAATATGTTTTCTGTACATGCTTATTTGACTCTCAAAGTTACAGCATCACAATCATGATAATTATTTGAGTAATCTGTTATTTTCAGTCATTATAAAGACCGTGGGGCTTACATGTAGTGCACAGTCACTATATATTCTCAATGATTGTGCTGCTGATATGCTGTTAGTTGGGATTGTTATTGGACGTCTCATGATTGTGTGACTCTGTCTTGTTTGTCAGATGAGTATCTGAGTAAATCGTGGCGGTATCCCATCGAGCTCCATGGCATTGGTAAATACGGCAACGACTCGTACCGTATCTTCTGTGTGGAGGAGTGGAGAGAGGTACAAACACTACACTACTTTACATGAGTTACACTCTCTGCAGTGGCTTGATGTGTGTGTGTGTCTCTCTCTGTGTGTGTGTGTCTCTCTCTCTGTGTGTCTCTGACTTTGTGTCTGTGTGCATGTGTGTCTCTGTTTGTTGCCCCCCCCCCACTGCAGGTCTCTCCAGATGACCACAAGCTCAACGACTATCACGCCTGGCTCTGGAAAAACCAGGAGCAATTAGGAATCTGATATTATTTTAATAAATCATAATGTCTGCAGTAGCACATGTGAATCAGTGTCACTGTACCAGTAACAAGCCGCTATCTTTCTCCTGAAAACATGATGCTCTTATTATTTTATCATGTTTGTTCATCAGTTCAAGGAAAAATGTTTTAGCAAATGTTGTGTAAAAAATAAATTAACTTTTTATCTTTTGTACATGCTTTGGTTTTAATGAAGTTTCTTGAGTTGACAGGTTTTAAAGTTAATGTGAAATGGTACTGAAAAGCTGTTTTTTTACGTTTTAATGAACCTTTAAGAAAACGTTAATTGCAGTAGTATCTGATTTAACTTTAAAAAGTGAGACAAAAAGCTGTGTGGAGTTCATAATGCGCCTGTAAAAGAGTTCAAGTTTCATACGGTTTCGGTGTCACTAGTTATGCACGAGTAAAGCAAGTCAATTAAATCAATGTCTTCCACCATAACAACACAACTCAAAACATAATTCACATTAAGGCTGCCAGCAGTCATGCCCACATATCAGCTGTCTATCAATTCACATTGGATAAAAAATAAACATGACAAACTAATAGAGTCTGTGATGAAATATTTTCATCTAAAGCATGCATATACGATATGAGCAATGCACAATGAAACTAAAAACATCTGTCAGAGAAATGACTGGAAGGCCACGTGCTGAATCTGCAGGTACAGTCAGCTAAACCGTAAATCACATTCATTACTGTATTCTACCAAATGTATATTTAAAACAGGGTTCCCACAGCCAGAGAAAATCAGATCGCTTTCAAATGGTGGTTTCACAGTGTTTCCCCAAAGCATCGTTAGTTAACAATGAACTTGCGACCATAGTTGTTTTTGGGAAACACACCCCTGGTTGTGATAGTCTCAATAATGACTAGGCCTACACAAATTCTAGTTGTGCTTGGTATATATTGCGTTGTGAAGAGTAAAGGCCATTGCACACAGAGTCCGAAATTTGTGCACGTTAAAAAATAAATACGACCTCAATCACGCTTACACAATGCCTTTGAAACTTTCGTCCGTCATAAAAAAAATGTGCGCATTTTTGATAGGAAATGATGACAAATATGGAAAAAATGAAAAAAAAACGCATGCAAAAATTTCGGACTCCGAGTGCAAGGACCTTACAATTTTACAGCCACAGTGATGCTTTATTTGTGATAGCTCAATGAATCTGCTGAATGAGACTTATTTCAAATACACTAATATAAAAAACAACTCCAGTGTTAATGGAAATTCATTGATCAAAACGTGTGGGAACGCTGTTGAAATTGCTTTGCCTTTGATGTTGAAGACACTAATTTATCTCTCACACACACAATCACATGGTCCCAGTTTGAGAGCGAACACATTGGACATCTTCTGTGACGGTCATGCATTTGGGAGCATTTCAAACAAGACTTCTGGAGTGTCCTTTGTGCCAAAAACATTGTCAAGCTTTGTCACTTCAGAAATCTTTAAAATAAATAGTTTTATGCATTGGGACGGATTTTAAAAAGGAACACAGTATCCATGTATAAATGGGCGTAAATGTCAATAATGTAGTGGGAATGCCGGTATGTACAGTACCTCTACCTGAATGGGTTGCATACAATACGTCTCTTGGGGTTTGGCCAAAAATATCCATTACTAACCGTGCGGAGTCTCATAAATACAGCAGCAGTTAAACTGTTGAAACAGTGTTATAAACTAGCTTCATCATCCACAGTGCCCGGTGCTAAACGTCCCTTATTGACATGCATTCATCACCAAACCCAGAGCTTCACGTTTCAGTGGCGTCACCCTTTCGGAGTCCATCAGCGTCCGGTTCATGAGCGTCCTTTAAGAAAGCCATCCAGCAAGCGGTCGCCCTTCTCTGACAGCCAGTATCCAGCCATGGCAGCCAATCCTCCGATGAAGATGGCCGTGAAGACCATGTCTCCTTTGGCGGCTAGAGTAGCGAGAGCGCAGATCACCACACCGAAGAACATCTGCTGGAGCACGAGCGCCTCGTCATCCGTCATGTCATCAAACAAGCCCTTGTCTGGCCCCTGGTCTGTAAATTATAGTTTTAATTCAAATTATTAAATGGACGCCACCTTATTGGGTCCATATAGCCCTCCCTATACACTATATTAGTGTATATAGCCTCTGCCAACAAGGCGGGCTATTTGCAATTACTGTAAATAGACACTCTGAATGAATTACCATATTCAAATTTTCTTCAACACAGAAGTAAGCCTATGGGCAAGCTTCGGGTTCATTAGCCACATAGAGAAATAACGAGAAGAATTAAACAGTAAAACTGTTTGCACTACAAACCAGTGTGTTTGTAATTAAGATAATGCATTGAAATATTATGGAAAGACAACGCGCATTTTTATGGGAAGAAAAAGGTGGATATCATAACCAAAATTAGTAGCTTCCTTCAAGTACTATGATGATATGCCTGTACTGGTTACATTAGTAGTGTTTTCTCTCAAGTTTTAGTACACAATGAGTACCTGCTAAACCACACTCAACATTTACACTGATCATCAATGGATCAATTATGTCATGTGATGTAAAATACATTAAAAACACAATTCATACATACAATGACTTGTATGCACACAGTCCAAATGTCAAGGTGATACAAATATCCTAACATAAACATTGATAATCACTTTACTGTTTCTTCAAAATGCTTGACATTTTAAAATGTCACGTGGTGACCAAAGTCATGTGATTCATCCAACATATAAATAAAAACCCATGTGACTGTTTGTCAAGGTCAATAATCATCTGACTTGGTTAATATAAACCAATTTTAGTTCAGGTCACCCTTAATGATATTTATGAATTATTGCAACAATAACAATTCACTCAAAAATTCGGTCATCATTTACTCGCCCTTACGTAATTCCAAACTTTAGAAATGTCTTTGTCTATACCAGGGCTGTCCAAACTCGGTCCTGGAGGGCCGGTGTCCTGCAGAGTTTAGCTCCAACCCTAATTAAACACACCTGAAGTAGCTAATCAGTCTCATACTAGGCATACTAGAAGGCTCCATGCAGGTGTCTTAAGGCAAGTTGGAGCTAAACTCGGTGGACACCGGCCCTCCAGCTTGTGAGGTTTAAGTGGCTATTCTCTTTGTTTAGCAGGTTTGTGTGGAAATGGCCTTCAGCTCAGTCAATCTGCACAGCAAGACCTCAGAGCCCTGCTGACCAGTCTTATCAGTGGTGGAAGAATTCAAGGCCACCAAGGCAAGGGCAGTCAGCACACTGCTACGGTCTAAAGATGAGAAAGTTCGACATGGACATGCCAACCAAACCAACTGTCAAGAGTGGCATGAAGTGGAAGCCACAGCAGGCAGTGAGGGAAGCAGAATTGTACTGGAAACATCAGGAATTCATAGGCAGGGTCTGCCAAGAACGACTGGGAAACTGCAAAACCAAATGTTGTAGTAAGGCCAAAAGCACATGTAGTGTAGTGCAGAGAGTCCGAGAGGCAACAGAAGACCGGCTTTTAAGAGCCGGGGTCAGAAGCTAAGAGTCTAAGATTAGGGGTTGCCTCTCAGGAGCAATGGCACTCAAGCATTTTCTGTCCTGGAAGAAGCTCTGGAGTGCTAACTGAAGCTAAATGAAGGCAAACTGACCTTCATCTTGCATGCTGTAGCTGACCTATTACCCCCTCCAACCAACCTAAAGATCTTGGACCAGGATGAGGATCCATCCTGCAAGCAAGATGTCCCAGAGGCAATGGGAGAAGGCCACTACAGATGAGACTTGACAAGGTTCTTGTTGAAATTGTCCAATAGACAGACTTCCAGAGGGTCAGTATATACATATCAGGCAACACCACTCAGAGGAGTTCGTTTCCTAAAGCAAGCAGACTCCAAAATTACTCCGCATCACGCATCTGATTGTATGATACAAGATGACCTCAAAAAGAAGCTTGTCTTTCCAGAAGAGGTGGTAGTGACTGCGACCAGACATGGTTCTTCTGTCCAGGAGCACAAAAAAACATCTTGGTAGTTGAGCTCACTGTGAGGACAGGCTAGCCATCTTTCATGAGCTGAAGAAAGCTGAGTATCAAGATTTGATTGACGAGGCTTCTACTAAAGGATTCCACGGAAGCATTGGTTAGAAACTAAATGCCTGAGAAAGGCCACCGGGGAGATAGCAGCGGCGGCAACGACTAGCTCAAGGTCATTGTTTAAAGCCAGAGACACACTGCACGATTTTCGGCTGTCCAGACAAAAGATTGGCATCGTGAAACAATCGTGATTTCTATGATCGTGGTTCCTAATCGGTGCTCCTGTCTTTTACAGTGAGGAGAGGTTCAAAGACGCACTTTCTCATGATCTTGCTTCCAAAGATAGCCTACGATATATTTTTGACAGTGTCAGAGATTCAGCATGATCATCCCACAGTGTTTGCTGCTACGACCCACGTTTACTGACCAGCCAATAAAAATGCGACATGAAATCAACGTGATATGGAGCTCAAACTTAAAGGGGGGGAGGGGGGGATAATGCAATTTCATGCATGTTTACAGTTTTTTTCTCGATCGTGGCTCTTGATGACTTCATGAAGGGTGTAACTCCTTATATGGGCATTTCTTCCGGAAGAGAAAACGCATCGTCCTGAGCAAGAGCATCAACGCTCTTCATCCGGCATCACTGCACGTGACTCGCTCAAGAAAATGTCTCTAAAGAAGTGTGTTTTGGTTGTGAGGGAAAGATAACCATGTTCAGCTTCCCGAAGAACCCAGCGTTACATGAACAGTGGATGCAGTTTATTTTTCGTGGCAGCAATGGAGTGTGTTTGTTGATGAATGTTTTATAAACAAGACCCAGTTCGATGCTGGATTTGCATATCATTTAATACTGAAAGATGAAGCGGTCCCAGCTATAAAAAATCCCGGTCATGATTCAGAACCGCAGACGGTAAGTGAAACGGCATCAAATGTCTGTGTTTTGATCAACGCTGAAGTGCTCGTCACTCTTTAGCTCCACCCACGACACGCCTCAAGGAGCTCTTTTTCGGAGAGAATCGTAAAACTGTATCTTTCTTTTATAAATATGATCAAACTAAAGACTCTTTGGAGATATGAAGAATGTGATACTACACTATAAGTACTCAAGATTGGGTTATGTTCACTTTAAAAATGCTTACCTCAAGCTCTTATCCCTTCCACTTTTTTCAGCACACATATAAAACTACAACTGCCAAAGTGTGCTCAATCATGCTCTTTTTGTTTACCACTAGCACATGCTGATTGCGTTTTATTCTTCTACAGTAACGTGCTTCATAGCCTACAAGTACGGGTACTCAATTTTATTAGATCCACTAATGACTAGCATAAACAGGAATATATCACATCCTTAGCTCCTGCTTGTGGCAAAGCATCGCTAAATGACATGAGAGAAAATGATGGGAGACTATCATTACATCCCTACTAAATAGCACTTCCCCATCACCAGTATACACTTTTAGCGTGCGTTTACTCACCCAGTGGCAGATTCTCCACACAAATGCTGTCCTTTTGAATGAACCCCTTTGCACACTCGCAGCGGAACGATCCCTCCTCATTAACGCAAGCTTCATTGAGTCCAGGGCATGCTATGGCTTTCTCCGAACACTCATCGATGTCTGAGAAAGGCAGTGACCAAACATCATATCAACAGCCCCCTCACAAGCATCGAATGCACCAGGGCTAATATAAGGCTCATAGGATTTGTCCAGAAATTATCCACTTACCTAGACACTTTGCTCCAGTGAGTCTGAACCCTCGAGCACATTTCTTACATCGAGCAGGTCCGCTTCCCATACAGCCCACACAGGCCTGATCACAACCTGCACGCAGCTATATGAGTGCACACCCAAACACACACACACGCAGCATGCATTAGTGAGCATTAACGTGAGACTGACCTCTGCACTCATAAGAGCCATCTGTGTTGAAGCAGTACGTGTTGGATGGACAGCGAGCCAATTCAGTGCCGCATTCATCCACATCTGCAGTAAACACACACACACACACAGTGGTAAAGAGCTGGGAATACTGCGGTTAACTGATGATAGAGAAGGCAGAACAGGGGTCATCTAGAAACATCTTTTTGCAGCTTAAAATAATAATCTAGTAAATTGTGTCATTATTCGCTCCGCAAAATGCTGTCTGAAAACTTAAATTACTTTTTTGTGGGACACAAAAAATCTCTTCCACACAATGATTTTTCATAGTATGCTCACAATAGTATCATAAACATATTCACACAATATGTTCTCCAGACTTCAGAGATCAAGATTACAACAAAGAAATATTTTTTTGGTCTGTTCCCCACATTACCTTCACAAGTTTACAAGTCACATGGTCTACTTTTACTGCACTTAGCAGGGCTGCATAATTTCATGAAAACAAAAAATCGAATTGCGATTTTTATGATAAAAATTGTGAATGCAGTTTGACAAAAATTCCTGGTTTTCTATGCTTGTTTGTAGAACAACACACTTTTACCCTGTCAAAAACAGCTCTGTTCACAGCAAGCCGTTTTGGTGCATGTTGCTTTAAATGCATATGAGCTCTGCTGACCCTGCCTCTCTTCCGAGCTGCTCTCGGAGAAACTGTAAACTTTAGCCGCATTCATCGTGAAACTTGCTAACTAGCACATTATTAGCAAAGGCAATTTGAAAAATACATTAAAAGCCCTTATACGCACTTCTTCTGTAGGTGGATCTTGAATGATTTGCGCGAACATAAACACATTTAGGTAGATCGAGGGTGCATTCCCTTCAAAAGCTAAAGTAATCCACTGTGTTTTCAGCGGCTCAGATGTCGGGAGTAAATGACGAATGCTATATTTATTATTAAATCAAACAACAAAACAACTCAATCGCTTAGGAGACATTCTTGTCTACATCTGCTCCGGCGGTGAAACAATGGAGGACTGATGACAGCTCACTTAGGGCGGAGCTAAGGTAAAACGCTAGTGTCAATCAACAATCGTGGGAGGGGCCTTGGCCTGTGTGATGTCACTCTGCCAAGAATCAGAGAACGGCTTGATCTGAGAAAGGGGTTTGGATTTATCGAGATTTAAAAGAAAAAAACACTGGGTGGATTTTAATCATTATAGGGTGGATGTGTACAAATACTGCCAACACACATTTATGTTCAAACAACATGTAAAAGTGAATTTTGCATCCGATGATCCCTTTAAAGGGGCAGAGTGTAAATTTGAGTGGCATCTAGTGGTGAGGTTGAGAATTTCACATAGGACACAGGACAAATATGTCGTCATCTGAGACAGCAGAGAATGAGGTTTCTTTACAAAGGTAAATTAAGGAATTATATTTACTTAATTATTCAGTAAACCGATATGTTATTGAGAATATTTTTGTTTCTTGTTCATCATTGTGTCAGTGTTTTATTCGCAACAAAAACAGTGACGAAACGCGCTCTGTAGAGCAGTTTGTCCATTTAGGGCTACTGTAGAAATATAGTAGCGCAAAACAGTGACTTCTAGGTAAGGGGACCCGTGGTGTATGTAGATAGAAATTGCTCTCATGGCAAGGTAATACAATCATAATGGTTTATTAGGTAAGGTCTTCATACACCTCTGAAAATATAGTTGTATACATTGCATTTCTGTCCATACATGCTCCTAAATATTATACCCTGCACCTTTAATATAGTAATATTTTTATATAAGAGACAAATTGAGTACAACCCAAATTCCAGAAATGTTGGGATGCTTTTTAAATTTGAATAAAATCAAACTTTCAAATCACATGAGCCAATATTTTATTCACAATAGAACATTGATAACAAATGTTTAACTGAGAAATGTTACACTTGTATCCACTAAATGATCTCATTTCAAATGTGATGCCTGCTACAGGTCTCAATAATGTTGGGACGGGGCAACAAAGGGCTGAAAAAGCAAGATATTTTGAAAAGATTCAGCTAGGAGAACAACTATCTAGCAACTAATTAAGTTAATTGACATCAAGTCTGTAACATGATTAGCTATTAAAGCGATTTACTTTTCTCAGAAGTAAAGATGGGCAGAGACTCTCCAATTTGTGAAAGAGTGCGTAAAAAAATTGTGGAATACTTTAAAAACAATGTTCCTCAACGTCAAATTGCAAAGGCTTTGCAAATCTAATCATCTACAGAGCATATCATCATCAAAAGATTCAGAGAAACTGGAGAAGTCTCTTTGCGTAAGGGACAAGACCGAAGACCTTTGTTGGATGCCCGTGGTCTTCGGGCCCTCAGGCGACACTGCATCACTCATCTGCATGATATTGTCATTGACATTACTAAACAGGCCCAGGAATATTTCCAGAAACCACTGTCGGTAAACACAATCCACCGTGCCATCTGCAGATGCCAACTAAAGCTCTATCATGCAGAAAGAAAGTCATATGTGAACATGGTCCAGAAGCGTCGTCGTGTCCTGTGGGCCAGGGCTCATTTAAAATGGACTGTTTCAAAGTGGAAAAGTGTTCTACGGCAAGACAAGTCCAAATTTGACATTCTTGTTGGAAATCACGGACGCTGTGTCCTCCGGTCTAAAGATGAGGGAAACCTCCAGCGTGTTATCGGCATTCAGTTCAAAAGCCAGCATCTCTGATGGTATGGGGGTGCATAAGTGCATACGGTATGGGCAGCTTGCATGTTTTGGAAGGCACTATGAATGCTGAAAGGTATATAAAGGTTGGTGGTGGTGTTCAGCAGAATAGGCTATGTGAGCGGAGTGGAGCATTAACAATTTCCCTCCGCGCTTCGAGCATTTAATAATCACTCCGCTCCTCGCTCACTGATATCAAAAACTCCGCTCACATACTCTGATTGTGAGTAACTGTTGCTGTCATGAATGAATCATGCATTTATATAGCGCTTAATTGTGTATTGTTGTACACCCAAAGCACTTTACAATCATGTGGGGGGTCTCTCCTCAACCACCACCAGTGTGCAGCATCCACTTGGATGATGCGACGGCTGCCACAGGACAACGGAACCAGTGCACTCACCACACACCAGCTACAGGTGGAGAGGAGAGAGAGTCATAGAGACAATCAAGTGTATGCGCTCACCACACACCAGCTACAGGTGGAGAGGAGAGAGAGAGTCATAGAGACAATTAAATGTATGCGCTCACCACACACCAGCTACAGGTGGAGAGGAGAGAGAGTCATAGAGACAATCAAGTGCATGCGCTCACCACACACCAGCTACAGGTGGAGAGGAGAGAGAGTCATAGAAACAATCAAGTGTATGCGCTCACCACACACCAGCTACAGGTGGAGAGGAGAGAGAGTCATAGAGACAATCAAGTGTATGCGCTCACCACACACCAGCTACAGGTGGAGAGGAGAGAGAGTCATAGAAACAATCAAGTGTATGCGCTCACCACACACCAGCTACAGGTGGAGAGGAGAGAGAGTCATAGAGACAATCAAGTGTATGCGCTCACCACACACCAGCTACAGGTGGAGAGGAGAGAGAGTCATAGAAACAATCAAGTGTATGCGCTCACCACACACCAGCTACAGGTGGAGAGGAGAGAGAGTCATAGAAACAATCAAGTGTATGCGCTCACCACACACCAGCTACAGGTGGAGAGGAGAGAGTCATAGAGCCAATCAAGTGTATGCGCTCACCACACACCAGCTACAGGTGGAGAGGAGAGAGTCATAGAGACAATCAAGTGGATGCGCTCACCACGCACCAGCTACAGGTGGAGAGGAGAGAGTCATAGAGACAATCAAGTGTATGCGCTCACCACGCACCAGCTACAGGTGGAGAGGATAGAGTCATAGAGACAATCAAGTGTATGCGCTCACCACGCACCAGCTACAGGTGGAGAGGAGAGAGTCATAGAGACAATCAAGTGTATGCGCTCACCACGCACCAGCTACAGGTGGAGAGGAGAGAGAGTCATAGAGACAATCAAGTGTATGCTCTCACCACACACCAGCTACAGGTGGAGAGGAGAGAGAGTCATAGAGACAATCAAGTGTATGCGCTCACCACACACCAGCTACAGGTGGAGAGGAGAGAGTCATAGAGCCAATCAAGTGTATGCGCTCACCACACACCAGCTACAGGTGGAGAGGAGAGAGTCATAGAGACAATCAAGTGTATGCGCTCACCACACACCAGCTACAGGTGGAGAGGAGAGAGTCATAGAGACAATCAAGTGTATGCGCTCACCACACACCAGCTACAGGTGGAGAGGAGAGAGTCATAGAGACAATCAAGTGTATGCGCTCACCACGCACCAGCTACAGGTGGAGAGGAGAGAGTCATAGAGACAATCAAGTGTATGCGCTCACCACGCACCAGCTACAGGTGGAGAGGAGAGAGTCATAGAGACAATCAAGTGTATGCGCTCACCACGCACCAGCTACAGGTGGAGAGGAGAGAGAGTCATAGAGACAATCAAGTGTATGCTCTCACCACACACCAGCTACAGGTGGAGAGGAGAGAGAGTCATAGAGCCAATCAAGTGTATGCGCTCACCACACACCAGCTACAGGTGGAGAGGAGAGAGTCATAGAGACAATCAAGTGAATGCGCTCACCACACACCAGCTACAGGTGGAGAGGAGAGAGAGTCATAGAGCCAATCAAGTGTATGCGTTCACCACACACCAGCTACAGGTGGAGAGGAGAGAGAGTCATAGAGCCAATCAAGTGTATGCGCTCACCACACACCAGCTACAGGTGGAGAGGAGAGAGTCATAGAGACAATCAAGTGTATGCTCTCACCACACACCAGCTACAGGTGGAGAGAGAGTCATAGAGACAATCAAGTGTATGCTCTCACCACACACCAGCTACAGGTGGAGAGAGAGAGAGTCATAGAGACAATCAAGTGTATGCGCTCACCACACACCAGCTACAGGTGGAGAGAGAGTCATAGAGACAATCAAGTGTATGCGCTCACCACACACCAGCTACAGGTGGAGAGGAGAGAGAGTCATAGAGCCAATCAAGTGGATGGGGATTATTAGGAGGCCATGATTGACAAGGGCCAGTGAGGAGAATTTGGCCAGGACACTGGGATTACACCCCTACTCTTTTACGAGAAATGCTATAGAATTTGTTATGACCACAGAGAGTCAGGACCTCGGTTTAACGTCTCATCCGAAAGACGGTGCTTTTTACAGTATAGTGTCCCCGTCACTATACTGGGGCGTTAGGACCCACACAGAACACAGGGTGAGCACCCCCTGCTGGTTTCACTAACACCTCTTCCAACAGCAACCTAGTTTTCCCAGGAGTCTCCCATCCAGGTACTGACCAGCTCAACCCTGCTTAGCTTCGGTGGGCAATCAGTCTTGGGCTGCAGGGTGATATGGCTGCTAGATGACATGACAGATTTATTTCAGAACCAGCCGCTATCAAAATAATCTGGCTGTGGGCTAGATGGGGATTATTAGATTGGGCTAGATATTATTGCTGGCGGGCCAGTTTTGGCCTGAATACAATATTGTCTCATGTGATTTGAAAGTCCTTTATTTTTCAGTTTATTAAAATAAAATAAAAAACGTCCCAACATTTCCGGAATTCGGGTTGTAGCTCTAGATTTAGCCTGACAGCCTCTGGTAACTGTGTTTGTGTTTTTAATCTCCATTCGTGTTCCACACAGAAGCTCATATGGGTTTGGAACAACATAAAAGTGAATAATTAACTAAAGCTGTTTCATGTCTTGCTTTAAGTCAGTGTTGAATAGTTTGAGTGGGGAAAAACCAAGAAACAAACATGACTCCAGACTAACTCTGAATCTGACACCACACACCGTGTCCTGAGCCTGTAACTCACCGATACACTTGTTGCTGTGAAGGATCCATCCAGGCTTACAGTCCTGACACTTGTTGTCTTGGGGTCCTGTGCACTTTTTACAGGAATTATGGCAAGCTACATACAACAGAAATAAATTTGAACTTACAGTCAATACCCTCATATGATGTTGCAAGTCAACTGAAATTCAATGCTTGGGATTGACAACATTTACTAAATTCATTTATTTCTTCTTGTAATCCATTTTAGCTCTGCAGCAGATTTTTAGCAGTGATTCCTTTGTAACAACTATTTCTCACGTGATGCTCCTTTAAACCTGCATATCAGTCAAGTATGAGTCCCATTGCAGTTAAAATGGAAGTTCATCAGCAAGTACGAGTGTACATCACATACAGAGAATTCACAAATCACACAAGTGATCAGATGTTTCTGCATCATGACTGTTACCTGAGCAGGGTGGCTGTGTGTGATTGGAGCTCTTTTCTCTGTAGTATCCGTCGGCACAGTCCTGACACAGGACGCCCGAGTATCCCGGGTCACAAACACAGTCTCCGTCTCCTAGACGTGTGCCCTCACCCTCGCAGCGGCCCAGACCTCCACACACTCCTCCAGGACCTGACAGACACTCTGCACACACACACACAACAATCAGCACAGAAACAGTGTGAAAATACCATACAGGCACATAAAAGGATGCACTTCAGCCCAGCTTTAAATTTTAGGAATCAGTTAATCAAATAAGTCTGAACCATCTGACACAGTTCGGCTCGAGTCGACACAGATCTATTGAACTTGGACCGATGAGCCGGTAATATGCAAGTGTGTGAATGAAGGGACTAAATCAAAGTTTTTATGGTTTCTCATTGTTTATATGTGAAAAGGTAAACTGTTGAGGACAAGTTCATTCACTTTATATGCTTTAGACATGTAAAATATCCACGTTTCCTATCATTATCGGATGCTTTAATATAATTGTGTATAGGCAGGGCAAGTTTATTTATATAGTACATTTCATACACAATGGTAATTTAAAGTGCTTCACATAAAAGGAAGTAGAAAATAATCACAACAATAAAATGAGGAATTTTAAATAGTTAAAAATAGAAAATGTTTATATATAAAATACAGTACAATCAGTTCGGACGTAGCACAGTGCTCATTCAACAAATGCTCAGCTAAACAGATGAGTTTTGAGTCTGGATTTAAATGTGTTAATGTTTTAGCACATCTGATCTCTTCTGGAAGCTGGTACCAAAATAGCTAAAAGCGGACTCCCCTTGTTTTGTGTGAACCCTTGGTATTTCTAACGGACTTGATATTTATATTTTATTGAACATAACTGCAATGTATTTAGGTCCTAGGCCATTGAGTGATTTACAAACGAGTAAAAGTACTTTAAATCAATCCTAAATGTAACTGGAAGCCAGTGTAAGGACCTGAGGACTGGTGTGATATGCTCAGATATTCTGGTTCTGGTCAGAATCCTTGCAGCAGAGTTCTGTCTTCTTTGGAAGGAGACTATTACAATAATCCACGCTGCTGGTGATAAAGGCATGAACAAGTTTCTCCAAGTCTTGACTGGAAACAAAACACTGGGTACACAACAAAAGATAATCGGGCTGATTTGGGGCTGATTTCTCCCCTTCCGACAATCCTAGGTAATGTCACGATAATCTTGGTGGTTCTGAAGATTATCTTATCAGATTTTCTGTGGAGCGAGGTGTGTTAAGAGTGACTGAATCTGCTCGGAAGAACATTGTATGCGCCCCGATTGCATGTTGTATATCGCATGATCGATGTTGAATATTTACGATCAAAAATCCGGATGTCTGAGGGGGAACCCAGAGGACACCACACACTAAAGGAGCAAAATGGTTAAATATCCCAGCATTAGTGGGAGCATATACAGGCTAAACAAGATTGGTGCAAGAATTGAGCCTTGTGGGACTCCGCATTTCATGGACATGTTATGTTCTCCTATATTCACATAATAAATTCTCCCTTCTAATGGCACTTTTCCACTGCATGGTACGGCACGGCTTGGCACGACTCGTTACGGCTCGGTTCGGGTCGGTTTGCGTTTCCACGGCAGTTTAGTACCGCTTTGGAGTGGGCGGGATTATTCACGCGTCCTTATAGTTGCGCCGCCTCTACTGCCTCTACATCATCGTAAACACGCCACAAACAAACACAACAAAGGATCATATTGACGGAATGGTGTTATTCATGCTCGGCATGTGGATGTTTTTAACAGCAATGGAGAGAATTCTTGGGATTTACCCCCCCCCCGCAGCAGAGACAGTGGTGGCAGTGACACAGGCCGTAGAGGAGGGCAGGTGTGCTGCGTTACTTCAATAGTTAACTATTCATGTAGAATGTTCTGTAAATTATCAATAAACTTTTGAATATTTCAAAATGCACAATGTATCCCTTGTTTTTTTTATTTATGTGATGGTTTTTATAATCGTGGCATTAATCATTTGTCTTTTTCAAGAGGTTCATTATGTGCTCATACAATAATACATTTTTTAACATAGTCTGGAAGTACACTTATTCGATCAGATTGTTTTTAATTGAAGCAAAACACAGATATAAAAGGTAAAAATATAAACCAAAAACATACTCTAAAAATATACCAAGTTCAAAAGTATATACATAAGACTTTTTCATTCCGCGTCGCCCCATCAAGCTCTCGCTGGATCCGCTCCTCGGCTATCAACGAGAGGAACGTCTGTACTTCCTCAACAGACAATGAAACGGTTATGTTTTTGTTGATACAAAAAGGTGTGTTTGTTCAAACAAAAGTTGCGTCTGATCGCTGGCGGTGCTGATTTAAATCTAGCGGGTCTATGGGTCTCGTGTCGCCAGTTCAGTGACGCAGTAATGAGGATTATCTCCGGCCAATCAGTGATCAGTAGAGTTTCACGTCACGTTTTGGTAACGGTACGGATCGCTTGGAACCTCGGCCGAGGTGGTACTAAAAAAGTACCAGGTACCAGGTACAGTACCCAGTGGAAATCCCTCCAAAAGTGAACCGTACTGAACCGTACCGTACCATGCAGTGGAAAAGCACCATAAGTATAACTTGAACCATTTGAGTACCATCCCAGAAAGCCCGACCCAGTTTTCCAGTCTCTCTATAAGTATGTTATGATCAACAGTGTCAAACGCAGAACTAAGATCTAGTAGTACCAGCACAGATATTTTGCCAGAATCAGAATTAAGGCAAGGCAAGTTTATTTATATAGCACATTTCATACACAGTGGTAATTCAAAGTGCTTTACATAAAATGAAGTAAAATAGACATTAAAAATAAAAACAATCACAACAATAAAAACAAAATTATATAAAAATTGATTTTAAATTAATTTAAAACAGTTAAGAATAGAAAATTATTATACATAGTGCAATCAGTGCTAATGCTAATGGTCTATTCCAATTCAATGATCTATGCTCAGCTAAGCTAAAAGTGCTACCGCCAGACCTGGAGATCGGCTGAAAGGATTCAAAAACTGTAAAACTCGACTGTTTAACTCTAGGAGAGTTGCAAAATGAGCCTATTTAAAAAAAAGTGGAGTGTTCCTTTAAGTAGTTGTTCAGCTGATTAAAAACTACCTTTTTCAATGTTACCTATAATGTACAAAATAAAGTATATATTGCATCATTGTGTGAATTACACAAACAAATTGGTGAACTAGTTTGAAAGGCAAAAGAACTGGAAAGAACCAGATTTCCCTGGTTACCTATGGATTATGGGTAATAATTGTGTAAATAATGTGTAATTTCTTGCACAGACTGATCCAGTTTCTTCACAAGACCCACATGGATTCATTTTCTCTTGCATGCTTTGTTTTGTGTGTTTTTTTTCATCATTGACTGATTTATTTTTTGAATGAGCAAGGACCACAGTTTCAGCTAAAAATCTTTTTTACTATTCTACTGAAGAAAGTAAGTCACCTATATGGGATGGCCTAAGGGTGGGTACATTATCAGCATTTTTGGATGAACTGTCTCTTTAAGAGTCAACATAACTAAACCACTGCTTCTGAGGGAAATATGGGAAAGCTGCTCAGCTGGTTTGTGTATCTGAGCAAATATTACATTATTTGATTTTTCGTAAGGCAGAGATGCTCAAATTACCTCGCTTGGGGGCCAATAATACAAAAGGATATTTATCCAGAGATCATTGAATAAAAAGGGCATGGTTATAGTAATAACATGATTTTCATTTGGATTTAGAGTGTACAAAATCTGAAAATCTAGCGACGATTTTACAACCAATTCTGATGGACTTGTCTACTCTGACAAGCTTTGACTAACACAATCCATTATTAGTTCAGTAGTGTGACCACCACATCAGATAATAGCTGTTCCACAGGAGGGTTGGTCTTGTACAGGTGTGTGTGTGTGTGTGTGTGTGTGTGTGTGTGCGCAAGTGTGTGAGTGTGTGCGTGTGTGCGCATGTGTGCATGCGTGTGTGTGTGTGTGTGTGTAAGCATGTGTGCGTGCGCGCGTGTGTGTTTGTGTGTGTGTGTGCGCATGCGTGTGTGCGCATGCGTGTGTGCACGCGTGCGTGTGAGAGTGTGTGTGAGTGTGAGTGTGTGTGCGTGCATGTATGCGCGGATGTGTGTGTGTGCGTGCGTGTGTGTGTGCGCATGTGAGCGTGCATGTGTGTGTGTGTGTGTGTGTGTGTGTGTGTGTGTGTAAGTGCGCATGCATGTGTGTGTGTGTGTGTGCATGTGTGCGTGCGTGTGAGTGTGTGTGCGTGCATGTATGCGCGGATGTGTGTGTGTGTGCGTGTGTGTGTGTGTGTGTGTGTGTGTGTGTGTGTGCGCATGTGAGCGTGCATGTGTGTGTGCACGTGTGTGATCACCTGTGCATTCAGGCCCGTAATGTCCAGGTGGGCAGCACAGTCTGAGCTCCTCAATGCACAACCATTGGAACAGGTCTGGAGCTTCCAGCTGTCTGTAATCTCACACACAACACATTCTCATGCATACAACATCTCGCATGTCAGGTAACAATTTCTACACGTCACGCTAACATCTTATATGACATGAAAAGACTCACCCAGGTGAGTTTACTCAGAATAAACAGATAATAATTAATTATCTCAGGATATGCAAGTAGCCAACTTACACTCTGAACAGAACCTGTTTGATCGGTCTTTCTTTTTTTAATAATGTAGCATCAAGCAAACCATACAATCTTTGTTCACAGTCATCAAAAACTTCAGTGTCAGTGAAGCATGGCTCAGGGAAAGAGTACAAATTTAAAAAAGCATTCACAAAAAATGTAAATCACCTGTGAAACCACCACGTCTCCACCTGGTCCTCTATCTGCTCCAGCAGTCTGTTGCAGTCAAAGTCAGACTTCTCACACGCAGCCTCTACGATCTCTAACAGACGCGTTTCACTGCGCACACACACACACACACACACACACACATCCATGCATACACACACACACACACATGCATGCATACACACACACACATGCATGCATACACACACACACACACACACACGCATGCATACACACACACACACACACACACACGCATGCATACACACACACACATGCATGCACACACACACACACACACGCGCATGCACACACGCACACACACAACAGGCTATGAAACAAAGGCTGCAGACCGAACATTAAGATCATATATGAGGATGACAGTCCTCACACTGAGTCGGATCAGTACAGATGTTTACCTGCGTTCATATTTTGCCAGTTTCTCCTCTTCCCAAGCTGTGTTCCCTCCGCCGAAATTCTTATTTGCTGTTCGCTCCAAACCCTAATGAAACAAGCACCATCATCTGAACTCAATGCTACAACATTCTTGTCAACTAATAAAACTTGGTTTAACACTAGGTTTAGAGAATAATGCATAAATTAAAAACCGATGTAAATTCACAATATAAATGGTAAAAATTGCTCTGGAAAGTGTATGTACAAAAAAGGACATTGCACACTTTATGTACACTGCACTGGTTCTTGTGAATAAACCTTTAATTCCAGTGTGCCTACATCTGTCTTTTTCATGTGTGTGTTTTTTTCTTTTTGTTTTCTCACATAAATGGACCCTGTTGAAAATAACAGCATATACTGGTTAGGTATGTTTTGAAGCATGGCTGCTGGTTTAAGCTGGTCCTAAGCAACTAGCTCATGCTCAGGACAAGCTTAGGACCAGCTCAAACCAGCAGCCATGCTTCAAAACATACCTAACAATCATATGCTGTTTTTTCAACAAGGGAAGCTGAAATAAGTTAGACACTGATATCAGAATGAGCAGTAGCTAGTGAATGAGACGGCCCAGACCTTAATGAAGCTGTCTGTGAGTTTACGGCAGGTCTGACAGGGCTCCGTCCTCACCGTCCCCACAGACAGGAGCGAGCACAGCACCAGCGCAGACAGGAGCGGCCACGAGCAGCACATCCCGACCTGCACAGAACACACGGCCATCAGTGTCCAGATCACTCGGACCACACACACACCAGCCCAGAACCACTCACCACATACACACACCAGCCCAGAACCACTCACCACCTCACACACACCAGCCCAGAACCACTCACCACATACACACACCAGCACAGAACCACTCACCACATACACACACCAGCCCAGAACCACTCACCACCTCACACACACCAGCCCAGAACCACTCACCACATACACACACCAGCACAGAACCACTCACCACCTCACACACACCAGCCCAGAACCACTCACCACATACAGACACCAGCCCAGAACCACTCACCACATACACACACCAGCACAGAACCACTCACCACATACACACACCAGCCCAGAACCACTCACCACCTCACACACACCAGCCCAGAACCACTCACCACATACACACACCAGCCCAGAACCACTCACCACATACACACACCAGCCCAGAACCACTCACCACCTCACACACACCAGCCCAGAACCACTCACCACATACACACACCAGCCTATAACCACTCACCACCACACACACACCAGCCCAGAACCACTCACCACATACACACACCAGCACAGAACCACTCACCACATACACACACCAGCCCAGAACCACTCACCACCACACACACAGACACCAGCCCAGAACCACTCACCACCTCACACACACACCAGCCCAGAACCACTCACCACCACACACACACCAGCCCAGAACCACTCACCTCAGATCACTCACCACCACACACACACCAGCCCAGAACCACTCACCACCTCACACACACCAGCCCAGAACCACTCACCACATACACACACCAGCCCAGAACCACTCACCACCACACAAACACTAGCCCAGAACCATTCACCACCACACACACACCAGCCCAGAACCACTCACCACCACAGACACACCAGCCCAGAACCACTCACCACCTCACACACACCAGCCCAGAACCACTGACCACATACACACACCAGCCCAGAACCACTCACCACCTCACAACCACTCACCACCACACACACACCAGCCCAGAACCACCTCACACACACCAGCCCAGAACCACTCACCACATACACACACCAGCCCAGAACCACTCACCACCTCACACACACCAGCCCAGAACCACTCACCACCACACACACACCAGCCCAGAACCACTCACCACCTCACACACACCAGCCCAGAACCACTCACCACCTCACACACACTAGCCCAGAACCACTGACCACATACACACACCAGCCCAGAACCACTCACCACCTCACACACACCAGCCCAGAACCACTCACCACCTCACACACACTAGCCCAGAACCACTGACCACATACACACACCAGCCCAGAACCACTGACCACATACACACACCAGCCCAGAACCACTCACCTCACTGCCACGCCTCACTAATGCATTACAGACGAGCCCAAGCTACTCTCAGCCAATCAATATCTGGAGCACAAAACTAGTCATAAGGGTACAAATTGAGATGTGTGCATCATCTGAAAGCTGAATAAATGATTTTCCATTGATGTATGGTTTGTTATGATCGGACAATATTTGAAAATCTGGAATCTGAGGGTGCAAAAAAAATCGAAATATTGAGAAAATCATCTTTAAAATTGTTCAAATGAAGCCTTAGCAATGCATATTAATATTCAAACATATTTACGGTAGGAAATATCTTCATGGAACATGATCTTAATATCATAATGATTTTTGTCATAAAAGTAAAATGTATCATTTTGACCCATTCAATGTATTGTTGGCTATTTCTACAAATATACCTGTGCTGCTTATGACTGCTTTTGTGCTGCAGGAACACATATACTACTATGATTACTGAATAAGGATTTTGACAAACCATTTTATAGAGAAATGTCTTGCTATTGAATATTATAAGTAGTGATCGACCGATATTGACTTTTTACAACCGATACCGATATCGATTATTTATAGTTTATTTAACCGATATTCAGAACCGATATTTATTTACTGTTATAAAGTAAATAAATAACAGAGTGAAGTAGGCTTGCCGCGATAGACGTGACGACGGTTATTCTGGTGTTAAGCCGCAACACTGTTACATCACTTGCTCACCATGGCACCGTACCCCACCGTCGTTTAGATTGTTTTTATAGTAATAAAAATACATTCGTTCAGATAGAGGACACTAAAATTAAAACTGCACGCGGCTGCTAAATGCAACGCACCGAACGAACGAGAGTCTTGCATCACAGCAGCAGAGGTCTGCATCGCCGGCTGTCCCGACCAGATTTCTTACTCCGCTGTCCTTGAAGGACGTGCAATTCTCTTTCCCCTTTTTTTTTATTATGCTTATCCTATCATTTTAAATGACATTTATTTAATTTATTTATTTTTTCTCTGCTGCACTTTTCACCGTGTTAACAGCAAGATGTTAAATGAATTTAGTGTTTTGACAAGACTAATAAAATAGCTATTAGGCTAAACCTACATTTTGTTCCTATTGTGTTGTAGGCTGAATGTTAGCATAAACAAATTATATCCTGACAAAACAAATTATAATAGGGATTACAATTTTTGTATAACTTTTTTCCTCTCTGTGAAACTTTATTCCGTGTTGGCAGCAAAATGTTATTGACATTTATCAGTCAATAAATTCAAGACTCTTGACAAGACGAATAAAATAAATACAGTTTTGTGCAGACTACACTTTTATTTGTTAGCCTAGCTCTCTTTCTTTCAGCAGAAATGTGAACAAACAGAATATATCGCGGGAGCGGAATAAAACCTAAAATAGTCCCGCGCAGATCTCTACATCACAGATCAGATTTCATTTATCACGTGAAGAGAGATGACTGACAAGAAAAGTGAGGTGAAACGGACAAGACAATGCGGAAGTGTTTCAAAACCAAATGTAAAAGCGCCCGTTTTAAACTGTTGACTTCTGAGTCTGACATTAATCTAAGTCAAGGAGAAAACTCACCGAGATCTACCGAGTGAAAAGTAAATAAATGATAAAATACGCATTAAATAAATAATTAAAACGGCTTGTTGTGATGTATCTTTATGTTGCATTAATTTAATTATAATAAATAAAATAGTGTTTTATTATTATTCACTATTCACGTCGCTGTATTCAACTATATAGCCTACTGAGCTGTATTCAAGCAGAAATATGAGTGATCGAGAGCACACATACACGGTTCGTTTGCGCGTCATTTATAAGGGACATAACGCGCGCCTAATGCACGATCATGTCACTGTAATCAGCTTTACCATGATTACAAAACTTGCCCATCCAAACTTGTTTACTAGTGTGACACTGGCTTCTGTTATCCAGCGAGAGCAGTAGTTTGTGTATCATGTTCTCATACAGCGGTTCAGTCTGTATTCACAGCGCCACGAGAACCGTATTTCTCCTCCTAAACACAGAATACGTAGAGAGGTGAATACGATCTATTACCCCTGATCTAAGTGATAATGTTTAAAAAAAACATTCGTTTCTCATTTATTTGGTTCCACAGTATTTGCTGTTTTTTATTTTAAACACTGCTTGACGCCGAATTGCTGCTGATATTAAAAGTCAAAGTAAAACGTGCACGGCGCTTACAGGCTTATTTAAAACCTAAGGAAAAGAGGGAAAACTCAAACAAAATATCAACTTCATTTTAAACTACAGTTTTAGGTTTATACGCTGTTTAATAGGCTAAAGAGTGAATAATAATAACAATTCACTGGATAATGTTAATTCACTGAATAATATTCTCTGAAATATTGAAATAAGCTATAACAAACAAAACATCGTATTTTATTGCATTTCTCAACTGGCATGTTTTATCAGAATTATTCAAATGTTTTTGTCATTCTAGATTATGAAGACTGCTGACAGCGCGGTTTATCTATGCATTTACACAGAACTACTCAAACTGTGATCGCTTGTGGAGATAATAAATAATTAATTTAGATAGAGATGTATTTATTTAGATGTTTATTGGCGAAATAATGGTTCTATAGTAAATGTTAATATAATTCAGCGTGTTTCAAACAAGTTAATCTTGTATAAAGTTACATGCAGTGGCTGTGCTGGAGCATTTCCTGAGTGAACACTGCTCCAGGTGTGTGTGTACTTGGATGGGTCAAATGTAGGTCAAAATTTCACTGCTATATACTATGTTATACTCTGTATAATTATGTATGTATAAAAAAAAAAAAAAAAAAAAATATCAAAACCGATTATTTTTTTTTATAAAACCGATAACCGATAACGCTAAAATGCTTAAATATCGGGAAAAATATCAGTAAACCGATATATCGGTCGATCTCTAATTATAAGTCAAACTGTTTTTATGATCTGATCTGATATGTGTGTTTATGATCTGATCTGAGATGTGTGTTTATGATCTGATCTGAGATGTGTGTTTATGATCTGAACTGATATGTGCGTTTATGATCTGATCTGAGATGTGTGTTTATGATCTGAGATGTGTGTTTATGATCTGATCTGAGATGTGTGTTTATGATCTGATCTAAGATGTGTGTTTATGATCTGATCTAAGATATGCATTTATGATCTGATCTAAGATGTGTGTTTATGATCTGAGATGTATGTTTATGATCTGATCTGAGATGTGTGTTTATGATCTTATCTGAGATGTGTGTTTATGATCTGATCTGATATGTGTGTTTATGATCTGATCTGAGATGTGTTTATAATCTGATCTGAGATGTGTGTTTATGATCTGATCTGATCTAAGATGTGATGTGTGTTTATGATCTGATCTGATCTAAGATGTGATGTGTGTTTATGATCTGATCTGAGATGTGTGTTTATGATCTGATCTGAGATGTGTGTTTATGATCTAATCTGAGATGTGTGTTTATGATCTGATCTGAGATGTGTGTTTATGATCTGAGATGTGTGTTTATGATCTGATCTGAGATGTGTGTTTATGATCTGATCTGAGATGTGTTTATAATCTGATCTGAGATGTGTGTTTATGATCTGATCTGAGATGTGTGTTTATGATCTGATCTGATATGTGTGTTTATGATCTGATCTGAGATGTGTTTATGATCTGATCTGAGATGTGTGTTTATGATCTGATCTGAGATGTGTGTTTATGATCTGATCTGAGATGTGTGTTTATGATCTGATCTGAGATGTGCGTTTATGATCTGAGATGTATGTTTATGATCTGATCTGAGATGTGTGTTTATGATCTGATCTGAGATGTGTGTTTATGATCTGATCTGAGATGTGTGTTTATGATCTGAGATGTGTGTTTATGATCTGATCTGAGATGTGTTTATAATCTGATCTGAGATGTGTGTTTATGATCTGATCTGAGATGTGTGTTTATGATCTGATCTGATATGTGTGTTTATGATCTGATCTGAGATGTGTTTATGATCTGATCTGAGATGTGTGTTTATGATCTGATCTGAGATGTGTGTTTATGATCTGATCTGAGATGTGTGTTTATGATCTGATCTGAGATGTGCGTTTATGATCTGAGATGTATGTTTATGATCTGATCTGAGATGTGTTTATGATCTGATCTGAGATGTGCGTTTATGATCTGAGATGTATGTTTATGATCTGAGATGTGTGTTTATGATCTGATCTGAGATGTGTTTATGATCTGATCTGAGATGTGTTTATGATCTGATCTGAGTTGTGTTTATGATCTGATCTGAGATGTGTGTTTATGATCTGATCTGAGATGTGCGTTTATGATCTGATATGTGTGTTTATGATCTGATCTAAGATGTGTGTTTATGATCTGAGATGTGTGTTTATGATCTGATCTGAGATGTGTGTTTATGATCTGATCTGAGATGTGTGTTTATGATCTGATCTGAGATGTGTGTTTATGATCTGATCTAAGATGTGCGTTTATGATCTGATCTAAGATGTGTGTTTATGATCTGAGATGTATGTTTATGATCTGAGATGTGTGTTTATGATCTGAGATGTGTGTTTATGATCTGATCTGAGATGTGCGTTTATGATCTGATATGTGTGTTTATGATCTGATCTGAGATGTGTTTATGATCTGATCTGAGATGTGTTTATGATCTGATCTGTGATGTGTGTTTATGATCTGAGATGTGTGTTTATGATCTGAGATGTGTGTTTATGATCTGATATGTGTGTTTATGATCTGATCTAAGATGTGTGTTTATGATCTGAGATGCGCGTTTATGATCTGATCTGAGATGTGTGTTTATGATCTGATCCGAGATGTGTGTTTATGATCTGATCTGAGATGTGTTTATGATCTGATCTGAGATGTGTGTTTATGATCTGATCTGATATGTATGTTTATGGGCTGGACTGATCTGATATGTGTGTTTATGATCTGATATGTGTGTTTATGATCTGAGATGTGTGTTTATGATCTGATCTGATATGTATGTTTATGGGCTGGACTGATCTGATATGTGTGTTTATGATCTGAGATGTGTGTTTATGATCTGAGATGTGTGTTTATGATCTGAGATGTGTTTATGATCTGATCTAAGATGTGTGTTTATGATCTTCTCTGAGATGTGATGTGTGTTTATGATCTGAGATGTGATGTGTGTGTATGGACTGGACTGATCTGATATGTGATGATGATGATGCTGCTGATGTATGTAGGCCAGATCACAGATGCGTCTGCACTGACTGACTGCTGGAGATCATATATTCACACAACATTACAGCTCTAGTCTTAAACTAAACCGTGCCATTCATTGTATCGCTCGTCTACACTAGATTCGTTAAACTGCAACAATGTTTCTCCGGCGCTGGCTGCGACGCGACGCTGCAACAATGTTTCTCCGCGCTGGCTGCGACGCGACGCTGCAACAATGTTTCATTCACAAGCTTCTATTTGAACATTACGTACGCCGAAGTGGAATGCTTTTTGTTCAGTATACTCACTTTATAAGACTGCGTTCGGGCGGTGAGCAGCTTCCAAATTCTCTCGACAGAAACGCGTCTTCGGGGTGCGTTTTTAGGAGCAGTTATAATATCATTGCATTAATAAACATCTGCGGCGCTCGCTCTTCTAGCTCATTCTGTGCGTGCTGAGGCTGATCGCTCAAGTCCCGCCCCCGTGTGTAAACAGCCAATCCTGATCAAGGAAGTATTCTGATGCGCCAATCACAGACCGCCGTGTGCCAAAATGAAAGCATTGGATCCAAGTATAGGTCTCTGCGGAACAGCAAGAAGGTGTTTTCCATTATTGGGCGTTTTCAAACCGGTCGAGGCATTTTCCAACCATCCAATCAAGACCGTACGGAAGCCCGTACAGAAGCGGAAATGCGTTATTATTATTTCTCGTTTTTTCTTGATTTTTACTATTATGTCGATATCGCGACAACATTTATGTCAAAATAAAATATGTGTATAAAATACAGGCTACAGTACCTACTTTCTTTAAAAAAAATAGTGTTACATTAAACTACTGAGAGATCTTTAATATGGAATTCTTTCATAATCCAAATTTCCCGTTCTTATGTTATAAGATACGGATCTTGTATACAATAGCCTGTGAGTGTGTATTATATTGTATAATATTATCTCCTACCTGCATGTAATTTTTCTCTGAATGTAAACCTTAATAAAAGCTAAAAGTATTGAAAATTACTTTATTACTCAACTATTTATAATTACAATACTGTTTTATTTTCGTTTCGTGTGTGTGTGTGTGTGTGAACAACACAACATATATCAGGTTGTAACGGTGATTAACAAGGAAAATGAATAGCAATTTTCAACAAAGTTACCAAATCCTACTGTAAAGCAATGGTGAAAATGATTGTATTGGTCTTTCTCACATGTATTTTTCAAAATATTATATTTATATGTAATGACTGATATTTAAATGATATTTGTAGCTTACATTAAATGATATATAAAATAAAACGTATTAACCTTGAAATTAAGGTAAAATGTGTTAACTTAGAATGATGACTCTGAAAACTTTAAATATTAGCATCACTTTATTGACCGTATCGATACTGTAACCGATATGATGAAAAACAATATCAATAAATGCCGCATTCTCTACTTAATGTAATAGTAAAAAAGAGAGAATCCAATGAAATAAAATAAGCAATAAATGTGGCAAGTTCAAACATGAGGAAAACATTGCATGAAACATTAGATGCTTCCTCCAGCCTCATAGAAACAGTCGCTTCCCCAAAGAACCCCTGCATCACACCTCTTTGCCCTCTTCCTCTGTAGCCTTCACCACAGTCTTTGTATGTAGTCTCACAATGGAGACATTTGGATAGACTGTATGGAACCCTGTACAGGTTTCTGAAATTTTCACTGAATGCCTGCCTTCCAGTTCACGACACCTGAAAAAAAAAAATTGTCAGCTGACCTCATCATTGTCTTAAACATATTGAACCATAAATAACTGAGAAAAAACTGAGAGAGAACTGTGATTAACCAAACAGTGACACTAATAAAACTTACTGTCCAACCCCCGAAAGTGAGCCTCTCTGCGGAAACTTTCCATGCTCACAATGCTGTTGAAGCACCTGCAGGTGAGGGCAAGGGAGCATCTTGAAGCACAACCTCCAGTAAGATTTCACGAAGGACCAGCGGAGGACAAAACATAACAATCTGAACTTCTTGTGGTTATAAGGATTCCCTTGCATTTTATAAATTGAGTAATAGCAAATACATGCCTCCTGTATGTTCAGGGGTTGGTCAACGGTTGCCACTATGAAGGGACAAATGAGCTGATAAAATGTAGAAACTGTAACTTGAATGCAATGTAAGTCGCTTTGGATAAAAGTGTCTGCTAAATGCATAAAAAAAAAAAAAAATGAAGAACATCAGTAAATGACAGTCAACATTTAATATAAATAATAAAACACCTCAAACAAAATAAATCATACCAGTTTTGTGTGGCTTGTCAGACCGCCTTATCTTTCTTTGCTGGATTTCCATGACCGATCTTGTTAAATTTATGACATAAAACGCATTAATAATACAGTATATCAAGTTTCATTGCATGAAGATATGACAACTAAAAAAAAGTCACACTAACTGTAAAGGTATTTTGCCATCCTTGTCATTATTTTTTAGAAAAGGACTAATAACAAGGGAAATGAAAGAAAGAAAGAAAGAAAGAAAGAAAGAAAGAAAGAAAGAAAGAAAGAAAGAAAGAAAGAAAGAAAGAAAGAAAGAAAGAGTCAAACACCTTGGTGGGAATTTCTCCAGCAAAAGGACAGACCACCATCTTCTTATACTTGGTATGTCTGACTATAGTTGGAAAAAGCACAAGTTTATCAAAACAATTCTTAAACTTACAAAATGTTTTTTAACGAGCTTGGAAAACCCACCTCTGAAAAGTCAAACGTACCCCGCAATGTCATGACATAGAGAGCATACTGCAACATGAATTATGTATTAATAACTGCACATGGGTTTAATTCTGACATGGCACCTGCAGAACCAATAGTAGCCATTGATCCTACCATTAGTATGAAGACTCCACAGCTGCAAGACATCTCTTGTCAAGGTATATCCTAGATATAAGTAAATTATATATGATATCATTTTTAACTAGTACCACTAAAGCCCTAATTCATTAAAATTTTCAATCACATTTGGTGTAAAATGAAACATACCCCAAGGTCCTCAGAATAGAATTCTGTCCATGTCCCAGGACACAGGCTCTGAGCTGAGAACTACCCTGCAATACTACATATGATTACCAAGTCAATTTGAAATAGAAAAGAGAATAATAAAGGCAGAGTTTAACAGGAACTGTCCCGCCTTTATTTTTCCCATGGCTTTCTTCTTAATGCAGGGATGCACAAAATTAATTAATATATGACCCTAAAATTAAAATGTGTTGCAAGTAAAGTGTTTCTTAAATTGTATGCAATGAGAAAAAAGCCAACGGAAAAAATACAAAGAAAAAAAGAACTGAACATAGAAGAGAACACAAAATTCTGTAACAGGAAAACCTGTATATGGCAATGTAAGTGCCATCTCCAAAACCTGGAGTTTTCAGGGAATTGAGAAAATACAATTCATGCAATTTTGGCTTCATGATCTGAAAAAATGTTTTCACCCTGTGTTAGTTATAATATCAAGGAAATAATCAGAAATATGCCGCTGATTTCAGTTTGTACAACAATTGGTATTGTATGTTTAAGTATCGCAACATTAAAGCAGACTCACACACAACATCCAATGCCCTGGCACCCAAGATGGGAAAACCCCCATCTTGTCTGAGTTTTGCTCATAATTTCAGGCTACATGTATATATAAAAAAATATTTTATAGTATATAGTATGTTTAATGTTTAAAGACATTACAAATGTCAGTGATCCTTACAGGTAAGTGGTCCATGGGATGTGCACAAATTGGTGGCAACCATGTCACTATGGCATGGCTGTCAACTGGATAGATGTCCACATTCTGGCCACAAAAAGAAAATATAGCAGCTTTATGTATGTAGGTCTGTGGACACTGACAGCAGTGAAAATGCTTGGCCTTTTGGACACAGCCAAGGCCACAGCTGTATATAACAATCTAAAGCAAAATTGAAAATAGCCATGTCAGTAGACGTAAAAAAATGTTTTATACACATTTATAAGATATGCATATACACTCACCTCCATATTCAATCGCTCTTATTTTATGCCCAGCTATATGGGCCACTATTTGATGATACTCTCTGGGCTTACATATTTGAGATGTGCAGAAGGGGCATGTGGATAAATGAGTATCTGCATGGTAGCGCTGTGGTTGAGGCTCTTGTCCTCTCCGCTGAATTGTGATGTGCTGAATAGACAACAAGTTTCCTCCTCTGTACATAATCATTTTACATTTGAACATTCATCCATTATGTTAGTCTATAGGTTTGACTACACATGCGAGGTATTAATGCCTGCACTGATATAATGAAGAGTGTTGAACATTGACTAGTGAGCTGATCTCACTGCTAAAAAAGGTCAAATCATGTTTCTATTTAAATCTAGTGGTCTGCAGATGTTTTTGTTACGGTTATGTTTAGGGGTACATGGTGGGTTATGAGATATAATATAAATAACAGACAAATAATAAATATTACATTAAAATTGATATTAAAAATAATAAACTTAACAAGCAATGCTTTTTCAGCTTTTCTGTGGAGCTTTACTTGTTTTCTTACAGCGCACCTCACACTCAAACACCATTTCATATATGAAGGGAGTGTGTTCTGGACGGAATGAAAACGTGTAATTTATCCAAAATATTATAGTTTTTAATATTTTTTTAATTAGATACAATTTGCAGTTAGATGAATGTGCACAACACTTTCCTTAATAAAATGTATTTATGTACATATTAGTACCTATACCCCCCGGTTTCACAAACCATTTTAAAGCCTAGTCCTAGACTAAAATGTAAGTCTGAGCTGTTCCAACAGAAATAAACTTGCACTGACTGATCTTAAAATATATCAGTGCCTTTGTTTTGTCTCAAGATGAACAACAGTAATGTTTTTTTCTAAGCATGTTTATGAAAATTATTTAAATGTCCTAATTGAACTATGGACTAATCCTGGTTTAGGCTAAGCCCTGTCTGTGAAACCGGGCCATAATGTCCTGGGGACATAAATGGCACCTATTCGGTGGAATAGCCCATTAACATTTCTTTACAACTATTTATTAACTTTTTTATGTAGTGTTTTCTAGTCTGACAAGCTAACTAGTCATTATTAGAATGCGCCGACAGGAAAAAATTAAGCAAACTACCACTATCAACACTAAAGTAACAAACTTATGCACCAAAAAGTTAGCGAATGTTTGCTAATAATGGTTAGCGATAGATTGTAACTGGCAGACAGACCTCTTGGAGCTTTTTTCTGTCTAATCATGTTGCAAGCAAATTTACACAAACTAATTAAAACATTAACTTAGACAAAATGAGAATTTACAAAAATCCACTTACATCCATGGATATGCAGGATCTCTCTCCTCATTTCACCGCTTTCTCGCTTTATCACTCATAGCTGATGGGAAAGGCGTATTCAAGTATTAGGAATCGCCCACTCAAGTTTTAGCAAACCAGGCACAGAGGTTGAAAAACGCCTACCCAGTTGGAAAACGCCCCAGAATTGAGGCACGCCTTTTGTTGCTCTGCAGAGACCTCATTCTCATTGGATCACGTTTCGTCATCGCCCAGGCCATGCCAGAATAACATTATATTTAACCTATATGCTGTTTTTAAATAATGAG
Organism: Oxygymnocypris stewartii; assembly: GCA_003573665.1. Taxonomy (NCBI): domain Eukaryota; kingdom Metazoa; phylum Chordata; class Actinopteri; order Cypriniformes; family Cyprinidae; genus Oxygymnocypris; species Oxygymnocypris stewartii. Next base: position 253,498 of record QVTF01020201.1, on the reverse strand, counting down.
AAAGAGATACTGACTCGCTTATTTTCTGACTGTAAATTCAGAACCTGTAAAGAGGTAAAAAGACTGTAATGTCGTAAACTAGTTTTGGATTGATTTTATGTTTCATTTAATGAATATTAATTATTGCGTTACTTTAAAGGATGATATTTTGCATTATGAAAACAAAAGCAATAATGATCTAGAATGTATTGTTAACCTTTTTATTTTGTTAGCTAAAAATTCAATCCCCTGGCACTTTGTAATATCCTTATTCGTTAAAACCTTTTTATTTATTTATATTTATTAATATTTTGTATTGTTATTATTTGAATGTTACCCTTTTCTGCCAAAAAAAAACAAAAAAACACAAAAAATATTTTATTTAAACTTACAGTGATTTTTTACCCCATTAATAAACAAACGTATATTATGATTTGCTTAACACATGATGAGGACTGGCACACAATACACTGACTTGCTATATAACAAGTACATCGTGTGTCAGTTTGCATGACTGTATCTCTTTCCATAATTTAAAACACAATTTTAACACACTTCATGCCATTCAATTCAAATACAATCCCAAGTTGATGAAAAATATTACACAATTAAACCAATAGAGGAGACTGGGGCTACAACGGTCACACTTTTTATTGTATAGGCACACAACATGAAGCCACAATTATGTTTTTTTTTAATAAAATAAAAATTGGCAAAAGCCAAATCATTCATGTAAACGGACACATAACTCAAAAGCGTACAAATACATGTTATAAGAGAGATACAGTGTATTACAGCCTGTGTGCCTCAGAAAGGCATGGCAGGTTAATTGTGCACCACTGACTCCTCTCCTCTCATGTTCTGCCATGTCTTCGTGTTTTCAAGAGACGGTGCTTATGTAAAACAAGCTCTGGTCCATCTTCCAGACTCTATTCAGAGCTTGAGATAAGGCGTATGTTTACAAATCATCTATGCATTTTACCTGGGCAGTTTCTAGGCTATGCAGTAAATGTTCTGCACAGTGTATTTTAGATGAGCAGCATCCAGCATGTACACGTAGGTCACATGGTGTCTAAAGCTGTGTCACATGATTTCATGTGTGCATTGTCAATAGTGATGCATGAAGCAGTGTCTGTGAAGGAGCTGAATCCACATGATCAACGTGAACATGTGAAACTCCAGATCACGTGGACTTCTTTTGAAATGACTGGAATCAGCCGTGAAACTTCCCTGAGATGCACTACATTTAGAGAAGAGTTCATTAAAAATGTGCTCAGCCTCGGGTCATCCCAGATCAGGATGAGTGTGTTTCTTCATTAGGTTTGAAGAAATGTCTCAGTAATGGATGCTCTGCAGTGAATGGGTGCCATCAGTCTGATAAAAGCATCACAGCACTCCAGTCCATCAGTTAACATCAGAAGCTGAAACTAATCCAGCATTAAGATGATTTTAAATCAAATACACAGAGTCCATAATCCATAATAACTCTTCCTCCAGTGAAGAAGTGTTCTGGTCTGAATCAGGAGAGACATCTGCACAGATCAAAACAGCTAATATGTGACTGGTTTTCGATGTGATATGATGTGATGACAACACTGTCATCCTATTTGTATGAGCATCACATAAAAAAATTATAAGTCTTTAGTTGGGGACGTGGGAAATAATTAAAGGTTCTCTTTTGAACCGCACCTTCACTTTTCCTTTTCTTAATTTTCTCCAATATCTCTGTCTCTCCCTTTATTCTTGTACCTGTCACTTCTTCACCAGCAGGTCTACTGATATTAACACAACTGTGTTCACCTTGTTGCAAAGCAACCACCTCATTGCAATTAATTTGCACATAATGTTGTTATTTCAAACCTATAATTCATACAAATATATTAAAACAAAGTTTCTAAAGCGCCTAAATGCCAAAATTTGTACATTGAAAATCCTAATGCTGAACACAGTATTGTATTTTTGAGCTGACCCTTTCTATACAATAACTATATGTAAATATCTGCCGGCTAAATTTATCAATGTAACTTTCCAATCGATACTGATGTCTTTTAGCGCAATATTCTGACTGATGATAATAATGGGGTGCTAACAGGTGCTAACAGTTTAATAGTCAACTAGGTTAATAAAGACAAAAAGGCGTAAACTGACCTGCTCTTGAAGCCCTGAACAGGTTAGTAATTTCGCTACATTTCACAGTTTCTTCTCCTTCCTCGAGTCCCGCGCATCGACTCTGTTCAAAACTGTTTGACGGAGGCAAGGAACAGACGCTGCCAGTCAAGACTAACCGATTTATGATTTATTATCGATTTATTAGGGAATGCCACAATCGGAAATGATCACTTTGGCACATTGGGAAGACAAAAAAAACAACAACAAAGGGCCGTGGGCCAAATCAGCTGCTGGGCCACCGGGAAACGTCCTGGTGCTTCCAATGGCCAGTCCGCGCCTGTCTCCAGATGTTAACTGATGGACTGGAGTGCTGGGGATTACTGTGATGTTTCATCAGTTCATTCTGGGTCCTGACCTGATGCTGTCTGGACAAGACTAGTTTAGACTCAAACTTCAGTGCTTGTTTTGGTAGGGCTGTAACTGGACAGTTTCCCAGGATTTACAGAGTCCTGCGGTATCGCTCGGAGCGAGCGGGACACTGCTCTGGACAACACCCAGCGCTCTGAGACTCTCTGTCCCGTACCTGCCCCTCACCTCAGCTCCTTTATGAAGTCCAGACTCTGAGAAGGCAGGCTGAACATAGGCAGCTCCCTGAAGAACTCCGGCCGAGCCGTCGCAGGGCTCTGCCCGTCAAACCGGACCAGGATGAACCGCTCTCCAGCTCGACCCAGCAGATAGTCGGCCAGAATGCAGCTCAGCAATGCGTCGAACACCTCGGAGCACGCTGGCGACTGGACACCCCTTCCTTCTTCCAGTTTCTGCCGGGTAACCCAACAGCCCCATTCCTCGGCCCGCTCGCATGCCGCCGGGGTCAGGACCAGCACGGCCTTGCCTCCGCGCCGCCGAACCTGGTCCAGACAGGAGTGCAGCCAGGGCACAGGCCCCAGGACACTGATCTCTGAGCGGCTCCACAGGTCCAGAGAGACGCTGAAGCCCACAGCAGACAGACTGGAGCATAGACGGCACACCGGCTCAGCGACGGAGCAGTCAGCATCGGGAGGACATACCAGCAGCACCTCCACGCCCCCCGCAGTGGCTGAAAACAAATGACCCTCAGTCACAACAACCACAGGAACTGACCAGCGTGAGAGAGCAAGAACTCACCGTTCACATTGCCCACCTTCAGCCATCTAAACACGCAGCCTGTTATAGAGAGAGAGAGAGAGAGAGAGAGAGAGAGAAAGAGAGAGAGAGGTTATTAGCACGTTTTAAGCAAAAATCACAATTGCAGCAATAATCTAAACTTCATTGCATAATCAACGTAATCAGCATTGTTTATGTCAAAGATTATAGATACAGCAGGTAAAATAAGTATTGAACACGTCACCATTGTTCTCTGTAAATATGTTTCTAAAGGTGCTGTTTACATGAAATCTTCATCCGGTGGTCGGTAACAACCCAAGCAATCTGTCACGAATCTGGTCTTTGAACTTCCGTTTACTCACCACCAGAGGTCACTTGCTCACCACATTGACTCTTGCACCACACTAACTGTTGCACGTCACCCACGGACTACAATTCCCATCATCCATTGCACCGATGACACACACAGCTCTCACCAATCTCACATTGGATATTGTTCGCCGATCAAAAACCCAAGCTTGCCCTAGGATTACTCTTGTTTATGACTCTTGTCATATCCGTTTGCTGTCGTTTGTCCCTGCCCGTGATTTGACTATGTTTATTAATAAAAGCTTGCACTTGGATCCGCTTGAATCATGTCTCGTTCGCCCCGTTACAGAATACTCGGCCCCACGAGGATCCAGCGGCTTTTCTAAGGAACCCTGGCCAGGTATTGATCCATTCGACCAGCTGCTCGACCTGAGACAAGGGAGTGCATCTATTGAGGAGTTCGTCACTCAAATCTGTGAGATAACTTACAGGGTACCCTTTGATGAGATCGTATTAAAATAAATGTTTCGTTTTGGATTAAATGAGCCCATTAAGTCGTGTTTACCTGAAGGGAAGGAAGTTTAATTGTAGTTTAAAGGACTTTATGGACCATGCTTTGCTGTTTACTGACTCTTTGTTTACTGTGGGTGTCGTGGAAGAGAAACGCGACACCGCGTCTGTGACTGAAATAACAGACGCACCAGAGCGCGCTCACAAAATGGCGGTGACAGCGGAGCCCATTCACAAAATGGCGGCCACAACAACACCCCGTCATGTCATTGCTGCCAGTCATGAGTCAATTCAAGTCACAGCTGATCTTAAAGAGCTAAGTAAAGTTATTGTTGATGTTAAAAAGCCAAGTCAAGTTAAAGTTGATCGTCGTGAGTCTAGTCATGTCTCCGCTGATCTTCCAGAATCTCTTCTCATCTAAGCTGGTCATCCAGAGACACACCACGTCACAGCTGGTCATCCAGAGTCACACCACATCACAGTTAATCTTCACGAGGCAAGTCACGTCTCCGCCAACCTTCCAGAGTGTCTTTACGTCTCCGCTGACCTTCCAGATTATCTTCACGTCTCCGCTGACCTTCCAGAGTCTCTTCAAGTCTCCGCTAACCTTCCAGAGTCTCTTCACGTCTCCGCTGACCTTCCAGAGTCTCTTCACATCTCCGCTGACCTTCCAGAGTCTCTTCACGTCTTCGCTGACCATCCAGAACCACGTCATATCACAGCTGATTATCCAGAGTCTTGTGACATCCTGTCCGTCACACCCAGATATTTAAGGTCAGTGCTTTGATTTCCCATTCTGGTTTCCAGTGTGAGGGATGCACCGCTGGTGCCTGCTCGCGCAGCTGGTATCCCCAAACCCACTCACTTTAACCCTCCTGTTCCTGCACTAATTCCCCTGTCTGACACGCTTCCCATGATAGGGATCACTTTGTGTTGCATTTGGGCTGCGTACACCACCACAGAACTGCCCGAGGTGGCGACGTGCACTTTGATGCTAATGCTGCAGAACCTCTTGGGGTCGTGACACTTGCTGCTATGCTCTCCGAAACGATGGCACTCGCTGCAGCTTCTTCAGAGGTGGTGGCACATGCTGCAGAACTTCCCGAAGTGGCGGTGCTCGCTTCAGCTCCTTGTATGGTGGTGGCGCCCAGCAATGTACTCTCAGTCTGTCGTGTTGCGGTCAAAGAGACTGTTACTGAACTCTCCCTGTGTCCGGAGTTTACCACTTTAGAACCTCCAGAGGTGGCGGCAACTGCTGAAGAACCTCCAGAGGTGTCAGTGGTATCCACTTATCTATCCTCGTCCTGTTCTGTTAAAGCCACAGAGGCCGCTTTGAACATTTGCCCTGCTCTGAACCGGCCGAGGAGGCTATCTCTGAACTCTCGCATCGTTCTGAACCAGCTATGGTAGCTGATTGTGAACCGTCTGTCTGTCTCGTCTCAACTAATGTGTCGGATTTCAAACTGTCTGTCTTTCCTGTCTCTGTCAAGAAATCTAAGCCTGAACTGTCTGTCTTGAGCTCAGAAAATATTAATGCACCCCATATCTGTCCTGTTTACCTTATCACTGCAATGGAAGCCTTTAATGGAGCCTCTGCATGCCCTGTTAACCATGTCATTGTTGAAGAGACCATTAATGAACAGCCTACTCATCCGGTGTCAGTCAATGGGTTGACTTCTGAATTATCTGTCTGTCCTGTTTCTGCCAATGAATCTGATCATGAACTGCCTAACTATCTGGTTTCAGTTAACAACCCAGACTTTGAACCTTGTTTCAGTCAGTAAGTTTAATGTTGAGCCTTCTGTCTATCCAGCTTCAAACAAATGTATGGATTGTTTGGGTTGTTACTGACATCTGGTGAAAATGTAGAAATATTTAGAAATATATTTACTGAGATAAATGCTGTGTTCAATACTTATTTTACTCGCTGTATACAAAGATGGTTCACTCCTATACTTATCAATGGGAGAAACTGCAACGCACAATATGGCGGGATAGTCCCGCCTTCTAAATGAAAGAGCCAATTGCTGATTAGTAAAGCCATTGCATCACTGCAGCAGCCGTTAGAAGCTCCGGTTTCTATAGAAATAATGCACAGTCAAAATTGGCCTGAAAAATAAGTGTTTCTAACGCTATTTGAGCATAAGAAACAACATTCATGGGGAAGTTCATTTCCGATTTTGTTGCTGATTTGAAATATGTAATTTAATTGTGAGTTCACAGGGCAGTTTTTGAGATTTCAGGATTCCTCCATTCATTTAGATGTTTGAGCTGCCCGGAGGCGTTGCAATATATGGCCGCTGAGTGAACAGACTTTCCTTGAAAGGGAATTTGTTTACATTCAGTAGACAGCGCGCATACGTAACATAACAACACTGATTACATCGATTACGAAAAAAAAGCGATGGAAAGATGGAATGAAGATGGAAACTCAGGGAGAAAGAATTGTTAACTAAAGTCGTTATTGTAATTTTCTTTGCACACAAAAGTATTCTCGTAGCTTCGTAAAATTACAGTTGAGCTGCTGATGTCGCGTGAGTTATTTTAACGATGTCCTAGCTACGTTTCTGCGCCTTAATCGTGTTGTATCCTTGCTGTCTATGCAGGGTCAGCGAGCTCTCGGATTTCATCAAAAATATCTTCATTTGTGTTCGGAAAATGAACGAAGGTCTTACGGGTTTGGAATGACATGAGGGTGGGTAATTAATGACAGAATTTACATTTTTGGGTGAACTATCCCTTTCAGCTCACAAAAATACACGTTTTACACAAAAATCACAATTGCAGGTAAAATATCAATTGCATTGCCAAATTTGGGGTTCATGTAATTGAGGTTCAGAATCTGACATAGGACTGGCTTCATTCCGATTAAGGGTAAATCAGTGCATGTAAAGATACCTATTGAGGACTGATTAGTTTTCCCAACCACTGAGTTCCTAGCAGTGCTTAGGTTCATTCTTCTCACATAATTTCAGGTCAAATCAGCTTTTATTGTAGCCATGTAATAATACACAGTGTGCTTTCTTTCCATGTCAGGATTCTGCTCATCCTGTTGAGCTTTTATTTTGCCATGATGACCAGCAAATATTTTTTACCCAATGCCATGGTTTTCACACGCATTATGAATTAATAGCTTTAATGGGGTTATATTATAGATGCACCATTTAAGCTATTATTGCAAATATAAAAAAACTGATAAATTACTTATTCAGGTAAGAGTTTTACTATGAGAGAAGTCTCTTCTGTGCACAAAGCCTGCATTTACTTTATCAAATACACAGTAAAAGTGACCCTGGACCACAAAACCAGTCATTAGGGTAAATTTTTTGAAAATGAGATTTATGCATCATCTGAAAGCTGGATAGATAATATTTCCATTGATGCATGGTTTGTTATGATAGGACAATATTTGGCTGAGATACAACTATTTGAATATCTGGAATTTGAGAGTGCAAAAAAAAAGATTTTCACCTTTAAAGTTGTTCAAATTAAGTCTTAGCAATGCATATTACTAATCAAAAATTATGTTTTTATATATGTATTATAGGAAATGTACTAAATATCTTCATGGAACATGATCTTTACTTATTATCTTAATGATTTTTGGCATAAAAGAAAAATGGATAATTTTGACCCATTCGATTGTTGGCTATTGCTACAAATATACGCCCAGCGACTTATGACTGGTTTTGTGCTCCAGGGTCACAGATTGTGAAATATCATTATAATTTAAAATATCTGTTTTCAATGTGAGTATCTGTTAAAGTGTAATTTATTTCTGTATTTTCAGCATCATTACTCCAGTCTTCAGTGTAACATGATCTTCAGAAATCATTCTAATATGCTAAATTAGCTGCTCAGGAAGCATTTGTGATTATTCTCAGTTGTTGTGTGAGCCGTGTTGTACTCACTCTTAAGTGTCCCCTGCACTGCATAGGCTCCCATCACTGAGAGACACACCAGCAGCATACACAGCACCAGCAGGACGCTCCAGCGAGCCCTCTCCACTGAAACAGCCAAACAATCAGCTGATATTAAATCAGTCTGCTTCATCTGCAATGCATTACGATGCTAATAGCACATTAAAACTGCTGGACGGGAGTTCTTGCCTTCAAAAGGACATACTGGTCCCAGGTAACCATCCATACCTGCCACTTTAACCTGGACAAGAGACACAATGCTGACACACTGCAAAAATGCTTTTCTTACTTTTTGTGTCTTGTTTCCAGCCGAAATATCGAAAAATTCTAAAATCAAGAAGGATTTTCTAGACAAGTAAAAACTATCGTCTTGTGTCCACAAAAAATATGTCAAAATGAAGTGAGTTTTTGCTTGAAACAAGCGAAATAATCTTGTTTTCTGTTAGAAATAACATTATTTAGCTTGTTCTAAGCAAAAACTCACTTAATTCAACTTAATGTTTTTTGAAAACAAGACGATGATTTTTACTTGTTTAGAAAATCCTTCTTGATTTAATATTTTTAACTGAAAACAAGACAAAAAAATCTAAGTAAGAAAATATTTTTTTCTTTATGCAGTTCCCCAAAACACAGGTATGTCAGAAATAGACAGCAAATGTGATCAAATGCGTATTAGGTACCTGCACACACAATGAAGGATGACGATCCACTTGTAAAAACTCTCCTTCTAACTGCTGCAACAAATGAAATAAATAAACTGTATTCTGTGAGTAAACTTTAAGTGAAGCCTCACCATTATTATTGCATACAGTTCTTGTTCTAATGATTTTAATGGACCCCTAACGCGGAATATTAAACTTGACCATCATGTAACTGGGAGAACATGTTCGCACCCAATGTCTGTGGTTGGTCTCCTTCCAGCTGTCGTTCAGCCAGGTGTGGACCTGAGATCTGCCGCTGACCGCATGGCAGCTACTGTCCAGTCCTGAGCCCTTCCTACACAACCACAGCTGAGCCTCCAGTCTGCAGGGGGCGCTGAGGCACCAGACCAGAGCTGGCCGCTTGTGACGGGTTTTATTCTCTGCCAAAGACACGGACACGCTGGAGCCTGAGACCGCTGAGGACGAAACCAGAACCAGACACTCATGATGTTATAGATTGCACTGGGACGCTCTATGGACAGTATCTGTAGCATGCACGATTATCGATGAATATCATTCCCATGCTTTCCTCAGTTTGTCACACAACCAAAAGTCCCATTTATAGTATGTGAGCTTACAGTGGAAATCTATACAGTGCCCGTGGAATGGAGGTTTTAAAGTGAAATGTGAATTTTCTTCAAACAGGTTTAATGCTGCGTTCTCTTTGGTCCAACGTGAAAAGAGTGTGTCCTCTAGAAAGCCTGTAAACTCTTTGATTTTACCAAGGTACGGCTAAATATTCTTGAATGCCATACCTGTATCGTTCAAAAATGGGCAATACTCTCTTCTGAGAAATTGTCCCCAAATCTATGCAAAAGTAGAAACAGAATAAGCATGTTAAAAAGCAAGAAAAACTGCAAAAGGAATAATATTACAAGCTAATATTTACTTTCTTGGTAGACCGTTTTTTTTTATACATAATGTTCTAATATAAACATCGCTGTATTAGCTTTCAGTCAATGTAACTTATAAAACACATTTATTCTGCATGTTTGCATGCAATCATTTTATATATGATGCTTTTCTATTTATTTGTTTAATAATTCAACTTTTCCTTAATCCCTCCCTGTAGCTTGTACTTTGTATTCCAAACATTTCTTGTGTTGTATTGCCTGTTTATGATGAATCACTTGTATTCCTCTTAAGTCACTTTGGATACAAGTGTCTGCTAAATTAATAAATATGAATGTAAATAAAAGTTTGGTGGCATTACCTCAAAGCACAGACAGGGGGCGACAGAGCTGAGTGAAATCTTAAACTCATGGCTGGCATTTTTCTTTACATTTAGGAAGAGACAGACAAAGACGTTAACACTTAAATTAATAAATTAAATGCAAATGTATTATAGAGCAGTGTGACATACCCATTCCACCTTAACACAGGGTCCCTTCCTCTCCAGCTTCTGGCACGCGTTAAACTCCTGAAATCTCTCTTGATCTGCATTGGCCACATACAGTATCATTGCTCCTGTCACATTGTCGGTTTTCTTGTGCAGCTTGGGTGCTACTGGAAAACAAAGCCAATGAGAGGACGTCCCAGTGGGCCACTGATGGGCCTGGACTACACATCTCTGAAAAAAACCTATTTGACTAAATCAGATTGGCATTTACCGTGTCCTTTACTAACATTGGCACCCTTGGTAAATTTGAGCAAGACAGACAAAGCACTAAATATTTGCTTTTGCAGTTTCTCCTCTTGTTCTTTGATTCAAAATAATCATACAAATATTTTTCTCCAAAATTTGTGTGCTAAAATGGCATATATTGGCCCCACACAGTGAGGAGGATTGGAGGATTGTTCAAGTAGCCATGCATCTACAGTAAGAATCACAGATTCTGGAGATTGCAGACACGAATTGGGTTGGAAAGTCTCCAAAACTATGAACAGACCTGTTACATGTTCCCTGTGTGTGTGCCGTGTTTGTCTCACGGACAGTCATGTTCATAGTCCCTCATTGGATGTGGTAACTCATTGGTCCCTTTGTTCTCCTGTTCAGTTTGCCTGAGTTTTTATTCCTGGTTATCTGTGTTTCTGATTTTTGTTTATTTGTATTTCATTAAGCTCCCTGCAAATAGATCGCCATCTGTGCTTGTTCTCACCTGTTCCAGCAGCATCACAGAACAACCAACCGCTATTATGGATCTAGCAGGACCTGGGCCTGGGCCTTTTGGGCCTGGCCTACCACACGCATTTTCTGGACAGTTCACAATCTTTTACCTTTTACCACTACGCACACAATTATCCTGTATTAGGTCCTCGAGAGACATTTCAGCAATTTGTGGAGCACTCTCTTTAACTGAGTGGATCTCTCTTTACCATGGGGGAAATGGAGAACGATCTATCCCCCAAAATATGTTTTGGAGGGGAGCTATGCTCCTCAAGCTTCAGCAGTCACAGAGCTTGAGCTGCCACTTATGTCAACAGCCTGCACCATCTCAGCCATTGGACCCGTCTCGGGGAGGACAAGACTGGTGTTCAGTGTTGTGGACCCGCCACTCCAGTGTCTCATCACGACATGGACGGCACACTAGAGTCTTCAGCCATCATGGACGTGTCCTTAACGTTGCATCTGAGGCTACAAGGGTAATTCCTAGGTGTTTGAAGACTGGCTTCCAGTTTGGCAGACCCACCACTGATGTCAGGGCAACAGGCTGGCATTCCTGCATCCTCAGCACCCTCAAGCTCAGTGGCCACAGCGCTACCTGTCCCAAAGATCTTTCCTTTGTTCTCAGTGCTTTCCGTGATAGCAGTCACCATTTTCTGTGTTTGCACACATTTCTCCTGATCCTACCGAGGTGTCAGTGTCCACACCATGGTCCACAACAGATCCTCCCAAGGCAGCAGCATCCGCTCCTGAGCCTCCCGAGGCAACGGCATCTGCTCTAAGTCCTTACAAGGCAGTACTTTCCAAGGAGCCAGGGAGAGTTTGGAGAGTTTCCACTTGGATGGATGATGCAACGGCAGCCACAGTACAACGGTGACAGTTCACTCACCACACACAAGCTACAGGTGGAGAGGAGAGAGAGTTATTGAGCCATTTTAGTGCATGGGGATTATTAAGTGGCCATGATTGACAAGGGCCAGTGGAGGGAATTTGGCAAAGAGGTTACACCCCTACTCTTTTTTACGAGAAGTGCCATGAGATTTGTTATGACCACAGAGTCAGGACCTCGGTTTAACCTCTCATCCGAAAGACGATACTTTTTGACAGTATAGTGCCCCCATCACTATACTGGAGCGTTAGGACCCACATAGACCACAGGGTGAGCACCCCTTGCTGGCCTCACTAACATCTCTTCCAGCAGCAACCTAGTTTTCCCAGGAGGTCTCCCATCCAGGTACTGACCAGCTCAACCCTGCCTAGATTCAGTGGGCAACCAGTCTTGGGCCTTTGCATTTCTTGGGTTCCTGGTTCCAGTTCACTCTGGTTTCTGAGTTCACCTTTGTGATAAAGCATGGTGGAGGCACTAATTATCTTGTTTGGATAAATGGTCCATCAAGTACCAACATATATTAAATTAGCATCTAAATAACCCTGTCACAAAGTTAAAACTGGGCCTTCCAGCAGGCAACTAATGTTATAGTTATAATAACTCGGAGAGGTTCAGGGTTCCTGATCACCTGCGAAGATCATACCAAAATCCTTCTGCAGGGAAGCATGAGGACTGCAGATGTGTTCCGAGCAATAAACTGCAATGTCTATAGGCCTGGTTTCACAGACAGGGGTTAGGTTAAGCCAGGATTAGGCCATAGTTCAGTTAGAACTTGAGTTTTATAAACATGCCTAAGAAAAAAAAACAATACTGGTGTGCATCTTGAGACAAAACAAAGGCACTGCCTTATTTTAAGATCAGTTTGTGCAAGTTTCTTTCAGTTGAAACAGCTCAGAATAACATTTTAGTCTGGGACTAGGTCTAAGCCTTGTTTGTGAAACCGGGGATAATAATGCATCTAAAACAACATGTTTATTAGATCCTGTACCCATTAAATTATTGAAAGAGTTGTTACCTGTAGCAGAAGAACCGCTTCTCAATATTATTAACTCCTTGTTATCTTTAGGTCATGTCACAAAACCATTCAAGCTGGCAGTTATTAAGCCTCTTATTAAGAAACCAAAGCTAGATCCTTGTGAACTGGCAAATTACAGGCCCATCTCAAATCTTCTGTTTATGTCTATAATTTTAGAAAAAGTTGTGTCTGCTCAATTGTGCTCCTTCTTGCAAAAAAATTATATCTATTAAGAATTTTAGTCAGGTTTTAGGCTCCGCCATAGCACAGAAACGGCACTTGTTAAAATTACAAATGACTTGCTTCTTGCGTCAGACCAAGGCTGCATCTCATTGCTAGTTTTACTTGATCTTAGTGCTGCGTTCGACACTATAGATCATGACATACTCATAGATAGATTACAAAACTATACAGGTATTCAAGGGCAGGCTCTAAGATGGTTTAGATCCTACCTGTCCGATCGCTACCACTTTGTTTATTTAAATGGGGAGGCAATTATCACCAGTAAAGTATGGAGTACCACAAGGATCTGTCCTAGGTCCTCTGCTATTTGAATCATACATGTTGCCCCTTGGTAATATTATTAGAAAATACGGGATTAGTTTCTATTGTTATGCTGAATATACTCAACTATATATCTCAACAAAACCAGATGAAACCTCTAAACTATCTAAGCTAAAGAAGTGTGTTAAAAATGTAAAAGATTGGATGACCGATAATTTTCTCCTTTTAAATTCAGATAAGGCAGAGATATTATTTATTGGACCAAAAAACAGTACTCAGAATCTTTTGGATCACAATTTGAAACTAGCCCGATATCCTGTTACTTCCAATACAGTCAAAAATCTGGGTGTTGTATTAGACAGCAACCTATCTTTTGAAAATCATATTTCCAATACAATCCAACCCGCTCCCTAAGGTCGCACAACTCTGGACTCTTGGTAGTACCTAGGATAGCAAAGTCCACTAAAGGAGGTAAAACTTTTTCATATTTGACTCCCAAACACTGAAATAGCCTTCCTGATAAACGTTCGGGGTTCAGACACACTCTCTCTATTTAAATCTAGATTAAAGACACATATCTTTAGCCAAGCATTCATATAATGCATCTCACAATCTTGTACTGCCAGTATATCTGATCAAACACACATTATTATGCTTTAGCTTGGGTTCAACAACAGCTATGCTAATTATGTCTCTATTTGTTTCTCTGTTTCTGGATTAAATCCCATAATTACACAAGCTTCAGTCTGGATCCAACCCTTAAATGATCCGAGATGACCGAACACCTGAGAAGAGATGATGCCGATCCCTCAGACAATATACAGAATTAACCATAAATTGCCATAAGTTAAATATATTAAGATTCTGCAATATATAAATCTATTGTAGAAACTTAATTCCCTGTGAAGTTGCTTTGCAACGATTCTATCGTAAAAAGTGCTATACAAATAATCTTGAATTTAATTTAATTAAATAATGAAATAAGACCAGAGTTGACCATCCTTGCTGTGGAAAACCATGTATAACCGTTTTTGGAAGAGATGCACACCCCTTCCCACACACTTTATTCAGGGACTCATTATTCTCTTTCTGTTTGTCAAATGCCATGTGAAACTTGTTTAGTTTATGTCTCAGTTGTTTAACTTTTTATGTTTTTATTTTTAAACAAACATTTACATGTTAGGAATTAGCAGGAAATAAAAGCAGTCGAAAGAACCGTTCTCTCTTTATATATTCTATATGAAACCCTGGAGCACAAAACCACTCATAATGGTCAATTTTCCGATATTGATATTTATGCATCATCTGAAAGCTGAATAAATAATATTTCCATTGATGTATGGTTTGTTATGATTGGACAATATTTGAAAATCTGTAATCTGAGGATGCAAAAAAATCTAAATATTGAGAAAATCATCTTTAAAATTGTTCAAACAAAGTTCTTAGCAATGCAAATTAATAATAAAAAATTAAGTTTACGGTAGGAAATTTACAAATAATCTTCATGGAATATGATCTTAATATCCTAATGATTTTTGTCATAAAATAAAAATTTATAATTTTGAGCCATACAATGTATTGTTGGCTATTTCTACAAATATACCTGTGCTGCTTATGACTGCTTTTGTGCTCCAGGGACACATATACAGGTGCTGGTCATATAATTAGAATATCATCAAAAAGTTGATTTATTTCACTAATTCCATTCAAAAAGTGAAACTTGTGTAATGTATACATTCATTCCACACAGTCTGATATATTTCAAGTGTTTATTTCTTTTAATTTTGATGATTATAACTGACAACTAATGAAAACCCCAAATTCAGTATCTCAGAAAATTAGAATATTGTGAAAAGGTTCAATATTGAAGACACCTGGTGCCACACTCTAATCAGCTAATTAACTCAAAACACCTGCAAAGGCCTTTAAATGGTCTCTCAGTCTAGTTCTGTAGGCTACACAATCATGGGGAAGACTGCTGACTTGACAGTTGTCGAAAAGACAACCATTGACACCTTGCACAAGGAGGGCAAGACACAAAAGGTCATTGCAAAAGAGGCTGGCTGTTCACAGAGCTCTGTGTCCAAGCACATTAATAGAGAGGCGAAGGGAAGGAAAAGATGTGGTAGAAAAAAGTGTACAAGCAATAGGTATAACCGCACCTTGGAGAGGATTGTGAAACAAAACCCATTCAAAAATGTGGGGGAGATTCACAAAGAGTGGACTGCAGCTGGAGTCAGTGCTTCAAGAACCACTACGCACAGACGTATTCAAGACATGGGTTTCAGCTGTCGCATTCCTTGTGTCAAGCCACTCTTGAACAACAGACAGCGTCAGAAGCGTCTCGCCTGGGCTAAAGACAAAAAGGACTGGACTGCTGATGAGTGGTCCAAAGTTATGTTCTCTGATGAAAGTAAATTTTGCATTTCCTTTGGAAATCAGGGTCCCGGAGTCTGGAGGAAGAGAGGAGAGGCACAGAATCCACGTTGCTTGAGGTCCAGTGTAAAGTTTCCACAGTCAGTGATGGTTTGGGGTGCCATGTCATCTGCTGGTGTTGGTCCACTGTGTTTTCTGAGGTCCAAGGTCAACACAGCCGTATACCAGGACGTTTTAGAGCACTTCATGCTTCCTGCTGCTGACCAACTTTATGGAGATGCAGATTTCATTTTCCAACAGGACTTGGCACCTGCACACAGTGCCAAAGCTACCAGTACTTGATTTAAGGACCATGGTATCCCTGTTCTTAATTGGCCAGCAAACTCGCCTGACCTTAACCCCATAGAAAATCTATGGGGTATTGTGAAGAGGAAGATGCGATATGCCAGACCCAACAATGCAGAACAGCTGAAGGCCACTATCAGAGCAACCTGGGCTCTCATAACACCTGAGCAGTGCCACAGACTGATCGACTCCATGCCACGCCGCATTGCTGCAGTAATTCAGGCAAAAGGAGCCCCAACTAAGTATTGAGTGCTGTACATGCTCATACTTTTCATGTTCATACTTTTCAGTTGGCCAAGATTTCTAAAAATCCTTTCTTTGTATTGGTCTTAAGTAATATTCTAATTTTCTGAGATACTGAATTTGGGGTTTTCATTAGTTGTCAGTTATAATCATCAAAATTAAAAGAAATAAACACTTGAAATATATCAGTCTGTGTGGAATGAATGTATACATTATACAAGTTTCACTTTTTGAATGGAATTAGTGAAATAAATCAACTTTTTGATGATATTCTAATTATATGACCAGCACCTGTATTTTCTTTCGATTACAAATACAATTTTCTTTCAATCATTTTACTTTCATAAAAAGCTTTTTGAGTAATAAAAATATATATTTTAATGGAAGGTAAATTTGTCTATGGCTTGTTTAGCTCCTGTTTGTCAAGGGTATCAACTGTGGATGGCACTGTATGACATGTAAATACATTATATGAATACTAAAACATTCAATTACCGATTTAAAGGAATTTCCCAAGCCACCCAAATTATATTTTGGTGCTACCAGCACACTTAGTGATATGTTTCCAGGGTGCAATGTTGAGGAATATAACTTTTATATTTGCTGAAACATTTGACTACGTGTGCTGTAATACTTCATACTCTTATAACCAATATGTACTTTCATGACACTAAACCAGTAACCTGTGACTTTCCTCTGTGCTGCCCTATATGAATGAATGTTGTCTTTTGGGTAAACGATTCCATAGCGTTTTATCCAAGTGTGTTTGCATTCACTGAAGCAGTGTGATCTTTACAATGCATTCAAATTAAACACTTCATCAGAATACATGATGCCTTGGAAATTGAACCCATTATCTGCAACTTTATTAGTCACGCTATCAGTCACATAAACTAGACAGGTAACTGAACACCTGTTAACTTACCTTTACAGACGATAGCATCCAAACCCTTGGAACACACTGAAAGAAAAACATGTATTGGTGCCATCCATCAACGAATGTTGCAGTAATTTATGTGTCTCAAATACTTAGGTGTGCATGTTTTACAGCATATTTACCTTCCTCTATTGGAGGAAGACGGATGTGTTTTGGGGGGGCTTTGTATGAAGAATGCACTAAGACAGAATTGCCGAGTTCTGCCTTCGGCAAGTCCACCACAAAAGACATCTGCACCTACAACACACATCTGAAACAATCAGCTCATCCACTGCAACACTTTAGCAATCAACACCAAACTAGAAGAGGTTTAAATACTAAACTTAGCTTGAAAAGCCTTGCTGAGGCTTGAAGTCTAGTCTTGAGAGAACTTGCATTATGAAAGGTATGTAAACCTTGTATGTAAATACTTGGGCAGATTAGATATGAAAGAGATTTGAAAGCTGAAATATGGTTGCTAGAGTTTTGCTAAGCAGTTGCTAATGTGTTCTGCTTGCTAGACCTTTGGTATGTGATAGATAGATATATGGATAGATATATAGATAGATAGATGGATAGATAGATTATAACACTAGTATTT
Source organism: Oxygymnocypris stewartii (assembly GCA_003573665.1). Taxonomy (NCBI): domain Eukaryota; kingdom Metazoa; phylum Chordata; class Actinopteri; order Cypriniformes; family Cyprinidae; genus Oxygymnocypris; species Oxygymnocypris stewartii. The sequence continues at coordinate 235,834 of QVTF01020201.1, read as the reverse complement.
TCAGCAGATAAAAATGGTTTTAAGTCAATTATTTCTATCTTTTGCTGTAGTGTGTCAGTAGAACGCTTTTCCAAACATTCATTTAGCCATTAATTGTAATAATCCAGTGATATTTTTGTCTGATCTGATCATCATCAGTCTGTCTGGAACGACATGAAGAAACAGAACTAGAGGTCGACCGATTAATCGGCCGATTTTTTTTTAAATATTTTAATTAATCGGCATCGGTACCGATTGTGCTGAAAAGTAGGCGGGTTAATAAACAGGCGCGTCTGCAAGCAACACGTGATGCTGCCTCGTGCGGCATGCAGATTGCCCTTCCACTGGTGCAACGGATAACCATGTGACGTCCCTCTCTGCCTGCTAACTTTATGAAGAGAGACCTACCGGGTAACTCCCCAAGAAGACTTAAGTTCTCATCCTTCGTTCTTAATCTATCCTTGTATTTCATTGGTTAGATATGATACTACTTTTGGAGAGAGAATGAGAACAACATTTGGAAATTATGTACCTTGAAGAATCGTTTTGTCCATTTACTAGGGATGCACTGAATTTTCGGCAGCCGAAAATATATGCTGCGCTGCACCGCAAAGTGTTCAGGTTTCCCCGGCTCTCCCTCAGCCGTCATCACTGCGCCGTGTGACGCTCCGCTCTATCATTCTGCTCAGTTACCGCTCATGCTCACCGGAAAAGTGAGTATACGTGTTCCTGATTACAGTAGCGCTGCTGTGCTGTGACAGGCTGTGTTACAGCTGATCTGCTCCCAACTAGCACTGATAATACAGCTTTGCCAGGGTTTTTATATTTTTATACATGTTCACTTAATGTTTCCTT
>QVTF01020201.1:195000-230000 GCA_003573665.1 Oxygymnocypris stewartii | reverse complement strand
AGGCTGTGGTTTACACGGATGCCTCCGCCTAGGGCTAGGGGGCCATTTTCAACGGGCTTGCAGTGTCGGGGGTTTGGACGGGTCCCCAACTGCACTGGCACATCAATTGCCTAGAGTTGCTGGCAGGACACCTGGCCTTGAACCGTCTCAAGAGGCGCTTACGAGGCGAGCAGGTACTGGTCCGCACGGACAACACTGCGACCGTTGCGTACATCAACCGACAAGGTGGTCTACGCTCCTGTCGCATGTCGCAACTCGCCCGCCACCTCCTCCTCTGGAGTCCGAAGCATCTGAGGTCGCTTCGCGCCATTCACATTCCGGGCTTGCTCAACCGGCCAGCCAACGAGCTGTCACGAGCTGCGCTTCCCGGAGAGTGGAGACTCCATCTCCAAATGGTCCAGCTGATTTTAAGACGTTTCGGACTCGCACAGGTAGACCTGTTCACGTCCCCAGAGGCTTCTCATTATCAGTTGTTTTACTCCCTGACCGAGGGAACACTCGGCACGGATGCGCTGGCACACAGCTGGCCGCGGGGCCTTCACAAGTATGCATTTCCCCCAGTGAGCCTTCTCGCACAGACACTGTGCAAGATCAGGGAGGACAAGGAGCAGATCCTGCTCGTGGCGCCATACTAGCCCACTCAGACCTGGTTCCCAGAGCTGATGCTCCTCGTGACAGCCCCTCCTTGGCAGATTCCTCTGAGGAAGGTTCTACTGACTCAGAGACGGGGCACCTTGTGGCACCCGCGTTCAGACCTCTGGAAACTTCATGTCTGGTCCCTGGACGGGACGCAGAGATTCTAGGTGACCTACCCCAAGAAGTAGTCAACACCATCACTTCGGCGGGCGCGCCGTCTACGAGACATGCTTATGCCTTGAAGTGGAACATGTTTGTCGAATGGTGCTCTTCTCAAAGAGAAGACCCCTGGAAGTGCCCGATCAGAGTCATGCTGTCCTTCTTGCAGCAAGGGTTGGAGCGAAGGCTGTCTCCATCCGCCCTCAAAGTCTATGTAGGCTGCGATTGCTGCCAACCACGACCCGTGGAAGGGAAGTCGGTGGGGAAGCATGACTGGGTCATCAGGTTCCTTAGGGTGGCAGGTTGAATCCTTCACGCCCCCCTCTATACCCTCTTTGAACCTGTCTCTAGTGCTCACAGCACTACAGCAGGGCCTGTTCGAGCCTTTGCAGACAGTCGAGCCGAAGTTCCAAAGAAAAAGTAAATGTCTACTCCTGCTTGCACTGGCCTCCATCAAGAGGGTTGGGGACCTGCATGCATTTCTGTCGATGATTCGTGCCTAAAGTTTGGACCGGCGGATTCCCAGATAATCCTGAGGCCCCGGTCCGGCTATGTACCCAAGGTTCCCACTACTTCCTTCAGAGCCAGGTGGTGAGCCTGCTAGCGCTGCCCCTGGAGGAGGCAGACCCAGCCCTAGCTTTGCTTTGTCCCGTCCGAGCATTGAGATGCTACGTTGACAGGACGCAAAGCTTCAGGACCTCAGACCAGCTCTTTGTCTGCCACGGAGGCCGGCAAAAGGGGAATGCCGTTTCCAAGCAGAGGATGGTCCACTAATAGTGGTCGCAATCACCCTGGCTTATCAAGCACAGGGTGTGCCTTGCCTGTTCAGGTTGAGAGCTCTCTCTACAAGAAGTGTGGCGTCCTCCTGGGCGCTGGCTCATGGCGCCTCGCTGACAGATATTCGTAGAGCTGTGGGGTGGACGACCCCTAACATGTTTGCTAGATTCTATAGCCTTCATGTGGTTTCCTCCTGTGTTCTCACCTCAAACGGGTAGAAGCACTGAGGGGCTCCGGTTTCAGGTCGGTTTGCTAAAAACTGCTCCAGAGAGTCCGTACTGTAGACACTGTCGAGCTCCTCCATCCCCTCGGCAGCCGGATGTAGCGGAGCATCTGGCGCCAGGCCCTCACTCGAACCGGTAGAAGGCTGGGTTCCATATGTAGAGACCATGTGCTACTTCCAAGAGGGTTACAATCACCTCCAATCTTCCACCTGACTATTGTCCACATGTGTAACTACTTCTAAACCTCGCTCGGGAAGGTCGGGGCTTCCACAGCGTTCCTGTTCTAAGCTGAACGGGTACGTTTTCCCAGTGTTATCCAGTCCTACTGAGTGGGTAGTGCCATAGCAACAGTAACTGGTCTTCCTATGAGGGGCCTAACCTGCGCCAAATAGTAACGGCGCAGGAGGCTTCCATGGGACACTGGAAAGGGCAGTACCCGTGGTAGGTATCCCATTCGTCGGTCCTCCGACGTGACGTCGAGAGTGACCGACTGATAGGGAACGTCTCGGTTACGTATGTAACCCTCGTTCCCTGAAGGAGGGAACGGAGACGTCACATCCCGTCACCACGGCTGCTGTACCACCGCTGAGCGGCCGGATCCCAGCTCGGCTCCTCAGCGAAAACCTGAATATGCGCTGCACCTGTTGCCTACTTATACTCACGCTGTGATCAGCAGCAGCTGGATGCAATAATCGCATGCCAATATGCATTGGCTTGTTTAGTTTACACTCAAAGTAGATTGGTCTCTCTAAGCGAGATCCCATTCGTCGGTCCTCCAACGTGACGTCTCCGTTCCCTCCTTCAGGGAACGAGGGTTACATACGTAACCGAGATGTTACTTTTACTATAATAAAACCATGGTCAAAAGGACTGTTTAAAAAAAAACTTGCTGGCTTAAATTTTTAGGTGCAACCAACTTTTAAATCTGTTTAAGTCTGTTAACCTTAAATTACATTAAACTGACTTTAATTTTTTTTTTATCTTGTAGAAACTCATAAAGAAATATATATTTTAAAAGAGTGAAAGTTCGAGTGAAAGAGCTTACTGACTTACTGATCACATATTTATTTACTTTTTTACAGTAAAATAATAATTATTTGAAAGAATGATTCACAGCTGCTATATTTTGTATAGCTAAAATGTTTCATGGCAGGTTATAAACCATTTAACACATGATAACGCAACTGCCAAGGGAGCCTGAGAACAGATAAAGTCTTCTCAAATTAAAGCTCATAGATGTACGAAACACTGAATGTATTCATTTGTGTATCAGGAACTGAATACTGAGGTTTCCCTTCTGTCTTTTGTTTTGTGGGTTATAAAAGTGAAATGACTCACGGTGTGTTCCTCAGGAGCGTGTGGTTGGAGGCAGGCGGAACTCTACAGGGAACTGTTTGGAATATCAAATATCCTCCTACTCCACCCAACAGCAGCACATCAGCGCAAACACTTCACTCTTTCATACACACTCACTCAATATTTACTTCAAAAAACAGCTACCTCAAGAATAACTCAGATATTCATTAAATACATACACTTAACACTCTAATGTAAAGTGTGACAGATTATATCTCATTGATGTTGTACAGTATAACAAAAGTGCGCATATCATTGGTTTTTCTTTTTGTATCTATCAAGGTAGTTACAAATCATTTTTGCCTGCCATGTCACCAGTTAAGTTTACCATTTAAATTAAAAAAAATATCCATTTACTAATGCGAGCTTTGTTCCCTTAGATAACGGAATTGCTTTAACTTAACACTTATGGGAAAACTCTGTTTCTCTGAAATACTGAAGTCTTTTGATAACATTTGCATATAGCTGCATAAACAAATGGCAGAGCAGATGGGGACATCTGCCTAAGTTAGCACTAAATGCCATGTCATCCTAATATATCGATTTGTAAGCCACAGCACTGACTTAGTTTCAGCATAGTCTACGCAATGCTTATTACCGTTACCTCAGGGAACCGAAGCTACGTTAGTAACCGGAGCATGCCCTATCAATGCAGTTCACTCACATTGCATTAACTTAAAACTTATGGGGAATAAAATCCAATAGTGCCGTGCTATAAGCGCAGAACAAAAAGCCACCCTGCGAGGTATCATGGGCTAATAAGGGCAGAAATAACCCACACTGTAAAAAATGACAGTGAATTTAACAGTAAAAGACTGTAAAAATGTAACAGTAAAAACCTGTTAAATGGTTAACGGTAAGTTCCCCTACTATATATGGTGAAAATCTGTATTGCACATTACATGTAATTGTATGCTAGTATACCATTTTTGGAAGTTGAAAAATAACCTATAATTTACAGTGAATAACCGTAAATAAAATTTAAAATTTGATGTTTTTTTGTTGTTGTTGTTGAAACAACTATTTTTATTTTTTGTTAAATACAGTTTTTTATCAGTTATGTATATTAGGGTTGTTTGTTACATCTAATGTTATTAAATGAATGTTTACTGCATTATTTCAGTTTCACGCGTGCTACCACCATGATGGTGATTAGTGTTCGTGTGAATGACGCTGTGCACTTTCTATATCTGTTAATATTTAAAAGCTGCTTTTGATATGCTTTGGTTCATCGTGTGACTTTCTCATCACCACCTGCTTTTGGTGGTTATCAGTGAATTACAAATGTACAAAACAGTTTTTAGTACTTCAATAGGTTGGGATATTAACATTATATCAGTTTCTACTGTAATGCTGCTACCATATTTTTACGGTAAATTTCTGGGAATCACAGCTGCCAGTTTTTTACCGTAAATTTTATATCATTGTTTTACAGTGCAGAATCAGTGAGACCAAGGTCATGAGGGTGAACTGTTCAGACAAGAAAAGGCCATAATAGCCCGGTCCACCGTCAGGGGCACAGGTTGGTTCTGCGGTCTTAAGCGAAAGGTGTTGCAATTTGGCCAACTGTAGAGGCTCAAACGGAGGGCCTCAAAGGGCCCTGAGGACAGTTGATAAATCTCAGGGTTGTAATGGTATGAAGGGGAGGCAGATTCAGTCTCCCCGTGAGAACTGACTGAGAACTTCACAGCTACACGCCCCCTTCCGTTGGCGCTGCTGAGTTCAGATGCCTGTGAATTAGCTCCACTCAAAATTGTGCTTTTATGTGTTTTTTTTAACCTATTTTTACTTCTCTTTTTACACGTGTAACGTCTGCAATGATTATGTACGACAAAAGAACACTTTTGGACATTGGACAGCGTTACACTAACCTGATCCAGGACACTTTATCCACGGATCCAGCGTGGCCATTGGAAATACTTCGGAGCACCGAAGTTGACAAAGGCCGCCTCAGTAATACCAGGAGGCAAAAGAAACACAGCGGGAAACGTGCTGGAATTCGTAACAGGCTGAGGGTAAGGGCTCACAGTCCTCCTCTACCGAGTATTCTGCTCGCTATTCTGCTCCGTTTACTGCCATCTGGCAAGCACTTCAGGAGCATGATGGCAAAAACTGAGAGACTGAGGAGGAGCTTCTTCCCTCAGGCCATCAGGCTCCTTAACACAAACTCTGTTTCATAAACATTTACAAGACTCATTATTAACTGTAAAAAAAAAAAACATTCATATTCTCATCATCCGTATTGCTGCTATGTGTACATACCCAGTACAACCCGTTTGCACATCCCTCTCATTCATATTACTATTTATTAAGTCCCATATACTGTTTTTGCACATATTACTTGTTTTGCAATTTTCTTTATTCTATTGCATATTTTACTCTTTATTTCTCTTTTTTACCTATATATATGCTCTTGTGTTGTGTTACTTTTATATAATTTGTATTCTTTGCACTGTCCACTGAGCGGACCTGATTTGATCTACATTTCACTTCTGATTATACCTTGTATAATTTATTATGTGACAAATAAAGAAACCTTGAACCTTGAGTTGTTCTTTCCTGCTGACTGGCCGGCCACGAGAGCATAGTTCGTCACAATGCTCATATACTTTGAGTGTGGCAGTGGTTGCACCTCTTATCCAGCAGCTCCTGAAGGAAGGACAAGAAATGTCACAAGACAAAAGGTCTTCATTCCAGACTGTACACCAGTCAGAGACACATACCACTTGCGGGCATAGAGACGTCTAGCAGGGTTTCCAACTCTCACGCATTTGGCGTTAGGTACACTCTATTAGGCTCTGTCTCACGCGCTCACTCTGCCCCTAGTAAATCTCATGAGAGATTGCAACCCAGCTTTTAAATTGAACTAAAGTCATAGCTTTCAAATTTTGTAAGTGTAATTATGAAATTCAAACAATAAATACTGTTGTGACGCACTTAATGAGCACTGTAGCACCTCATTTAATAGCCAGAGCCACTGAAAAACAGAGATACGACACATTGCATTGTGTTGTGCATTGATTATTGTGTTGACTGCATTATGATCCATTAATGACTGTTAAAAAAGACATCCTATTTTAATATTTATATTAAAATTAGTTAGTGTTGTACTTAAGGTTATAAAAGTGCGAAATGCCACAGTCGAAGTTAACTCGTGATGCAAAAAAAAATACTGCAAAGTTGCATTAGTCATCCGTCTCCAACTGTGACCCCAAGTAGACTTTTGAAGCTGGAATAATGAGTGGATTAAGAACCCTCTTTCAGTCGGCAAGAGAGAGGAACAGCCTGACATGGATGGAAATGTATCGGCAAAAGGAGGATTGTATGCATCACAGTCAGAAAGAAGGCTACTAACAGTAGTTAAGACAAAAAGTGATATTTTATTTATTTATTTATTTTTCTCAATAGCAGTTTGCTGTGCAATAAGTGCCGATCGGGTGCAGTCGGGTCTGTGTCTTCCCAGCTGGGTTCAGGTCCAACTTTCGAATAATGGCCAGGTCCATGTCGGGTTTGGGTAGTACATTTAAGGCATTTCTCAGGTCTGCATGGGTTCGGGTCCAACTTTCGAATAATGTTCAGGTCCACGTCGGGTTTGGGTAGTACATTTAAGGCATTTCTCAGGTCTGCATGGGTTTGGGTCCCACTTTTTAAATAGATACAGGTCCGGGTCAGTTTTGTGCAGCATATTTGTACAAAAATATTTGGACACATGAAGACCTCTACCTCCCAGATCATTTTAGCAGTTTTAGGACACCCTGGGACAACATGCCCACTCCATTAACAGCTCCTTTAACTGCACTGCCTTTAGTGTGCCCATATAATGAAGCGCCTCACCAACTTCTATAGAGGCCACAACCTGAAACCACTTTGGTGGTTTGTGTAGGCCACCCCTGTCATGATGTTGGAATGGACCAAGATGTGGTGCCTCTTTAAGCCTGACAGGAGGGTTTTGGGAGCCAGGAAAAACGCCAGTGATATGTTTGATGGACCAGGAGCCTAGTTTGAACCTGAGTTGAAAGCATCTGTCATCATGACCACCTTCCTTCTGAAAACCAGTCCCGGATCCAAGTGAGGGGCCCTCCAAGGGGCCACAGCTGTAAGTCACCTTGAGGCAGAGGCATCCCAGATGAGACATGGTTTTCAGCCAGTATTTAAGGGGCTGCATATAAAGCAGTCCCAAACATCAGGCTCAGCATCCTCAGAAAAGTCATGAGGGGAAAAGAGCATTCCGAGCCAGGCCCACATCTGGGCTGAATCGAGATCTGTCCCCAGGAAAGTGCTTGAGTTTTTAATTTATCCCGAGTCCAGGGTGCTTCAAGCGACCGAGGAGCAGTGACCTGTGGGCACAAAACACATGCTCCGAGTCCGACTGGGACTTTCTCAGAGGGGAGAGCGCCACATCCACACACTTCGTAAAGGTGTGAGAGACTGTCGCAAACAGGAGGACAGTATAGTGTCAAACCACCCCTCAAATGTGAATCTTAAGAGTAGTCTGTGATGAGGGGCTATCTGGATATTAAAATAAGCAGTGCCAACTTATAGAGGTAGATGGCCCGACCCATTTTGGCAGGCATTTACTGTATTCGTGCAGCTTCAAAAAATATTTCTGAAGCCTGATTTAGACCTTTTCACATTTGGCTCCCAAACTCTGGAATAACCTTCCTGATAACGTTCTGGGTTCAGACACACTCTCTCTGTTTAAATCTAGATTAAAGATGCATATCTTTAGCCAAGCATTCAATGTATCTCGTAACTTTGTACTTTAGCTATATCTGATCAAATGCACATTATCATTATTTTGCTTGGATGAACAACAGCTACGCTAATCGTGTCTCTATTTGCTTCTCTGAGGTAACTAGGAATTACACAAGCTTCAGTCTGGATCCAACCCTTACTTACTTGATCTGAGACGACCGAACACCTGAGAAGAGATGATGCCGACCCCCCCAGAGGACCTCAGATGATGCCAACCTTCAAATAACATACAAAACTACCAAGTTTTGCTATAAGTTTGCTCGCCACATATAATCATTGATGTTAATAGTGTTCAGCGTCTGTTTGATTACATGTTATTAACCAGCTGCCTGATTTTTTTCTGTACATTTCTGCCATATGGACATAAACTTGAGATAGTCACCACTGATAAGCTATTACTAAATATAACATAGACACTGTAATTTACTGCAAAATTGTTTTGCAATGATTTGTATCGTGAAAAGCGTTATTCAAATAAACTTGAATTTAATATTTCTGAGAAACTGAGTTTTCCCAAATGTGTCTCTGCAGCACAAAACCAGTCTTGAGTCACTGGGGTATATTTGTAGAAATAGCCAACAATACATTGTATGGGTCAAAATTATACATTTTTATTTTATGACAAAAATCATTAGGATATTAAGTAAAGAACATGTTCCATGAAGATTATTTGTACATTTTGTGAGATTACAAATTTTATTTTAATGTTTAATTTAGTCACTTCCTGACTAAGAAATTGTCAGGCAATTCAGGTGCTTGAGATCGCTTCCTGACCATTGAGCTTGAGACAGCTGTGCCTTTGTCTCTATGATAATGGTAAGTTCAATGAGTCAGACTACTGAGACTCTCAACTTTTGTTCTGCAAATGGCTTTCTGGCCCAGACTTCCTGGCTCCCTGGCCCAGACGTGGAATCGCTAGGTTGATTGGATTATTGTCTATGCATTTGCAAAACTATTATGTTGATGAGATTAGAACCACGGGAAGTTTGGTAACAAACCAACGCCTCCCTCAGTTGCATGCGTTGTTTGTTATTTGTCTCCACCTCCAAAAGTCCCTCCTCCAAAAATGCCTATAAAGATACCATGTAAAATTACTTAAGATTGAGATTTCGATGACTACAGATACCAACAGCTTGTGTTCTCAATAAAGAATCCTGCTGACGATCCAATCCGAAGTCTCCTGGTCTTCTCTTCTGAGTTTCCTACACTTTAGAAGAACCAAGTTCACAACAATTTCCTACCGTAAATATATCAAAACCTAATTTTTGATTAGTAATATGCATAGCTAAGAACTTAATTTGAACAACTTTGAAGATGATTTTCTCAAAATTTAGATTTGTTTTGCACCCTTTCAAATATTGTCCAATCATAACAAACCATACATCAATGGAAAGATTATGTACTCAACAATTGACACTTATGACCGGTTTTGTGGTCCAGGGTCACGTATGTGTAAAGTTAACGTAATGTAAGTGAGCAGTATTGAAAGGGAAACACCAAGTGCTGTTATTAGACTACTGACCAATGCTTAAAATATCAATATTCAAAATCATTTACTCTTCTTACTACATACAGGATATTTTTGTCTTACGGACTATATTTAAAGCATAATTTGAGTATGTGCGATAACACGGTTTCTTCTGTAATCTTGCTCAGTTTGCCAGTGACCTTTGATATGAGCAAAACTATTTAAAACCAAGCAAAGTGGCATTATCAACACGTGTGAAGAGAAGGGACTGTCCTCAAGCTCTCATGCTGTTTTGTAGAATCTATGTGGAGGAAGATCAGGTTGTTTATCGTGTGCTGTTTTGCATACTTGTTTGTTAGTCACGCACAGCATAGTTAATATATGGGTCTTATGCAAATTCACCAACTAATCCTGAAGCACTCATGTTACGTATTAGAAGCACTTGAACATTTGAGCACAAATGTTTTGAAAATAAACAAGTGAATTAAGTGTTTTCATTGTGCAAAGCACCAAATCATGGTATCATTTGTGCCTGAATGAACATTCATTTACACCAACTGAACACTGAGAGCATTGCAACACAATCTGTGTCAGGGTCATAGGAACCTATTAAGTACATTTTGATTTTCAAATGCATTGTGCTGCACCTACCCTTCATTTGTAGACCTGTAAAGAGCAGGCCAAAATGAAAAACTATGTTATTATTTGCTCAGATGTGACTTTCTTTGTTCTGTTGATAGTTCACCCAGTTCAGTCTTCTGAAGTCACATGGTACAATAGCTTTAAATGGTTGAGTAGTTATCAAATACAAATAAAGTCGCTATACCCTGCTGTAGTTGTCAAACCTTATTCATGCATTTGTGCATAATGTGAAGAAAAATGGACACTATTCACAGCTTTAAAATTAGGGCGTATCATCTCTGTTAAAATTGTTTTTTAAATATTTTTATGTTTTATCTGATCAAACAACCTCTGAAGAAGGCTGATGTCACATAACCGCTTTCATCCTCCCACATTTCTTTCAGTTGGATACCTTGTTTAACTAGCGTATAAGTCATGATATAGAAGTGCAGTGGGTTGGAAATGGCATTTCATGTTTACCTTGAGATACAGTAGGTTTGACCTCAAACGCCTTAGTTTAGCTCAGCTTCCCCTCTTATTGTGAGCGATTCATCAGTGCATCTTAGACCAAAGGGAAAAAAAGGTTGTATTCGCAATCTTTTGTCAAAATGTTGTAACTTGCTGAAATCCCTACATTTTTCATTGTATATCCAATTTAATTGACATGAAGTACAATGGATTGCAGATATTTCATGTTGGCTTGCATGTGCTTTTTAAGAAACACAAGTATAGTGAATTCTGGGATAGATGTGCATTGGCATGTTGGCACTTTTATAAACTAAAAATAAAATAAGGAATATTGTAATGCATATGTGACACTGGAGCACAAAACCAGTGATAAGGGTCGATTTTTTAGAAATTGAGATTTGTGCATCTTCTGAAAGCTGGATAAATCAGCTTTCCAATTGATGTATGGTTTGTTATGATAGGACAATATTTGAAAATCTGGAATCTGAGGGTGCAAAACCATCAAAATATTGAGCAAATCATCTTTGAAGTTGTTCAAATTAAGTTCTTAGCAATGCATATTACTAATCAAAATTAAGTTTTGATATACTGTACTTATGATAGGAGATATCGTCATGGAACATGATCTTAATATCTAATGATTTTTTGTCATGAAAGAAAAGTTGTTGGCTATTGCTACAAATATACCTGTGCTGCTTATGACTGCTTTTGTGCTCCAGGCTCACATATAAAAAGGGTTTACTGTTGCAGTCTGAGGAAAGTATGTCTTCAAATAATTGCAAATCGATCATTGCAAAGCATAAAAATTAGTCTAATACTTTATCATTTGTTTGTTTTGTAATATTGGCGTCAGCAGTTCTTCCAGAAGCCATGAATCCTACCGAAACCTAATGTGCTTGATAAAAATGAGTGTTTTGGTATATTTTGCATAACCTCCAGGTTTCAGTTATTGTGTCAGACGGGAGCGTAACGTGATGCATCTGCAAAGCATGTCAGGCTGTTGAGAAAACTTGTTCGGCAGCATGTCGTCAACAACACAATCATGCACCAAAACAGTTTAATTGCATCATAGCTCCAGGGTGAACACAGCTTTCCAACAACCAGGAGAATATACAGATATTTCCCTAAATTTCTGACGCATTTAATGAAATACGTAAACGTGCTCTTGCTGCTGCACAGACGAATTTGCATGCATTTTACTGTTGGTCAAATCGCTCCAAGATGGTTCCTGATTCTGTCCAAAAACGGAAGATAAGATCCCGGTAACCGCATGAAAACTTTTTCATATTGTTGTACAAAGACAGAAAAAAAGCATAATTTGTCTGAGTTTATTAAACCGGGCTGTAATACTCCGCTAAACTGGAGTTTTAATGTTTGATGATACATTTATTTGCCGATTCTAGTTTAAAACTGTTCCAGGTTCAGCGCTACAATACAAACTCACGTTTACAGAAGAAAGCCTTTATACAAATACATAACTTTGTTGTGTTTTGTAGCTAACCACAAGGTGGGAGTATATTGTTAAGTATGGAGGTGCTACTGAGTATTCCAAAAAGGAGAAGAAGTGAGAAGTGAAAAAGAAAAAGAAAGGTAGCATGTGTTGAATAAACAGTTAAGAGCATTTACTTGTGCAGTTATGGAGTACTAGAGACACAACAAATTGGCGTCGATGGTTTCCGCGCCTGCGCCTGCACCTACACCTTTTCTTCTATGCAGCAGAGAGCCTGCAATTCCTTTTGTTACTTGGTGGAAAATATTCGAGAACTATTTGCTGGCCATTAATGCTACGGGGGGCTCATGGCCTGATGCAAGAAAGCGTGCTGTATTGCTACACAGCTTGGGTACCGAAGGCCAGAGGTTGTTTTACACCCTGCCTGATATGGGAACTTCGTTTGAAAATGCCATGAAAGATAATTTGACGTCAACATGCTAATGAGACAATTCCACAGTTCCGGTCTGCTTTGCGGGAATTAGCTTCATCATGTGCTTATGCTGATATGGAGAGTGAAATGCTGCGGGACCAGCTGGTCGAGCGATCGTAAGCTCCAGCAGTACGAGACAGACTGTTATTGGAACCCTCACTGACGCTGGATGTTTGCATGCAGATGTCTCACTGAATGATAAGGTAACACCTGCGTGTTTTTACATTGTCAAAGGTGGCTCTTCTTTGATGAGTATGGACTTAATTCGAGCTTTGAACTGTTCTTTGATGCCATGTCTGCACCTGACGAATTGCACGCAGTTGTTGGTGAAACCATTCCTGCTCCAAATTCTTCTGTGGGCTGCGTGAAAGTCTTCGTCCATAAGCCTATAGTCAAACTTGATTCTACCCCGGTACGCCAATAGTTACGCGACTGCCGTTCACTGTCCGACAAGCTGTTTCTGCAGAACTGGACGCACTATTGCAAAAGGGAATAATCAAGAAAATCAATTATTCTCCTTGGATTTCACCTATTGTCGTGACAACAAAGAAAGGAGGTAAAATTTGTCTATGTGTTGATCTGTGTGAGCCAAATAAGGCATTAATTGTTGACAGTCATCCTCTGCCACACATGGAGGAACTTTTGAGTGATCTTAGAGGTGCCTCTGTGTTCACTGCAAATGATTTGGCGGCTGCTTACCATCAGCTTACTTTACACGAGGAGTGTCGGGACATCACAGCTTTTATCACACACGATCGCCTCTTCAGATATTGCCAGGTCCCGTACGGCCTTGCCTTGCACCAGCTGCATTTCAAAAAATTATGGAAACTGTTCTTAAAGGCATACATGGAGTCAGGAATTACCTAGACGATATTATCATATATGATACTACTCAGGAAAGTCATGATGAGACGCTGCACTCTGTCATGTAACGCTTATCTGATGCAGGACTAGAACTAGAACTAAAGTATACATTCAGCCAGTCGTCCCTAAAATTCCTTGGACATATAATTTCCAAGAACGGAATTTTTCATGATGATGAACACATGTCTGTGATCATTGATGCCCCTGCGCTCGTTCTTGGGCCTGATTTTGTGGTACAGCAAATTCCTGCCTAACTGCGCTTCTGTTGCTAAGCCATTGCGTGCTCTGCTGAGAGATGCATCAGATGTGGAGTTTGAATGGACTGACTCTGCTGATTGTAGCTTTAAAGCATTGAAAGAACTGCTTTCTAGAAGCCCAGTGCTTGCATTGTTTGACCCTTCTCTTCTCATGATAGAATCGACGGATACATCCAATTATCGACTGGGAGGTGTTTTGACACAAATGCACCCAGACAAGATTGAGAGGACTGTAGCATTTGCTTCTAGAACCCTTGCAGCAACCGAAAGGAAATACTTTACGGTCGAGAAGGAGGCATTGGATTGTGTCTGGGCTGAAGAAAAGTGACGGCCGTTTTTATGGGGTCATCGTGCACTCACTACACTTCTGGCAACCAGGCCGGGCTGGTATGCATGTTGCCCGGTGGTCAGCACGCTTGCTTTGCTACACGTATGACATAGTATACCAACAGGGAAGCCTTAATTGTGCAGCATATTGCTTATCCAGGCTGCCATTGCCAACAGAATCAGATGGTACGCTGGAACCAGAAATGGTTGCTTCTGTTACTGGATTGCCTACTTCCTCTATGGAGGATTTTCTTTCTGCTTCGGTATCCTGTCCAGAGTTAGCCATGCTGCATTCACAAGTCAGTCAGGGCTGGCCGAAAAACCGTGAGCTGGATCCTGTTCTGGTGTCTTTCTTTCGTATCCGTGATGAACTGTGTGTTGATGGTGTGCTGGTGATGAGAGGAGAACATCGTGCTATTGTTCCTTCTGTGTTACGCAGTCAGCTAGTAAACCTGGCGCATGAGACACACCAAAGAATTGTTCAAACTAAACGCGTAACTTATTTTGGTGGCCTCAGATGGATGCTCAAGTGCAATACGCAGTTACTTCCTGCCTGACCTGCCAAATGAATGATAATCAGCAAAAACTGCACCTGCTCCACTGCAGCCTGTCAGTCTGCCATCCAATCCATGGCAGAAACTAGTAATCGATATAGTCAGACCATTTGAGAGTGGACCCTCGGACTGCCGTTTTGCCATCTCCTTAACGGATTACCACAGTAAGTGGCCTGAGGTGACATTTGCACCAAATGTCACTGCAGAGGTAGTCATATCCTTCTTTCAATCAGTCTTCAGTAGGGAGGGCAATCCTCAGTGGGTTGTAACCGACAAAGGCCCTCAGTTTCTCTCCAGCGTTTGCAGCTTTGCAGCTAAAAGAGAGGGGTATAAGTCACATACAGTGAGGCAAATCAGTATTTGATACACTGCCGATTTTTCAAGGTTTCCCACTTACAAAGAATGGAGAGATCTGTCATTTTCATCCTTGGTACACCTCAACTGTGAGACAGAATCTAAAAAAAAGAATCCAGATAATCACATTGTATGATTTTTAAATAATTAATTTCCATTTTCTTGCATGAAAAAAGTGTTTGATACAATGGAAAAATAGAACTTAATATTTGGTAAATTTGTTTACAATTACAGAGGTCAGACGTGTCCTGTTGTTCTTGACCAGGTTTGCACACACTGCAGAAGGGATTTTGGCCCACTCCTCCATACAGGTCTTCTCCAGATCTTTCAGATTTCGGGGCTGTCGCTGGGCAACACAGAGTTTCAGCTCCCTCCATAGATTTTCTATTGGGTTCAGGTCTAGAGACTGGCTAGGCCACTCCAGGACCTTGAAATGCTTCTTACATTGGGTCATTGTCATGCTGGAAGACCCAGCCATGACCCATCTTCAATGCTCTTACTGAGGGAAGGAGGTTGTTGGCCAAAATCTCGTGATACATGGCCCCATCAGTCCTCCCCTCAATCGGGTGCAGTCGTCCTATCCCCTTTGCAGAAAACCACCCCAAAGCATGAAGTTTCCACCCCCATGCTTCACGGTTGGGATGGTGTTCTCGGGATTGTACACATCCTTCTTCTTCCTCGAAACACTCGAGTGGAGTTTATACCAAAAAGTTATATTTTGGTCTCATCTGACCACATGATCTTCTCCCATGCCTCCTGGATCATCCAGATGGTCTTTGGCAAACTTCAGACGGGCCTGGACATGTGCTGGCTTGAGCAGGGTGACCTTGCGCGTGCTGCAGGATTTTAATCCATGAGGTCAATTATTTAAAAATCATACAATGTGATTTTCTGGATTTGTTTTAGATTCTGTCTCTCACAGTTGAGGTGTACCTACGATGAAAATTACAGATCTCTCCATTCTTTTGTAAGTGGGAAACCAATCGGCAGTGTATCAAATACTTATTTGCCCCACTCTATGTAGTAGTCTTTACTACCCACAGTGCAACGGTGCTGTGGAACGTTGGAACAGAGTTCTAAAGGAATGCATCCTTTCTGCAGAACAAATGGGGAAACCATGGAAACATGTAGTGACTGAATTCTGTTAGAGCTACTCCACACTAGGGGTGTGCGATATGACATTTTTTGATCGTGAACGATAAAAATGTCTCCACGATCTGCTTTTGAAGAAATATCGTAGTATCGTGCTACAGCGCACATTCTATCTATTTGCACACCTATTTGCACATTCTCTTGCACTGCACACTTTATCTCATTGCACATCTTACTCCCTATTTTATTTTAGTATTTGTTCCTATTTTCATTCTCACCATATTTATATATATATTATCTCGTGTTGTTTCATAGTTTTATTGCTTTTGTTATTTTTATGTTTTTCTTATTATTATTATGATTTTTTTTTTTGCACTTTCCATTGAGCGGACCTGTCCTGACTACATTTCACTACTTATTATACCCTGTATGATTGTGTATGTGACAAATAATAAAGAACCTTGAACCTATCAGTTACAGTTCTGGCGCCTCCGTCTCTATATAGTGTACAACATGACATACAGCGGACAATGCACTTATTCGCGATTGCAAAAGTCAGTATTTGCATATAAGCCTTGCCGGTTAAACGTTTCATTCACGCGCTGGTCTGACGTCTGCTTTTTCTGAGCGGTGCGTGCTAAAACCCTGTCAAAAAACGTCTGATTACTGAACTAAGTTATCATTTAAGCTAATACGGTCAAAACACACAAGGTTTACATATAGACTCAGTTGGTTATGTCTAAAATGAAAGTAAACACAACAGCTGAGACAAACAGATGCACGCCTGTATATTAGATACGTGCAGATCTTAAAGGGACAATATTAAACATGCAAACCCTACAATTTAATTTCTTAAAGGGACAGTATTAAACATGCAAACCCTACAATTTAATTTCTGTCATTATTTACTCACTCTCATGTTGTCCCAAACCTGTATTCATTTGTTTCTTGTGCTGAACACAAAGTAAGATATTTTGGTGAATCTGGGTAACCAGATCTGGTTGCTGGTCCACATTGACATGATAGTAGGACAAATATGGAAGTCACAGAGGATCAGTCAACTGTTTGGCTTTCCTTGTTCCTCAAAATAGCATTTACATTCAGCAAACTTAGGTTTAAAACAACTTTTGAGTAAATGATGGTATAAAAATAAAACACCATGACAGAATCGACAGATGGCATAATTTTTATTTTTGGGTGAACGATTCCTTTAACGTTAATACATTTACATGTATGCATTTAGCAGACGCTTTTACCCAAAGTGATTTACAGTGCATTCAGGCTGTACTTTTTTTGTCAGTATGTGTGTTCCCTGGGAATTGAACCCCTGATCTTTTGCGCTGCTAACGCAATGCTCTACCACTGAGCCACAGGAACACGAATAAAACTACAAAACAGAGAAAAATCACTTACTATTCTTGACTGAAAAACTTTAATACAGTTGCTTTAGGAATCAGTCTATATATATTTTTATTTTAACATTTGTTCATTCAGTTTCTTGACAGCTCTGGCTAAATACATCTATTGTACCTGGAAATAAAGCCCTATTGGTTTTACTTGTATATTATGTGTATTTGTAATCTGTATCTTTGTTCTTATTTTTTAATGAGAAAGATAACATTTTTTATCTTTGCCCACTTTGGCCTAAATTGGCCTCTGACCATCATAGCCTCCTAATCATCCCCATACACTGACTGGCTTCATCTCGGTCTCCTCTCCACCTGTAGCTGGTGTGTGTGTGTGGGGGGGGGGGGGGGCATTCTGGCACAATATGGCTGCCGTCGCATCATCCAGGTGGATGCTGCACATTGGTGGTGGTTGAGGAGACCCCCCCCCCCCCCTCTCCTCTCTATGTAAAGTGCTTTGAGTACCCAGAAAAGCACTATATAAATGTAACAAATTATTATTATAATATCTGCCTTTCTTTTTTTCCCCTTTTTTTGTTACCTTGAAAGGCTTTATAATAGGGAAATTAGTTTGGCTGCACTGCTCAGACAGCTTGCAAAATAGTAAAACCAACATGACAAAGAATCGTGATAAAATCGGGAATCGTGATACTGAAAAAAAAAAACCTCGTGATTTTTTTTTCCATATCGCCCACCCCTACTCCACACAGTACTACAGGTGTTTCTCCTGAACTTTTATACCACCGCAAAATGCATACAAAGCTGAACATTTTTCCCGTGGGCCCTAAGAGTGACAAATGTGCTCAGGTTAAGGACACTGTGAGAAACAAGCAGCTTAAGAGTAAAATGTACACAGACGAAAGACGTGGAGCCAAGCACCACACTTTCAAACCAGAGGACTAGGTGAAAGTGAAAAGACCGGTTCATGTGAAAAAGGGAGCTTCCAAGTTCTCTCCACCCCTGAACATTGAGCAACAAATCGGGAGACGTACATTCATACTGAGTGACAAAAAGAAATGGAATGCATCCAAACTAACACATTTCACAGGTGCTGTTGCTTCTCAACTTGCAGT
Organism: Oxygymnocypris stewartii; assembly: GCA_003573665.1. NCBI lineage: Eukaryota > Metazoa > Chordata > Actinopteri > Cypriniformes > Cyprinidae > Oxygymnocypris > Oxygymnocypris stewartii. Next base: position 211,687 of record QVTF01020201.1, on the reverse strand, counting down.
TACAAATGACATTTAATCCAAGGAGTAGTAGAGTGTGTAGATCACCTGTGTGGTTGAAGGAATGCAGAAAAGTTACTCATTGAAGTGTTATACATGCTTGCAAAAAAAAAAGCATCTTGTTGGGTTATACTGTAAGTTATATGAACCGTTAAAATTGCCTGAAGTCAGAAGTAATGTAATTTCATTTACACTGTTAAATGTCTGTAGGGATAATGTTAGCAACAGTGCACAGTAATGGTTATTTGCTATTTTGGTTACTTAAGTTCTGTAAAGAGGTTGTAATTTGTTATAGTTAAAAAAAATGGAGGGGGGGTTGTTCTAAATAACACGTGATACGAAGAAACCTTTCAAGTGAGAGGGGAAATGTTGTTTTGTAGTTAACCACAAGGTGGCAGTATATTGTTAATTATGGAGGTGCTACTGAGTATTCCAAAAAGGAGTAAAAATAAAAATAAAGGTAGCATGTGTTGAATAAACAGTTAAGAGGATTTACTTGTGCAGTTAATGAGTACTAGAGACACAACAAACTTGTTTACATGTATTCTCCTTTTTCAGATATTATCTGCTGGAGAGTTTATTATCTGTACAGGTGCTTGAAGCAGTGCTTACTGTATATTTATTACTGCCTTCAGCTGTCAGAATGATCATATTTACATTATAAACACATACTGTATGAACCAGTCCAGGTGGGAGGTCATTTCATTCTGTACATTTATTAATTTAGCAGATACTTATCCAAAGCGACTTACAATTGAGGAGAACAAGCAATTCATCATTAACAGTACACATGAAGTGCTTATAACACGTTTCTCATATTAGTGCAAGCTAGACAGGGAGAGATTAAGCAAAGAGAAAGCATTGTTTTTATTTATAATGACGTCAAATGGTGACGAAACACCAGTTTTCAGGGGTCGCTTGCCTCATTTGTAAGTTATTCTGAATAAGTGTCGGTAAGTTAATACAACCAGTGATTCACATTAAGCAGGCAATAACACAAAACGTGCTAACAATATGAAGTTTCAAGCATCGTCTAGAATAGCACAAGCTAGAACAAGGACGGATTTAATCAGTTCGTAATCACTTGAACAGAAACACTGAGGCCAAATAAAGCAGAACACACCCACATGACAAAATACTATAGTAATGTATAGTAAACAGTGTTTTTGAACCATAAACCGTATAGTATTTACAACACTGTGTTAATGAATGCTACAGCTGAACTGATTCAAACTGTAATAAATACTGTAGTATACTTTAGTTTTACGAAAGTAACCTGTAGTAGAATATTCCTATAGAACACTCAGTACAGTATTGGGTAATGTAATTTGTTATATTACCATAGCAACTATAGAATTACCACAACAAATTAATTCAAGTACGTTACTATCAGTGTGGATGTAGTTACTGTAATTTAATTAAAAGTAAAGGATTACTGGTGTAATTTAATTACGGGTACTTATGAAATTGAACGGTGTAGAACATGTATAGTGAATTAACATCAAAATGTAAAGTCTAACCTTTTAAATGCACCCTTCTCTCTTTAAATACTTTGGTTATTAAAAATTAATTAATGAGTTAATAAACACTTTAGTGTCCAATTCTCACTATTAACTGGTTATTAGCATTACTATTACTGTGATATTGGCTGTTTATTATAACTTAAATGAGGCAAAAGTCATAGTTATTAATGAGAATTGGACTCTAATCTAAAGTGTGATCGGAATAGTTAATATAGTTATTGAAATAATTAAAAGAAGCGTTTCATGTCTATCCTCGTATCATTAACTTATCGAGGTTGATGATTTAGAAAGTAATTAGTAATTAAATACTTTTTGGAAAGATTAATTAGTACAGTAACCTAATTACATGGTTGAAGATGTCATTAGCAACTAGTAATTAATTAATTACTTTTTTAGAGTAACTTACCAAAAACTGTTTACTATAGTATGGTTCAATACCCCCGGTTTCACGAACAAGGCTTAAACCTAGTTCTAGACTAAAATGCAAGTCTGAGCTGTTTTAACTGAAATAAACTTGATCTTAAAATATAGCAGTGCCTTTGTTTTGTCTCAAGATGCACATCAGTAATGATTGATTCTACTGAACGTTCATAAAAATGACTTGAGTGAACTATAGCCTAACCTTGGCTTAGTCTGTGAAACCAGGCCTACAGTTTTTACTATAAATCACTATAGTATTTGGTCATGTTTACCAGGAAGAGTGTGAGTTGGATGTTTCTGCCCCCTGCTGGACAGATCTGCCCCGGCCCGGAGTATGTCTGTGAATCACATCTGTCTTCATTCACTCGCCAAGCTATGGCAAGCCGTTTGGACTTGTATTCCTTCTCAGGATATGAATTATCGATATCGACAATTCAATATTCTAATAGCTAAAATGCTTAATCTTGATATCAGGAATTGTATTTCTACTAGTAACTATTGCTATTTTGATATAAATATGTGCAGAGTAATACGAGTCCTTGAGAATATTGTGTATTTTCTGCAGACAGCGGGAGGTAAAAATGTCGTCCAGGGCAGGCAGCTGTTGTTTTATGATGTTTTGCGCAGTCTTGATAACTCTCTGCAAAGCCTTTTTATCTGCTGCATAGATACTTCCAGCATACCATGTGTGAGGACACTCTCAATGGAGCAGCGGTAGAATGACAACAAGAGCCGTTGTGATGGGTTTAACTTCCTGAGCGTTCTTAAAAAGTATAGCCGCTTCTGTGCCTTCTTAACTAGTGCCGTGATGTTTGTCGTCCATGTGAGTTCCTCTGAGATGTGTGTGCCCAGGAATTTAAAACTCTCCACCATCTCCTCGTTGATATACTTTGTTTTCTTGATGTTCAGGGCCAGATTGTTCTCTGTGAACCACCCCATCAGCCTCTTTATCTCTTCTCTGTAGGCAGACTCAGCCTACATGAGCATTTTAACTAGTAAAAATTGAATTATTGACATCAAGAATTAAAATGAACTAGTAAAAATGTAATTGTTGATATCAAGAGTTAGCATTTTAACTAATACAATTTGAATGTTGATATCAAGAATTAGCATTTTAACTAGTGAAAATTGAATTGCTGATATAAAGAATTGGTTATTTTAACTAGTGAAAAGAATATCAAGAATAAGGATATCAAGAATTCATATCCTGAGAAGGAATAAAGTCCAAGCAGCTTGCCATAGCCATGCACACAATCAGAGGACAGCACGAGTTCAGTCAGCGAGCGAGACGTCTTACTCTCATCAGCAGGCTCCTAACAGCTCTGGTGCAGAATGCTTCTTTGAACACTCCTTTCTGGACAAACGCGCTTTACTTCGCCGCTTTTTCTGCCTCCCCGTTTTTCGCTTTGCACCGCTCACTGATTTCCGCGAGTGCTTGGGAACGCTCGACTCCTTGAGTCTGGGCACGAGCTGACGCCACATGAAGAACGCCAGCGCTTTGGACAAAAGACGGGGCCAGCATTGTCCACTCCCTCGGGCTCCCGTAGGCTCTGCCAGGTCGTGCAGTAAAGACGACAGGTCCTTCGGGAGACAGTACTTTGGCACACAGTGAAGCTGTTTTGGGATGTACGTGCTGCTGTTAAGACCCTGGAAGCACAGCAGTCCGAACCCCCAGCCGTGCCCATCGCTGTGTATTCCCGTCCACAGACAGGAGAGGGCAGCGTTGAGAACAGGAGCCGTGATAGAGGACGACTCCATCCGCTTCTGCTCTTCCTCTTCATACAAACCAGAGAACAACTTCGGTCCGTCGACCCGATCGCTCTGCGTCCGTCTCAGAAAAGCCTGCTGGGCGTCAGGGCTCCAGGCGATCAGGACAAGACCGCCTGCCTTCTGCACGGCCTGACACTGTCCGTACAGCCACGGCACGGGTCCCAGCTGAGCCAGAGAGGACGCCCACTGTGCCAGCCTCACATCCATCAACAGCTCCCCCTGCAGGCCGGAGGCTAAACTGCAGACGGCAGCCACGTGGGCCGCATCGTTAGACGAGCACACGAGCAGCACTGGACGTCTTTCAGCTCTCCGCCACACTGCAGAAACAAAGACATGCGTGACCCTGGAGCACTAACTGGAGCAAATCACCTTTAAAGTTGTTCAAATTAAATTCTTAGCAATGCTTATTACTTTGTTGGCGATTGCTATAAATGCGGCCCTGGAGCACAGATGCAGTCATAAGCAGCACAGGTATATTTGTAGCAATAGCCAACAATACATTGTATGGGTCAAAATTATACATTTTTATTTTATGCCAAAAAATCATTAGGATATTAAGATCATGTTCCATGAAGATATTTTGTAAATTTCCTAGAGTAAATATTTCAAAACTTTCAAAATTTTTTGATTAGTAATATGCATTGCTAAGAACTAGCACCATTTTGCACCCTCAAATTCCAGATTTTCATTATTTAATATTGTCCTATCCCAACAAACCATGCATCAACAGAAAGCTTATTAATTCAGCTTTTATATGATGTATAAATCTCAATTTTTTTTTTAAATGACCCTTAAATAAATTTTTTATTAGTAATATGCATTGCTAAGGACTTAATTTGGACAACTTTAAAAGGCATTTTTTTTCTCTCCAATATTTAGATTTTTTTTTGTTGCACCCTCAGATTGTAAAGCTTATTTATTAATATTTCAGGTGATGTATAAATCTTAATTGACGATTATGACTGGTTTTGTGCTCCAGGGTCACATTCATCCTCTCTCACAGAAATGAACGAGGATCATATAAACATTTTGAACATATTGGCCTTTGTTAGAAAGCTTGGTAACTTGTTATGATATAGCCGGGGACTACTTTCAGGCGCTGCGTAATATCATTGTGGTACGGCAGTAACGCTCCTTGATTATTATGCCGGGACGAGAGTATAGTTTCTAGTCATATCGGTCTAGAATCACAACCTTTAATTTTCCCGTCAGTCTTAGTATACAATGTAACTACAGAAGAGTCAAGATTTAAATAGAAAACATATCGAAATTCTTTGGTCATTTTTGAGCGAGATGCTAACGGTCTAATTGGATTCAATGTTCTATGCTAAGCTACACTAAAAGTGCTACCGCCAGATCGGCTGAATGGATTCAAAAACGATAAAACTCAACCGTTTAACTCTTGGGGAGTCGTAAAATGAGACGATTTTCTAAATAAAGTGGAGTGTTCCTTTAATATTAAGTCTAAAATGTGTCTTAATGTCACTTTGAATAATATCGGTCTTTAAATGTTAAATATGTTAAGTGTAACTGAAGTATGCTTGCAATAGTTCCACTTTAACACAAACAAATATACGAAGCATATCTTTAACTGTACTTCTGCACAATTAAAATGCAACTAAGCACAACAATTAGTTGTTACAATTCAGCAGACTTTAAGTATAGCAGTTTATTAAACTAAAAGTACAATTACAGGAAATTGTATTAAGTTTGTCAATTATTTCTAATATACTTAGCATGAAATAAATATATTTATGCATAAAATTATTTTGACACGTGACCTTTCCAGCCACATTTTAAGTCATTATTTGCATTATAATTGTCCAGTCCCCCCCCACACACACTTTCAGCACATCAATGTTATCTATTAATAACACATCTGGTTTAACTAGACCGGTCACAAGAAAAACTTTCTGTTTTGTGATATATTGCCCCAGAAATAATTGCAATAAGCGATATTATTGTCATTTTAAAGACCATTTTATGCCACTGAATATATAATCATAATGTAGCAGCGTAATAATGCAAGAAAGCCTGCACACTTCCAAATGACAACAAACTTTACATTTTTATGTCTCAAAATATTAGATACCTTAAATAAACATTTTCTAACAAAAAGAGCCAAGTAGAAAAACCGAGAGATTTTCTCAGTAAATTAAGTGTTGCTGATAAACACGATCACACGATAAATCTGAACGAGCGCCTCGTTATGTACGCTAAGCTGTGTCAGTGGGATGTAATAAAACACCATGTAAATATAATAGGCGATATCATTAAAAACTGATGTATTGCGTGATAAGCCGGTATATTGTTTACCGCGACAGGCTCAGATATTACAATGTAAGGTTTTTTACACAATCACAATGCAATAGCGGCAAAACTACATGCAACGGCGTGCCTTCAATGCATTTACCAAGCGTTTGTATTGGCGTGTGACTTCTTTAGGGACTGACCTGATGTGCTTCTCTTGACCAGGTAGCATGTGATGCAGACCAGCACGGTGACCGCCGCCAGAAGAGTCAGTGCAGAGCCAGAGACGAGACCCCATCGCCTGTGTGCGACTGTGAAGCTTCAGCATGAGTACGACTATTCACCTACGCCTGGCAGCAAGTGTGCTCTAATGATTACAGAGGTTTCTACTTACAGTCAGGGCAAACGATTCGTCTTCCCCGGAGATCCAAGCGCCATACCTACAGACAGACCGCGGTGTCTTCACAATCAAATACTAGCACAATAGACACGCTACTGGTCAAAATGCAATGTTTTGGTCACACTTTATATTATAGGTGGCATAGTAGTTACATAGTAGTTCATTATATTAACTACTATGTACTTGCATCAAAAAAATAAGTACAATGTACTAACTGTGTTCATATTGCATTGCAAAACACTTGTGCTGCTACTGAGGTGAGATACGGGTAGGTTAGTGACTAGTTGGGTAAGAGATGGGTCAACAGTGTAATTATGAATGTAATTACATGCATGTGTTTTTAAAAATATAAGTGCAATGTAAAAACATGCATGTACACAATAAGTGCATTGCATCAAATTATTAATTTAAATGCAAGTACATAGTAGTTAAGGCCACCTAATATAAATATAACTTGAAAAAAATGAATTTATATTGTGAAATATCATTAAAAATAGCCGTTTTCTGTGTGATTATCTGTTAAACTAATTTGTGATCAAAGCTGAATTATCTTCAGAAATCTTTAGAAATCATAATAATATGCAGATTTTCTGCTCAAGAAACATTTATTATTATTATTAATTATTAATGTTGAAAACAGTCATGCTGCAGAATATTTTTGTGGATACCATGATGCATTTGATATTTTTGGAGTCACAGATTAATAAAAAGATCAAAAGAACAGCATTTAATTGAAATATAAATCTTTTGTCGCATTATGAATGTATTTACTGTCGCTTTTGATCAATTTATAATCTATTTATATTTACAATTTTTAAGCCCTTACTGAAGAAAATTATTACTTTCTTACAAAAACACAATAATAAAAATAAATACATTTTTATTTATTGATACATTTATTTATATAAGTAAATATATAAAAATAAATAAATATCAATTAAAAAGAAAAAAAAGGTATATCTAAAAAAAAAAAAAATATATATATATATATATACACACACACCACAAAGAATACAAATATAATCTAAAACAAATAAATACAAAAATAAATAAATATCAATATATACACACAATAAATAAAAATAAATAAATAAAAAATATAAAATAAACAAAAAATAATACAATAAATATATATAAAACAAAAAAATAATAAAAATAAAAATATATATCTAGAAACAAAGAAAAAAATAAATATATAAAGAGAAACAAATAAAAAATAATAAAATAAAAAAAAGAGAAAGAGCGAGAAACAAGAAAGAAGACAAGAGAAAGAGAGAGCGAGAAACAAAGAAGAAAAGAGAAAGCAAGAACGAGAGAGAGAGCGAGAAAAAAAAGAAGAAGAGAGAGAGAGAGAGAGAGAGAAACAAAGAAAGAAAAAAGAGAAAGCAAGAAAGAGAGAGCGAGAAAGAAAGAAAACAAGAGAAAGAAAAAAAGAGAGAAACCAAGAAAGAAAAAAGGAGAAAGCAAAGAGAGCGAGACAAAGAGAGAGAGAGAGAGAGATGAGAGAGAGAGGACCGAGAAAAAAAGAAAAAAGAGACAGAAAGCAAGAAAGAGAAAACAAAGAAATAAAAGAGAAAGCAAGAAATATATCTATAAACAAAAAAAATAAAAAATATAGACTATAAACAAAAAAAAAAATAAATCAGAAAAAAAGAGATATATATATATAGAAAAAAAAATAATAAAATATAAAAATATATATCTATAAACAAATAAATAAAAAATAATAAATAATATACATCTATAAAAAAGAAATAAAAAATATATAAAAATAAAATCAATAAATAAATATATATATATATATATATATATATATATAAACAAATAAATAAATACAGTGGGGCAAAAAAGTATTTAGTCAGCCACCAATTGTGCAAGTTCTCACACTTAAAAAGATGAGAGAGGCCTGTAATTTTCATCATAGGTATACCTCAACTATGAGAAACAAAATAAGAAAACAAAATCCAGAAAATCACATTGTAGGATTTTTAAAGAATTTATTTGCAAATTATGGTGGAAAATAAGTATTTGGTCAATAACAAAATTTCATCTCAATACTTTGTTATATACCCTTTGTTGGCAATGACAGAGGTCAAACGTTTTCTGTAAGTCTTCACAAGGTTTTCACACACTGTTGCTGGTATTTTGGCCCATTCCTCCATGCAGATCTCCTCTAGAGCAGTGATGTTTTGGGGCTGTCGCTGGGAAACACGGACTTTCAACTCCCTCCAAAGATTTTCTATGGGGTTGAGATCTGGAGACTGGCTAGGCCACTCCAGGACCTTGAAATGCTTCTTACGAAGCCATTCCTTCATTGCCCGGGCGGTGTGTTTGGGATCATTGTCATGCTGAAAGACCCAGCCACGTTTCATCTTCAATGCCCTTGCTGATGGAAGGAGGTTTTCACTCAAAATGTCACGATACATGGCCCCATTCATTCCTTCCTTTACACAGATCAGTCGTCCTGGTCCCTTTGCAGAAAAACAGCCCCAAAGCATGATGTTTCCACCTCCATGCTTCACAGTAGGTATGGTGTTCTTTAGATGCAACTCAGCATTCTTTCTCCTCCAAACACAACAAGTTGAGTTTTTACCAAAAAGTTCTATTTTGGTTTCATCTGACCATATGACATTCTCCCAATCCTCTTTTGGATCATCCAAATGCTCTCTAGCAAACTTCAGACGGGCCTGAACATGTACTGGCTTAAGCAGGGGGACACGTCTGGCACTGCAGGATTTGAGTCCCTGGCGGCGCAGTGTGTTACTGATGGTAGCCTTTGTTACTTTGGTCCCAGCTCTATGCAGGTCATTCACTAGGTCCCCCCGTGTGGTTCGGGGATTTTTGCTCACAGTTCTTGTGATCATTTTGACCCCACGGGGTGAGATCTTGCGTGGAGCCCCAGATCGAGGGAGATTATCAGTGGTCTTGTATGTCTTCCATTTTCTAATAATTGCTCCCACAGTTGATTTCTTCACACCAAGCTGCTTACCTATTGCAGATTCAGTCTTCCCAGCCTGGTGCAGGTCTACAATTTTGTTTCTGGTGTCCTTTGACAACTCTTTGGTCTTGGCCATAGTGGAGTTTGGAGTGTGACTGTTTGAGGTTGTGGACAGGTGTCTTTTATACTGATAACGAGTTCAAACAGATCCCATTAATACAGGTAATGAGTGGAGGACAGAGGAGCCTCTTAAAGAAGAAGTTACAGGTCTGTGAGAGCCAGCAATCTTGCTTGTTGTAGGTGACCAAATACTTATTTTCCACCATAATTTGCAAATAAATTCTTTAAAAATCCTACAATGTGATTTTCTGGATTTTTTTTCTTATTTTGTCTCTCATAGTTGAGGTATACCTATGATGAAAATTACAAGGTGGCTGACTAAATACTTTTTTGCCCCACTGTATATATAAACATACAAATAAATAAAAATTATATATATATATATGAACATTAGTGTGTACTGCCTAGCATTTGCATGGTTTGTAAACAGTGGTATGCTTCATTGTAGTCAATAGTCATCTATAAATACAAACCCGATTCCAAAAAAGTTGGGACACTGTACAAATTGGGAATAAAAACAGAATGCAATGATGTGGAAGTTTCAAATTTCAATATTTTATTCAGAATACAACATAGATGACATATCAAATGTTTAAACTTAGAAAATGTATCATTTTAAGGGAAAAATAAGTTGATTTTAAATTTCATGGCATCAACACATCTCAAAAAAGTTGGGACAAGGCCATGTTTACCACTGTGTGGCATCCCCTCTTCTTTTTATAACAGTCTGCAAACGTCTGGGGACTGAGGAGACAAGTTGCTCAAGTTTAGGAATAGGAATGTTGTCCCATTCTTGTCTAATACAGGCTTCTAGTTGCTCAACTCTCTTAGGTCTTCTTTGTCGCATCTTCCTCTTTATGATGCGCCAAATGTTTTCTATGGGTGAAAGATCTGGACTGCAGGCTGGCCATTTCAGTACCCGGATCCTTCTTCTACGCAGCCATGATGTTGTAATTGATGCAGTATGTGGTCTGGCATTGTCATGTTGGAAAATGCAAGGTCTTCCCTGAAAGAGACGACGTCTGGATGGGAGCATATGTTGTTCTAGAACTTGGATATACCTTTCAGCATTGATGGTGCCTTTCCAGATGTGTAAGCTGCCCATGCCACACACACTCATGCAACCCCATACCATCAGAGATGCAGGCTTCTGAACTGAGCGCTGATAACAACTTGGGTTGTCCTTGTCCTCTTTAGTCCAGATGACATGGCGTCCCAGTTTTCCAAAAAGAACTTCACATTTTGATTCGTCTGACCACAGAACAGTTTTCCACTTTGCCACAGTCCATTTTAAATGAGCCTTGGCCCAGAGAAAACGCCTGCGCTTCTGGATCATGTTTAGATATGGCTTCTTTTTTGACCTATAGAGTTTTAGCCGGCAACGGCGAATGGCACGATGGATTGTGTTCACGACAATGTTTTCTGGAAGTATTCCTGAGCCCATGTTGTGATTTCCATTACAGTAGCATTCCTGTATGTGATGCAGTGCCGTCTAAGGGCCCGAAGATCACGGGCATCCAGTATGGTTTTCCGGCCTTGACCCTTACGCACAGAGATTGTTCCAGATTCTCTGAATCTTTGGATGATATTATGCACTGTAGATGATGATAACTTCAAACTCTTTGCAATTTTTCTCTGAGAAACTCCTTTCTGATATTGCTCCACTATTTTTCGCCGCAGCATTGGGGGAATTGGTGATCCTCCTCCCATCTTGACTTCTGAGAGACACTGCCACTCTGAGAGGCTCTTTTTATACCCAATCATGTTGCCAATTGACCTAATAAGTTGAAAATTGGTCCTCCAGCTGTTCCTTATATGTACATTTAACTTTTCCGGCCTCTTATTGCTACCTGTCCCAACTTTTTTGGAATGTGTAGCTCTCATGAAATCCAAAATGAGCCAATATTTGGCATGACATTTCAAAATGTCTCACTTTCAACATTTGATATGTTATCTATATTCTATTGTGAATAAAATATAAGTTTATGAGATTTGTAAATTATTGTATTCCTTTTTTATTCACAATTTGTACAGTGTCCCAACTTTTTTGGAATCGGGTTTGTAGTTATTTTGTCCAAACTTTGATTAATTTTAGTGCAAAAGCAAAGCGCTCAGCTCCTCCGAGTTAAGGAAGAGCTGTTACATGACTTCTGCACTAAGCAAGTATGACCCATGCTAGAGTTATAAAGTGTGAGTGGCATCACCTGCACACACAGCGCTGAAGAGAGGAACGGGAAGGACACGCTCAGCTCAGCGGCGCCACCATCCTGTGGAGGACAGTAATAACAGCAGTCAGATCGGTTGCAACACACCCACACACCCACTGAAACACACCCACACACCCACTGAAACGCACCCACACACACACTGCAACGCACGCACACACACACTGCAACGCACGCACACACACACTGCAACGCACGCACACACACACTGCAACGCACGCACACACACACTGCAACGCACGCACACACACACTGCAACGCACGCACGCACTGCAACGCACGCACGCACTGCAACGCACGCACGCACTGCAACGCACGCACGCACTGCAACGCACACACAGCAACACACGCACGCACTGCAACACAAGCACGCATGCACTGCAACACACGCACACACACACTGCAACACACGCACACACTGCAACGCACCCACACCCCCACTGCAACGCACCCACACCCCCACTGCAACGCACGCACACACACACTGCAACGCACGCACACACTGCAACGCACGCACGCACTGCAACGCACGCACGCACAGCAACGCACGCACGCACAGCAACGCACGCACGCACAGCAAAACACGCACGCACAGCAAAACACGCACGCACAGCAACACACGCACACGCACAGCAACACACGCACACGCACAGCAACACACGCACGCTCACACTGCAACACACGCACGCACACACTGCAATGCACGCACGCACACACTGCAATGCACGCACGCACACACTGCAATGCACACCCCCACTGCAACGCACCCACACACTGCAACGCACACACACACTGCAACGCACGCGCACACACACTGCAACGCACGCGCACACACACTGCAACGCACGCGCACACACACTGCAACGCACGCGCACACACACTGCAACGCACGCGCACACACACACACTGCAACACACGCACGCGCACACACACACACACTGCAACACACGCAAACGCACACACACACGCACACACACACACGCCCACTGCAACACACACACACACCCCCACTGCAACGCACACCCCCACTGCAACGCACACCCCCACTGCAACGCACACCCCCACTGCAACGCACACCCCCACTGCAACGCACGCCCCCACTGCAACGCACGCGCACCCCCACTGCAACGCACGCGCACCCCCACTGCAACCCACGCGCACACACACTGCAACGCACGCACAGCAACACACGCACGCACAGCAACACACGCACGCACAGCAACACACGCACGCACAGCAACACACGCACGCACAGCAACACACGCACGCACAGCAACACACGCACGCACAGCAACACACACACACACGCACAGCAACACACACACACGCACAGCAACACACACACACGCACAGCAACACACACACACACGCACAGCAACACACGCACGCTCATACTGCAACACACGCATGCACACACTGCAACACACGCACGCACACACTGCAACACACGCACGCACACACTGCAACACACTCTCTCTCGTTCTCTTGAACAATTGCACCGTCTTGAGCCATCAATGTGACAAACAATATTAGTTTATTTATTAATTATATAGAATTACAAGCGCTCGTCCCCACAGCCATGTCAAAAACAGTTTTCTACCCTTTAAAATACGATAATGTTTTCACAACCATCAAATATATCATAGAAATGGCATTAACATTTTCTTATTTTGAAATAAAAATCCCGCTGATGAAATCACCTGACTCCCTTCTTCATATTTCCTGACGATCTATGGAAAAAGGCCCACTGTTTCTTTTCAGTTATCAAAAATATCATGATTTCACATTAATATTTTAGTTGAAGTCACTGGTATGACCTACTTTATTGTTAGGAAATAAAAAACTAGAATACACAGTATTTTTGGATTAAGCTACTTCATTTAGTGAGTATACAGATGTTTTGTAAAATGCATTTTTGATAAATAGTCACTGGTGTCTTTATGGATAACGCCAGAGAAGATCAGTATAGCAGGTATTATGTATGTCTCTGGTGTTACTGAGGTTTAATTCTATTTTTTGCATTTTCATTATTTTTCTGTAAATACATGTGCAAAAAAAAACCCGAGAAATATTATTTCATAAAAACTTTAATATTGCTAAAAGAGGTAACACCAGTGACAAAAAAATGGTATATGTGGTCATTTATATGTCATTTGATTCATAAATTATGTGATAAGTTTAATTGTTAGAAAAATAAATAAATTTTAAGACATACCAAAAGTGGACATTTCTGTAGAATGACCCTCATTCAAAAACACTTGACTGTACTGCCATTATTCACAGAAAATTCAAGCATAAGCACATCATTCACCCGCTTACTAGCATAATATCTACCATTTCAAAATCGTACATTTAATCATAACCAATGCCCCGAGCCCTGCTGTAAAACTTCATCAGTGATGATACACAACGCTAGGACTGGGAAAATCTGTGATTGAACTCTTAACTAAACAGCAGGGACTCTACTAACCACCCGGCGTGAGATGACGTTCCCTTGAGATGCACAGGTCTCTCCCTCTCTGGTGCACAGCTGAGCAGCAAACGAAGCAGCGACGCTGGAGCTCAGGTGCAGGAGCAGGTGCAGAGATCCAGGATCGACCGCCACGCTCCACTCGGATCGGCCCTCTGACACACACATACACACACACACACACAGAGAGAGAGTAAGACAGACGCCAGCACACCACACCTCACTCGCTCCTGCTCTCCTCTCCTCACCTGACTCGAACGGACAGAAGACCCGGGCACTCTCATTGAGAGAAAACTGCAAACAAAACATCATGCGCATGTGAGAAACCTGAACATCTGAGTCATGCATTAATGTGTGCTTGAGCATGCGTTACCTTCACACACATCTGAGGGTGTTTATCCACAGCAGACACGTTATATTGCTGTTGAGAGAGCAAAATGCTTTGAGCACATAACATACAGTCATTCAATACACTGCGTATAGTGGGCATAAAATCAGTGGCGGCTGGTCAGTAGGGGGCGCCGCCCACATCAACATGTTCAAAATGAATTAAATACATATTGCAAAAAGTCACGAAATTGCATTGTTTTTGTACTATTCGACTGGTAATGTTTGCATTATTAAGAATAAAAAAAAAAACACTAATGTATTTCGTTAGTTTTGTGTGTGCGCCGGACTAATGGGTGTCTATTAGGTCTGTAGACTTTTGAAACGCATGTGACTTGAGGCTAAGCTCTAATTGGCTTGTTTCAGATTGTCCATTTGATCTTAGCAAATCAATATTGTTTTTATATGTTTATGTGATTGGACCGTTCTCGTCAAACAGGTGCAATAATTTCTTCCGAGATGCAAGTCATGCCTTTTATTAACAACAGAAGGTAATTAAAACAATGCAGTTTAATGTGAGCCGATCATCGGGGTCCAAGCTGGCTTGGCTTGTGTAGATGATGTAGTTATACAATGGATGACTCTTTTCAAGTAAATTATGAGTGTTTATGCAAGGATTATTATGAAAATATATGAATACTATAGTGTCCCTTCTTCAATTGGACATATTCAGTTATGTCTAACAACTGAATAATGCATTGTCAATAACATTGAAATTAAGATAAAAATATAAGTTTTTGGGAGGTTACAGTTTTTGCACACTTATTACATTAGACTATGAAACTATAATGAATTGACATGCAATTGTTTTTATTAAAAGTCAATTTTATTGAACCATTTTCACAGTTTTCATCTCGAAGGATTTGCTATCCTGTGGCTCCCTCATCTGGACAACATTATCGCATATAATTACGTTAATATAAATGGATAATATTCAGAGGTGGAAAGTAACGAATTACATTTACTCGCGTTACTGTAATTGAGTAGCTTTTTTGTGTACTTGTACTTTAAGTATTTTTTTTAATCTGTAATTTTACTTTTACTTAAGTATATTTTGTGTGAAGTATTGTACTTCGCTACATTTTAAAACACATTAATTACTGAGTAAAAAAAAAATCGCTCCGTGGGGTCAACTACCGCAGTAAATAGGCAGAAGAAGAAACTGGTGCTAAAAATCACAAGAAAGATGCAGACGGACAAGACAGGCGTTAATGGTGCAGACCCTGCTGAAAACCAGACCCCGTCGTACTCTGCTGAAGTTGAACTCGAAGGAATGAAGTGAACCCCTGGCCATATATTCATGCTCTATTATGCAGTGTACGCTGTGTTTGCCTCGGGAGACCGAACTAGCAGCTTATAACATCAACCCTTCGCAAGCATGTAGAGATGAGGTAACTACTTGCATCGTTGCATTGGTGGTTAAAATTAAGCTTTAACAGTTTAACAAAAGGTTTTGCACAAATGAGCCAAAAAGACAGGGGTGCAGGGTGTGCAATATCATCTGAGATAATATAGTAATTGTTGTTTTAACGATGTGCGATTATCAGTATTTTGCCAAAAACCAAACAAAATCACTCTAAACAGTGTGCCGTGAAATCTAGTAGATTAGACGAGTGAGTGCATATGGAGTGCTTTCTTTCACTGCGTGATTCAGTCTGTTAAAATGCATTTAGAATGATCACAAAATTGAAGATATAGAAGCAGAACATTTATATATTTATATAATTTAATATAGTAAGTCAACATCACATGAAGAATGCCGTTTTTCTCAAAACATCACCATGATTACATAGGCCTGTAGTTTTGCTTTTTACACAGTTCAAAAAACAAGAAGTTAATTAAGAGACTTACGTTTTAGACACCATATTGCTTGTTTTTGCTCTATTTCCAAACACAGCCACCATACACAGTTTTGCGACTCTGAGCAATGACGGTGTTTCATTCCTTGAATTAACCGTTTAATTGATTCTGTTCAATCCCAATGACTCTCTTATCAGTGACTTGCTGACACCTACTGGTGGTTCTAATTTAACATTTAAAGTATCTTTTGATTTATTTATTTTTTAATTTCAAATGACTATTTAACATTTGTGACCCTGGCCTGGAGCACAAAACCAGTCTTAAGTCGCTGGGGTATATTTGTAGCAATAGCCAACAATACATTGTATGGGTCAAAATTATACATTT
>QVTF01020201.1:122500-190000 GCA_003573665.1 Oxygymnocypris stewartii | reverse complement strand
GTCCCCTGTCTCAGAGTCGCTCAACTCAACCGTCAGAGATTCGTTAGCCACTACAAACACAGGACAGGGTGAGTGAGCTCGGTCGGGCGCTGTAATCGCTGATAAGACGAGCTGTGGTGTTGTACTTACTCAGAGGACGGACAGAGAGCCGCACACGGACACAGACATCCAGCAGGTCCTGCCAGCGGAGCGTCCAGAGTCTCAGCTCAGGCAGCTCTCGCTCTGTTCAGTCAGCAAAACACAACACAAACATGCAACACAAACACACACACACACAAAAACAAACACAACACAAACATGCAACACAAACACACAAAACACACACACACACACACACACACAAACAAACACGCAAAACAACACAAACATGCAACACAAACACAAACAAACACGCAACAAAAACACACAAAACACACACACAAAACACAAACATGCAACACACAACACAAACATGCAACACACAACACAAACATGCAACCCAAACACACCACACGCAACACAACACACACAACAAAAACACACACACAAACAACACATACACACACACAAACAACACATACACACACACACACAACCACAACCACACAACACAACACACACGAGCGCAACACAACACAAACAAAACACAACGCGCACACACGCACACACACACACACACACACACACAAAATACACCAGCACAACACACATACACACACACACACACACACACACACACACACACACACACACACACACACACACACACACACACGACAGGCATCCAACAGTGATTAGTAGCACAACGTCAGACTGAGTAGAATGCTATTTATCTTACATTTAATGTCAGCTACATACAGCGGGTAAAATAAGTATTGAACACGTCAACATTGTTCTCAGTAAATATATTACTAAAGATGCTGTTGACATGAAATGTTCACCAGATGTCAGTAACAACACAAACAATCCATACATACAAAGAAAACAAAACAAATAATTTATGTAATAAAATGCAATGACAGGGAAGAAGTACTGAACACATGAAGAAAGGGAGGTGCAGCTGTAATTAGCCGGAAATTAATATTAGCTGCTTCAGTACCAGGATGATGAAGATGATCCAAACAAACTCTGGACTGGTTTCAGAGAATGAGAATAAAGCTGCAGACAATCACCTGACTTCAATCTAATAGAAAATAAAGATCAGAGTTCATAGAAGAGACTCACAGATCCTTCAAGATTTGAAGACTAAATCTGATTTCTCGATGGTCTGGATTCACGGCCCATGTGTAAAAAGCAGAACTATTAACACCTCGGTTTTACTGATGATATGACACAAGTACTTAGACATGCTCAGGTCCTTTTGGACAGAGTCGACAAGGTCAGCTCAAAGTATGGGCAAGAGATAAGTGACTAATGCTGCCAAGCACAGAATCTGAACGAACAGTGAAAAATTGAATGGGGGGGTGCAACATGTGGAAATATTCAAGTATCCTCACCGCCAGACCACAAGTGGTGAAAGTCGGCCAGTTCACCTCCAACTCCATCACCCTAAACATAGGAGCCCCACAGGGCTGTGTCCTGAGCCCCCTGCTCTACTCTCTCTACACACACGACTGCGTGTCCTCTCACAGCTCCACTTCTATTGTTAAATTTGCTGATGATACTGTGGTCCTGGGCCTCATTAACAACGATGACGAGGCCGCATACTTGGATGAGGTGAAGAGACTCACATCATGGTGCCAAGACAACTGTCTCTCTCTGAACATGAGCAAAACTAAAGAGCTGATTTCAGGAAGAGACAGCAGCGGCCCTACACTCCTCTTATGATCAGTGGGACCCCTGTGGAGAAGGTGAGCAGCTTCAAGTACCTCGGTGTAAACATCTCCGAGGACCTGACTTGGACTACACACATTCAGACTCAGGTTAAGAAAGCCAGGCAAAGACTGTACCATCTGTGACAGCTGAGGAAATTCAGGGTCTCACCAGCTATCCTGAAAACTTTCTATTCAGGGGCCATAGAAAGTGTACTGACTCAGTGCGGTATGGTAATTCCTCAAACCAGGACTGCAAAGCTATGCAGAGAGTCGTGCGCTTAGCTGTGCGCATCTCAGGGTCTACTCTCCCCTCTCTGCAGCACATCTACCTCAAACGCTGTAAAAGTAGAGCTGCTAAAATCCTCAAAGACTCAACTCACCCCGGTAACCGTCTTTTCTGTTTACTGCCATCTGGCAAGCGCTTCAGGAGCATGATGGCAAAGACTGAGAGACTGAGGAGGAGCTTCTTCCCTCAGGCCATCAGGCTCCTTAACACAAACTCAGTTTCATAAACATTTAAAAGACTCATTATTAACTGTAAAACATTCATATTCTCATCATCCGTATTGCTGCTATGTGTACATACCTGCTACAACCCGTTTGCACATCCCTCTCATCCCTCTTGTTCATATTACTATTTATTAAGTCCCATTATACTGTTTTTGCACATCTTATTTGTTTTGCACGTTTTATTCTATTGCACATTTTACTCTTTATTACTTTTTTTTTACTATATATATATATATGCTCTTAAAAAAAAAAAAACTGACTAGCCAAACTACTCTGCCAGTAAAAGCGCTGCTTACTGCTTCATATGAGGTGGCACATTTAGTTGCCAAGGCCAAAAAGCCTCATACAATTGCAGAGAGCCTCATTCGTCCAGCAGCAATGGTCATCTGTAGAACTATGTTTGGAGATAAGTATGCAAATGACATTGAACAAATTCCACTATCAGACAAAACCATAAACCCCTGCTCTAATGAGAAGTGTGCAAGATAGAGACAAGTGTGATTATAAGTCGACTCATGCTAGAGCCCACGTTGAAGTGCAATAAACTGCATGGAGATATGGCGAAGAAGATGATGCTGCTGCATTATTATTGCACTAATTAGCAATATTTCAGAAAGCTGCATTACACACAACAGCAGTCTAAAATGATGTTTTTGGACTATTTTTAGTATTAAGCTAACATTTACTGAATCGTGCATTATTAAAATCTCATTCTGCTTTCTGAAGGAATGAATCATGGCAGTCATCGTGATTTATTTGATTCTGCTGACAGCCCAAGATCACCTAGAACTCTGATGTCAAGCCCACCTTAGTTCTATAGCCCTATATACAAAGAGTTTGTTCACAAGCCTCTTCACAGACAGGAACGTAACAATGTTCAGTTCAATAACAGTGTTATTGTTGCAAAATGTGTCGATTGTGGGAAGGGAATGTCCTTTAGAGAACATCAAATATGAAAATCAAATGTTTGTTCGGAATAAGACCATGCAGGAACATAAACCATCAAATTGTTTTGACATGCAGAAACACAAAATGCTTCCTTGAATGTCTCCATTTAAACCTCTTACTGTACTGTACAGGTCTATAGTGTGCGTGTGAAACACTGAAAGGAGCAATGTAGACATTCTGAAGTGATGTATTGTGTCATTACTCACCAGCATCACTCCATTCCTTTAGAGAGAGAGAGAGAGAGAGAGAGAGAGAGAGAGAGAGAGAGAGAGAGAGAGAGAGGTTTAGCTTAAGTTCAAGAGTCTTGCACGTGTGCATTGCTTTGATGTAAATGTAAAATGTAAAGAGTGTAAAATGCAGAATGTAAAAAGAGAATCATCTTTACAGATGATGCATCAATGACAGTTACACAATAGTGTGTGTTAACATGAGTTCAGGTCAGAGATCTAATCATCTGTGTGTGTGTGTGAGCGAGATCGTGAGGGTGTGTGTGAGCGAGAGCGTGTGTGTGTGTGAGCGAGAGAGAGTGAGAGTGTGTGTGTGTGTGAGAGAGCGTGAGGGTGTGTGTGTGTGTGAGAGAGAGAGAGAGAGAGAGAGAGAGTGTGTGTGTGCGTTTGTGTGTGTGTGTCTGTGAGAGTGTGTGTGTGTGTCTGTGAGAGTGTGTGTGTGTCTGTGAGAGTGTGTGTGTGCGTGTGAGTGTCTGTAAGAGTGTGCGTGTCTGTGAGAGTGTGCGTGTGTGTGTCTGTGAGAGTGTGTGAGTGTGTGCGTGAGTGTGTGCGCGAGTGCATGCGTATGTGTGTCTGTGAGAGTGTGAGTGTGTGCGCTAGTGTTGTCAAAAATATCGATATTTCGATAAATATCGATACTGAAATATCTGAACGGTACCAATACTAATTTCCCGAAGTATCGATACACCGATACTAGCCGAGCAGTCACTTTCACTTCTCTCCAAAGGCGCGTTGACAAACACCACACGTGACCGCAGTGCCTGTCTCGTGTCTCGTCTCATTCGCTCTGGTTAAATAGCAAAAGTGAAGTGAATATAAAGATGGTGAGTGCGGCGCCTCCGCAACCGGCTTTGGTTGATAAAGAACACAGCAGGAGTGCTATCTGCAAATATTTAGGATATGAAGCAAATGAACATGGAAAGCCGAAGGACACAAGCAAGCCAATATGCAAGAGTTGCTACAGAGCAGTGCTAACAAAAGGCGCTAATACCTCTAATATAGACGGTTTCAACGGCAACAACATAAACAAGCGAGAATGCGCATGCGCGTGTTTGTGGCCCTAACTTAGCTTCCGGTAGACGTCCAAATAGAATCAATAACAACAGCTAAGTACCTCTGGAGTAGATTTTGTTTTTATAACAAGCAAAATATGTTTGCTTCGTAAATCAGACGGACTGAGATGCAGCAATAACTACTTGGACGGACTTATTAAAAATGCAAATTCACTCTCTGCTAGCAGGAGGCGCTTAAAAGCGGGAGAAATAACGTTAACGATAGAGGTTTGCGCCGGTAATATGCAAGATGAAATGAAAATGACATCAAACATTTTCTAAAGACAGTGTTCCTTCAGAAATACAGTGATATAAAAACACCTGCGCCTCGTTTTGATTTCTAAACGTGCATTACGTGCTCATGTTATTCAACAAAGCCTTTTGGAAAAGTTTTGATATTCTGGTGGGTTGCCACAAATAAATAAATGTATGTATGTGAAACATCCCACAGCACAACAACCTGAGCCCAACTTCATTACTCATCACTTTAACTGTGTTTGTAGCCGGCGCCACTAACAGCCCGATATACAAACACAGACCGGAAGTTAACTTCGGTCCGGGTGCGTGCGCACGATCAAACCTGATATGAGTGTTTTTTCACCGTTCTTTTCACCGTTCTTCAAGTTAATATAATCTGACTGAGGAATCTTTAACTGTGAATCTTTAAATACTTTAACTGTGGTCAAATGCAAATTAACTTGTGCTTATTTAACTTCATTCAAAAAATTATTACTTAAATTCTGCAATTTGTCTCCATGTCGATCCAGTGAGCACTGTTTTCGCGTGTGATGCACGCACGTTTGCGTGTGTGGATCGGTGATATGTGAATCCGGCATTCAAATCTGTTCATCAAATAATGTTATGTATTAACCAGTATGTATGAACGATGAGCAATGCATTTGCTACAGTATATTTTAATATTTGATAACTGTAGGTAATAAAAATACAACGGATCATGTTCGCTCTGGTCCAATGAAAAAAAATATTAACAGATAGAACTTTGGATTTTAATTAGTACATGTATTAGTAAATGTTAGTTTAAATTTACTTTTAACTAAGATTAATAAATGGTTTGTAATTATTTTTCATTGTTTATTCATGTTAACAAATATCTATTACCATTAACTTAAGTTCTAAGATTAGTTAGATATTTCAGTTCATTTTAAAAGTGTGGTCTAAAAATAAAATAGTTTATTTTTGATGAGACTCGACCTGCAACAAAAACAACACACTCACAACCTACACTACACCTTGAACAAGTGCACTACCTCAAGACATTTTTGTTCATGTAAAATATACCTCATTGTCATGTTCTAGACTTGTTATATTTATCTTTGAAAAAAAAAAAAAAAAAAAATTACCCCCTTAATGTTGTGGCAGTTTTTTTTTCTCCATGGTATCGAAAATGGTATCGAATATCGATATTTTTCAAGGTATCGTATCGAAGTTAGAAATTCCAGTATCGTGACAACACTACTACCAAGTAAAAAAGTTAATTTCGAGCCCTGAGTGAAGTGCTGGCCAGGTTAAGAGCAGATTAAAAACTATAGAAATATGTCCAGTATTTGAGTCTGCCATGTGTAATAGTTTCTGAGCAATAGCATCACTACTATTTTCCACAGTTTAGAATAACACAGTACAGTCACCAGAAAACAACACACGCGGAAATATGGGTATTGCAAAGAAATAACATGTGAGCCTGGACCCACATTTTTTTTTCTAATTAAATAATATTTCCATTGATGTATGGTTTATGATAGGACAATATTTGGAAATCTGGAATCGGAGGGTGCAGAAAAATCGAAATATTGAGAAAAGTATCTTTAAACTTGTTCAAATGAAGTTCTTAGGATTGTATATTAATAATCAAAAATTATGTTTTGATATATTTACGGTAGGAAATATCTTCGTGGAACATGATCTTAATATCTAATGATTTTTATCATAAAAGCAAAATGTATAATTTTGACCCATACAATGTGTTGTTGGCTATTTCTACAAATGTCCTGCTTATGACTGCTTTTGTGCTCCAGGGACACATATGTAAGATAAATCAGAATTCTCTTATATATTTTTATATTTGAGAATATTTTATCCATGTATGCTGGGCACATCATGTTACTTTGCCATCACTACCTGCTCTAGCTCAACGCTTTAAACTAATAAATATACATTCATACAATTTTAAACAAAAATGAATACGCCCCAAAAACAGGACTGGACGCATATAGTTATGAATTAAGTATAAAGGTGTCTTCCTGCTTCTTAAGACATTTTAAAAGTAGTTATGAAGTTGAAGTATATGAACGGTTTCATATGGAACAAGAGTTATGTGTCAGTGTTACTTATTCCATGATGTGTTATTAATGTCCATGATGTGTTATTGATTTCCATAATGTGTCGGCTGTAGGTTTACTGTAAACACATGGCTCTTACATTAAAGTGATTTCATAATCAACACTTATATACTCCTGAAAACAGTCCCGTGTGTCTCTGGGAGAAAAGCACGCTCACCTGTCTGACTCGGAGTCTGTCCAGCATGGAGAACGAGCATTTACACGACACCAGCAGCAGAACCACACGAGCGACAAACCACGAGGCGTACATGACTGTCAAATCAAACCATCAAGCACTCTTTAGGTGTACATTATTATCCACGGAAGCCGATCACGGCGAAACGGCGAGTCACATTGGAGTAGAGTTGAATCAAATCGCTGCGCTCGCGCTGGGGGCGGATAGGTTTTTGGTGACGCATATTACCGGAATTCCGGCGCCTCCTTCAGAAGGTTACCGACTTCCGCATTAATGAAATTAATATGCATGCATGCATTTAGAGGACGCCTTCGCACTAATCAATTCACGGTACATTCAAGCTATCCATTAATGAACTAAAACTCTTTGATGTTGAAGGTGCTCTTGAATGATATCACATCACACCTGGCTCATTACAAGCCTATGATACGTTCCAATGGCCAACTGGGTATTTAGACTCCCTAATTAACATTTCAAAATTAGGGAGCATGCATGTAGCCTAAAAGGCAAAATGCAGATGGCACAGGGAACAAGTGTACACTTATATATCTCTTTGATAGCCTAAATGCTGCATCTGAAATCACATGATTATTAGTGTTATTGTATGCAGGCCCTGGGGCTAAAGCAAATCACAATGGCTCCCCTTCATAGTAGTCTATCTTCGTGTCACATTTCACAAAATCACATTTCCAACACAGAAATAAAATAAGTATGCATGCCAAATATTCCATGATACAACACATTACAAGCATAAATGCATTAATGCATTAATACCAGATATGAGGTCATAGTAAACCGGTTTCCAGAAACAGCAACAACTTTTGAGCATATGACTGCCTTCACGAGTTATTATTAAACTTCTTCTTTCTTGCCCTATTTCATTGCCTGATTCATCAGAACTGGACTTGGGTTAAATTCTGCCCATCCAGCCCACACATTACTGTAAATATATTTAACAATATTAACATTCCATAATATTGCAGGCTGTAATTACAGAGTTAATATTTTACTTAAAGTTTATTAGAACTATTAAATTCTCCTTTGTAGCTGCCCTGAAGAAAAGCTACTGTAAGTATTGAATCCAGAGTTAACTGTCGTGTAAGTAAGATCACGACTCGGGTCAAAACAATGCTTCTAATTACCATATTTGACCAACAACAACCCATAATAACAACAATAACAATGGTATTTGTAATGAAAAATATCGTCGATACATGCAACTAAAATAACCAGAAGTGACTTGTTGCCTTTATATTACCCAGCATTTAATACAATTAGTCTATTATAATAATAATAGTGACATTGATAATATCATATTTCTAGTGTTGTGCTGTGTGGATTGAAATGCTAAATACAGTACGTGTACTGTATTTACCATTGTGTACAGTTGAGTTTACCTCAACATTTGGTCAAAGCTATTCAGTCTGGGTTCAGACAGCTTTACAACAGAGCCTTTATGTTCACATATAACGTTGATGGGCCACAAGACTTTCACTGGTTATATTCATTAGAGTGGTGAAAGCAGCGAGCTAGTTCGTCAGCGCTGTGCAGGTGACGCCGATCCACTCCAGCTGTTCCCTTGCACTGCACGGTTTAACAAGGTAGTGCTGTTTTATCATGTTCAAGGTTTCTTTATTTGTCACATAATAAATTATACAGGGTATAATCAAAAGTGAAATGTAGGTCAAATCAGGTCCGCTCAGTGGACAGTGCAAAGAATAAAAAATTATATAAAAGTAACACCACACAAGAGCATATATATAAGTAAAAAAAGAAATAAAAAGTAAAATGTGCAGTAGAATAAAGAAAAGTGCAAAACAGTAAGATGTGCAAACACGTAGGATGTGCAAAAACAGTATATGGGACTTAATAAATAGTACTATAAACAGGAGGGATGAGAGGGATGTGCAAACGACAGGAGGGAAGAGAGGGATGTGCAAATGGCTTTTTTTAAATTATTTTTTTATTTATGTTTGTGAAACAGAGTTTGTGTTAAGGAGCCTGATGGCCTGAGGGAAGAAGCTCCTCCTCAGTCTCTCAGTCTTTGCCATCATGCTCCTGAAGCGCTTGCCAGATGGCAGTAAACGGAAAAGATGGTTACCGGGGTGATTTGAGTCTTTGATGATTTTAGCAGCTCTGCTTTTGCAGCGTTTGAGGTAGATGTCCTGCAGAGAGGGGAGAGTAGACCCTGAGATGCGCTCAGCTAAGCGCACGACTCTCTGTAGAGCTTTGCAGTCCTGGTTTGAGGAATTTCCATACCACACTGAGATGCACTGAGTCAGTACACTTTCTATGGCCCCTGAATAGAAAGTTTTCAGGATAGCTGGTGAGACCCTGAATTTCCTCAGCTGTCGCAGATGGTACAGCCTTTGCCTGGCTTTCTTGACCTGTGTTTGGATGTGTGTAGTCCAAGTCAGGTCCTCGGAGATGTTTACACAGAGGTACTTGAAGCTGCTCACCTTCTCCACAGGGGTTCCACTGATCATAAGAGGAGTGTAGGGCCGCTGCTGTCTCTTCCTGAAGTCCACGATCAGCTCTTTGGTTTTGCTCACGTTCAGAGAGAGACAGTTGTCCTGGCACCATGATGTAAGTCTCTCCACCTCATCCAAGTATGCGGCCTCGTCATCGTTGTTAATGAGGCCCAGGACCACAGTATCATCAGCAAATGTAATGATAGAAGTGGAGCTGTGAGAGGACACGCAGTCGTGTGTGTAGAGAGAGTAGAGCAGGGGACTCAAGACACAGCCCTGTGGGGCACCTACGTTCAGGGTTATGGAGTTGGAGGTGAACTGGCCGACTTTCACCACTTGTGGTCTGGCGGTGAGGAAATCTTGAATCCAGTCACAAAGTGAAGTGTTTAGGCCGAGGTCTGAGAGTTTAACAGCCAGCTTGGTGGGGACTATAGTATTGAAAGCGGAGCTATAGTCAATGAATAGCAGCCTTACATAGTTGCCATTTTTGCTGTCGATGTGAGTGAGGGAGGAGTGTTTGGTGTTTGTTTCCCATGTGCTCCATTAAAACAGAGGGATTTAAAATATAGCACCAACTCTAAACGAGTACAATTACATTTTTATAACTCGTAACTTTTGGAGAGAAATAGCACAGACACTGTACAAGGATGAATCTTTCATGTGTCAAGTGCCTGTGAGAACTGACATAATCATAAATAAACAAAGTACTACCCTGAATACACAATAGAACATAGAGGACTTAACAAATGTTTAAATGGAGAAATGTTACACTTTTATCCACTAAATTATCTCATTTCAAATTTGATGCCTGCTACAGGTCTCAAAAAAGTTGGGACGGGGCCACTAAGGGCTGATAAAGCAAGACATTTTGAAAAGATTCAGCTGGGAGAACATCTAGCAACTAATTAAGTTAATTGCCATCAGGTTTGTAACATAATTAGCTATAAAAGTGATGTCTTAGAGAGGCAGAGTCTCTCGGAAGTAAAGATTGGCAGAAGCTCTCCAATCTGTGAAAGAGTGCGTAAAACATTGTGGAATACTTTAAAAACAATGTTCCTCAATGGCAAAAAGCTTTGCAAATCTCATCATCTACAGAGCATAACATCATCAAAAGATTCAGAGAAACTGGAGAAATCTCTGTGCGTAAGGGACAAGGCCGAAGACCGTTGTTGGATGCCCGTGGTCTTCGGGCCCTCGGATGACACTGCATCACTCATCGGCATGAATCTGTCATTGACATTACTAAATGGGCCCAGGAATACTTCCAGAAACCACTGTCGGTAAACACAATTCACTGAGCCATCTTCAGATGCCAACTAAAGCTCTATCATGCAAAATGAAGCCATATGTGAACATGGTCCAGAAGCACCGTCGTGTCCTGTGGGCCATGGCTCATTTAAAATGGACTGTTTCAAAGTGGAAAAGTGTTCTATGGTCAGACGAGTCCAAATTTGACATTCTTTTGAGACCTGTAGCATGCATCAAATTTGAAATGAGCTAACTTTGTGCATAAAATTGTAAAATTAATGGAATTACCTTACGGAAATCCCTCTACGCTCTCTTCCTGGACCCACGAGGACACCAGCGTGTTTGCACGGGGAAGAAACCGGTCTCCCGAGTAGAAGCGCCCTCGGCATTTAACAGCGGCGGTGATGAGGCTTCATTCACTTCAGGTGTGCCTTATCACATGCAGCCAGGTCTGGCTGTTTCAGCGCCCCTCCTCTCTCACACACCCACTCCCATCGGGAGCCTGGTGAAGGGCGACGTTAAAGGACGGGGTGATGATGAAGATAAGGGGAACCGGGACAGAGAAAATGGGTTTTAGACGACAGCCTCAACCAACCACAGGGTAAATGACAATAGAAGAAACGTCACTTACCCCTTTGGTGGCTAGGAGGCCATCTCCGTCGTTCCTCCATCCCAGTGCAAGTTTTCATGAACTTTTGCAAGCGAGAGGGGATGACGTCATCAGGTGTTGCCCAACTGCGCTGTCTAGGCTCCACCTGCCCGCATTCTCCACCAGTGTGCCGGGAAGAGCAAACGACAGACACAGCGGGCGTGACGTCAGGCCTCGGAGAGGTTTTTATTCAACAGAAATAACAAAATAAAGTGTCCAAAGGAGGAAAAGTGTCCAAAATAAACAGGGGATCTGGTGTCCTCGTCGTGTTGCGGGGTTTGTGAAGGAGGGGCAGTGTTCTGGAAGGAAGGGTCCAGGTAAGGTGCAGAGTCTGGCGGCCGCAAGCTCTCCCCTCTGAGGTCCGGGGCGCGAGGGGTGGTGGCTTCTCCAGCGGCTTCATCTACCTCTTGGCCCACGGCGCTCAACGGGACTGGTCGGCCCGGCATCCTGGCCTGATGGTCGTATCACGGGTGCGGTTTCGTCTGGACTGCGGGTCCGGCGGCTCACGTCTCTGGCAGCACGGAAATCCCTCTATGCTCCCTTCCTGGACCCACAAGGACACCAGCGTGCATGCACGGGAAAGAGACCGGTCTCCCGAGGAGAGGCACCCTCTGCGTTTAACAGCGGCTGTGATGAGGCTTCTTTCACATCAGGTGTGCCTCATCCCACGCCGCCAGACCTGGCTGTTTCAGCGCCCCTCCTCTCTCAGACACCCACTCCCGTCGAGAGCCTGGTGAAGGGCGACGTTAAAGGATGGGGTGATGATGATGACAAGGGGGTAGGCAGCCGACTCGTCACAATATGTATATATAAATAAAAGTGGCGTTCCGTCCATATAAGCTGGGAATGGCCAGGCAATCTGAGAGAATAAGTTCACGGCATAATTATAAGTTGATCCATTGTCATTTGAAATGTAACAAAGCTTAAAGAGTTAGGAATAAGTATGTAAAATGATTTATTTGCCAAACGGCAATCATTTTCTGTAAATCTACGTCAGTTACAGTTGCTTCTGGGCGAGTGGATTCTCCGCAGCTTTCTCGCCTCCACTCTATTGCTATGACTCATCAGGATTGTAGCGCATTCTCATTGGTTTACTGGAATGCGGCTGATTTCATGTGCGAGGTAAGCTGTCCGCAAAGCACTCGCCCAAGCGGAAAAATGCGCTGTTGCTTTCGGATCTCCATTGGCAAAAATCACATTGTGTTTGATGCAAAACCAACTCGAAATCAAAAAAAGAAAAAACAACCGCTGTAACTGTATTTTTTATGTTTTCTCAAGCAAAGCTAATTTTAAAAGTCCACTGAAAAAACAAACATATTCTAACATTTGGGTATAGACAACATATACATGTTAATGATATGGCCTACGTTATTGTCAACATGCCTAATTGATAAATAAAAAATAAAAATATAAGGAAAAGAAAGAAACATGAATCCCCTGAACATTTTTAACATTGACATGTTGTTGTTCCTTTTGTTTTGCATATGCTCGTATCGCTTACAGTTCAGGACCTTCTCAGATTTTATGTTTGTTTGCCATGTTGCAATGTTACTTGGCAATATTTATATTTTGGGTATTTTGCATGGTCCGTAATTGGAGTAGTGTCATCTGGGTGGGCGTTTTAACTCCTATTCACTGAGAATAAAAATAAAGAAATAAAATAGAAAACCTTTAGCAGATGCAGAGA
This sequence comes from Oxygymnocypris stewartii, assembly GCA_003573665.1. Classification (NCBI taxonomy): domain Eukaryota; kingdom Metazoa; phylum Chordata; class Actinopteri; order Cypriniformes; family Cyprinidae; genus Oxygymnocypris; species Oxygymnocypris stewartii. The sequence continues at coordinate 176,883 of QVTF01020201.1, read as the reverse complement.
CAGACCGGGGGAATCCCCCATATTCATCTGAATATTATGTATCATAACGTAACTATGTGTAAACCTTATTTGGCGGTTTTTACTTTAAAAAAATATATAGTAGAAGGATTGGAGATTAATTTCCTTTGCAAATAAGGTAGGAAATGTTCATACTTTTAAATCGACACCTGACGTGGTGTTTCTTATTTAGCATCTGTAATCCCTCTTTGCGTCCTATAAGCTGATGGGGGGGGGGGGGGGGGGGGGTATTAATTTTATCACTCAGCATACGCAGTTATATATATGCATATGCCACTGATATATATGATGGTGTTTTGGGGTTTCGGTGATCAGCCCACCGGGAGACATTTGGGTGCTCCCTATGGCCAATCAATCTAGGTCTATTTTTTTGTTTCCTCTACAGCCAAACAAGGCCCTGGGCTTCAGCCCCGCCTAGCCATTACGTTAATGTGGCCCCTGTTAGTAAGGGGGGTGGAGGCCAAAATCCTGAAACTCCTGTTTATTAGCCAGGGCTTTTTGGTGATGCAGTGAATGCTGTCATTCAACGGCATGTTGTTGTACAACAATATGCTGTCATATATTAAATCAGGCCATGCATGCTCCTGTTCTGGGATGGGGTTTCCCTGTTGCTCAGTCACAATGCACTTCGTAAAATGCACTTCGTAAAAGTGCAAGAAGCCAGAGACAGCCCAAAGGGAAGGACTGTGTATTGATAAGCCACTCCCTCGAAGGCGAATCTCAAAAACCACCTGTGGTGGGCGGCTATCTGGATGTGAAAGTAACCGTCTTTCATATCCAGCGAAAAGAACCAGTCCCCTGGGCATATTTGCGAGAAGATCTGTTTCAATGTAATCATCCTGAACGGCAGTTTCATAAGGGTGCGATTCAGATGTCTGAGATCGAAGATGGGTCTTCGACCACCATACGTCTTGGGGACGAGCAAGAAACGGCTGTAGAAGCCTGACTCGCTCTGAGCTGGGGAAACCATTTCCATGGCTCCTTTCGCCAGCAAATGTATCACTTCGGCTCGCAGGATGTGAGCGGTGCTGCGCTGAACCGATGTGGAGACCACGCCACCAAATTGCGGGGATCTTCGAGCAAATTGAAGTGTATAACCTCGTTTTTTTATCCCCAGAACCCAGTCTGTCACTCCGGGGATGGTTTAATTGTTTTGAGCGGCAGGCTGCCTAGCAGGGGCCTGAGGCTCGTGATAAGGGGAAGAGGAAAAGTGCTCTCTTTTTTAATATGTTTGTGTTTTATTTTTCTTGCTATAACAGCGATTGACTGTGTGGGCACTATGTGAAAGGACCCAATGTTCACAACAATATTTTTCACAAACATTCTTCCGTCCACACCCGGAACCGAACCAGGCGCTAAGAAGCATGTCAGAGGGCGATTGGGGGCACAAGACTCGATGCATTCATAGCGCGAGTTGTCAGCCCCCGTGGCCGTGGCCCAGAGCATCAAAGTCTGAAGCTGTCAGTAAAAATATAGTGACAGCCTTTTGCTTCTTGATCTACCTAAAAGACTAAACCACTTATTAGAAGAGGGGTTTTGATTATGTGTAAATACACTGGCAAGATCAAAGTGCTGTGCGCATTCTCTCAAATCCGCTCTTATCTGTTTCTTCTATGAGTTTAACTGGAAGGGGAGAAACGCAAAAGCCGGAGAGGCAGGGCTTCATTGAAGCAGCAAGTGCAGATTGACGCTTCATAATAAAATCAGCACTGGCAGATTAAAGGGGTGCAAGAGGCACTAATCCTTCAGTGTAAACACACTGGTAGGTCAAACGCCATGTGCAGAGTGGATGCGCGGGCAATGCAGGCACGATACCACTCAACCCTAAGCTCATTTACCGTATCTCTCTCCGAGGCTACTGGGAGACAAAAGAACACGAGCAGGGAGGCGGCGCCCGGTGCTACAAACTATGATTCGCCCAGACGGATTCAGCCACTCATGTACTGAGGGGCATTAATCCTCATGTGTTAACACACATGCTGACGAATCAAAGTGAGCGCGTGGGATATGTCTGCGTGCAGATGACACCCGATCGCTTAGCCTTGCAAGTTTCACTGTTCCAGTCTGGGAGAGGGAACATGAGCAGGGGAGGCAGGGCTTCCTACACAGGAGACCCGTGAGCAAATCAGAATGGAGTCCGGCTTTGGGTGAAAGCAGGCTGTCTGTGTGAGCGCAGCTTCAGCAACGCATACACATAGCCCTCCATTCTAATCTGCCCAAGAGGATAGAACCGCTCATATTTAATGAGGGCAATTGAGCCAGTGTGGAATCATTCAAAACCCTGTTGTTCATCTATTTGGCTCTGATTTTTCATTCTCAGAGCTTTTGCTGAGAGAGGAGAAACAGGACAGCGGAGCTGTCAGCGGGCGGAAAAGAGCGAGACATACTCTGAACGAGCATCAGTCTGAGCACTGCGGGGAAGAGTGAGCACGCGGGCGGCTTAGCTGCCATGGAATCATTCAAACCTGGTTGCTCAGCTCCGTAGCTCCGGTGTTTCATTCTCCGAGCTTTGCTGAGAGAGGACAAACGGGGGAGCAGAGATGCCTTAATATAAGGCCGTCACTGTTAGCGGGCGGGCTCATACTCTGATGAGAATTCCGTCTCGGTGTGTGCGTGGGCTCTGTGTGGGCGCTGTTTGAGTCTCGTAGAGCAAAGATCTTGTAGTCGTCTTGTAGGCTCTGCAGCTCTGCTGACGCCATTGGTTTGTTTGCAGTCACTGCACAAACCAATGGGCGTGCAGTTACACTGCGTTATTAAAAAAAGGCTTCAGTATCGAAGAAAAAGGAGTTTCCCCTAGTGTCTTAACAGACGCAGTTCGAATGTGTAGTATCGATAAGGAAATTCATTTCAGATCTGCCTCCATTTTGTCAGCAACGCCCCAACTTCCAATGATCCAATCAATTCTCGAATGATGAAATCAAGTCGTGCACTATCATTTCAGAAAAATTAACATGGATTGACATGGAAATCTAGTTGTAATGAGAGGGGTCAGGGCATTGAGATCCAAATGCAGCTTTATTAATCAAAAAGAGGAGGTCAGACAGGCAAGGTTCAGAGAAAGGAACAGGTGTAACGAAGGCAAGGCAGAATCAGCAACAGGGGCAATGCAAAGGTCGGGGCAGGCAGCAGACAGAGAGGATATCAAAAGGCAGGCAGGGTTAAAAGGCAGGCACCAAACGGTCAGAGTCGTATAGGCAGTCCAGGTAAACACAGGGAAACACACTCAGGGAAACCGCTCGGAAATGTCAGACGGGGCTAAACAAGACTTCGCAGTGAATGAGATGGAGTCCAACGCTTATATAGAGTGGGTGATGGGGTGCAGCTGTGTGATCAGTGCAATGAATGATTAGTGCAATCAGCTGGGAGTGTGTGCGTCGTCAGTGCAGTGAATGATGGGAATAGTTGTCTGAGGTGGAGTGATGTGCAGCTGTAGTGTGGTGCAAGAGTCCATGTGGGGGAAGGGCAACCAGATTCGTGACACTAGTAATTTAACAAGAAATAGATATAATTAAAGTCTACTGTGTTTCACAGGCTTTTTGGCTTGGTTTAAAACAAAGAAAAGAGCACTTTTAGATAAACAAGGCAACAGTTATTTAAGACCTGTGGGACTGTTTGTAATAATAATTTAAATGTAAAATGCATGAGAGCCAACTGTTTCTGTCAGTGGTAAGTTTTCATTTAAAATATTTGTGATAGCCTAACACAACATAGGCCATATGCTGTGTTGAAGATTGAATTGTTGTGTCTTTTGGGGCGAACTGCTGCATATCTTCACAGCTGTTCTCTCTGTCCATTCTGGTCTCTGAAATCATCAAGTTTCACTTGCAAAGCCGTGAGTTTTAACATGATGGCATCCATATTCCGGTTTATAGTCTCAGTCTCATTGCTGACCGCTCTTCCCACAGCTTCAATCAAAACGGGCAGCCTTGAGAGACTTTGGACAGCTGTTCCCGTCTTCCGAATTTTTCGATAACCCAGGGCAAAGCCTAATCTAATCAGCAGAATACCTGTTATCATGGTGCCGAAAAGGTAGATATCCTCAGCGTCCTCAACGGAAAGAGCCGCCAGACAAACGATTTGCCACCTCTCCCACGCATCCCTCGTATAGCCGGCCGCGAACGTCCTGTCAGGACAAACAGGTTCCCCAGAACCCAGACTTCTCGTTGAGAAGATGGTATCAATCGCGCTGAGAGACCAGTTGATCAAATCCATAATTTTCTAGTTTGGAGAGCCGTGCAGAGAGAGTCTCTTCAATAGATGAGATGAGACGAGACAAAAGAAGCAGGCAGGCAGGGAGAAAAAGGGGGAGGGCGGGGAGTGAAGAAATGCGACTACCTCCGTTGAGAGCCAAACGAGAAAGGTCTGTCACCATCTATGCCATACAGTTTCAGACTCTAGCGGCGGCTTGTGGCTGTAATTAGGGCGCCCTACGTGCATGTTTCCTTGAGGGACTGATTATGCCATCGTCGACGAACTAGCTGCTGTGGATCTTCTTCGAGAGCTGGATAATTTGATTAATCTCACACTCTGAGTGGAGGGCCGTCTAAACCGCCGCTGTCAATGCCGTCAATCCACTACTCCTTGGCACCATCTGGAGTCCTCTTCATCCGATGCCGCGAGTCCTCTGTCACCTGAGATTGAGCCCATGCAACTGGGTCGGCTCCGGCTTACGCCACAGCAGAGACAGGAGCGTTTAACTCAAGGACTGTGTCTGTATTGCGGCAAGGCTGGCCATGTCGTCCTTCAGTGCCCGTTAAAAGTCAAGGCCCACCAGTGAAGCGGAGAGTCCTGGTGGGCACCTTTCCCTGTTCAAACTCTCCAGCAACGCGCACTCTGCTGCCTATTCGACTCTCCTTCCAGGGAGTTTTACCAACTGGCCATGCCCTTCTGGATTCGGGAGCTGAGGGGAATTTCCTGGATTCTACCTCTGCTCAGAAGTGGAACATCTCGACCATTCCCCTGGCCAAGCCCATTACGGAGTGGTCATTAATGGGCAATCCCCTCACCACCATCACTCACTTCACACCTTGTGTAAGCCTCTCCCTCTTTGGTAACCATTGTGAGCAGATCGAAATGTTTATTATTGACTCCCCTAAGGCCCTGTTAGTTTTAGGACATACTTGGTTGCTGAAACACAACCCACATATTGATTGGGTCAATAATTATATTTTAGTCTGGAGTCAGGTTGCTGAAACACAACTCACATATTGATTGGGTCAGTAATTATATTTTAGTCTGGAGTTAGTCTTGTCATGTGTCATGTTTAGGTGCTGCTTTTCCTACTGTCTCTGTGTCTTGTGTTTTGCAGGTGCATTCCCCTGACTTGACCGGCGTCCTGGCGGAGTACTGCGATCTTCGGGCAGTTTTCAGTAAGTCCCGGGCCACCTCGCTACCTCTGTATCGTCCCTACGACTGTGCCATAGACCTTCTCTCGGGCACTTCTCCACCTAAGGGTCGGTTATGTTCTGTTGTGAACTCTGTTCTTCTAAAGTGTAGAAAACTCAGAAGAGAAGACCAGGAGACTTCGGATTGGATCGTCAGCAGAATTTCTTTATTCTATGACATGTCTTGTTATCTGTAGTCATCGAAAATCTCATCTTAAGTAATTTTTACAGGGTATCTTATAGACAGAATTGGAGGAGGGACTTTTGGAGGTTGAGACAAAAGATCAAAGAAAGCAAACATCTGAGGGAGGCGTTAGTTGGTTACGGGAAACTTCCCGTGGTCCAATAAACCTAACGAATCCACGTCTGGCCAGGACAAAACCTATTTGCAGAACAAAGGTTGAATCTCTCAGTAGTCTGACTCATTGATCTTACCATTATCATAGAGACAAAAAGCACAGCTGTCCCAAGCCCAAATGGTCAGGAAACGATCTCAAGCACCCGACCTTGCCCGACACCTCTTAGTCAGGAAGTGAATTCAAATCAAACATAGAATAAAATTTGTAATCTCACAATTCCCCCTTTGAGAGTTCTAATAACTCTCACAAAATACAAATGTAGACACTTAAAAGTTAATTCTTGTAACTTGTAATCGTTACAGGCACATAGTACATGTTCTGTGTTGCTTATATGTAATTGCATGCTGACACAGAAACAAAACATGCAATTCGGGTCCGTGAAGTTCTTACGGGTAATAATCTTTTCTGGTTGGAACTGTCATTTACTCGTGAGAGGCGGGAGTCATTTGCTGACAGAAACACTTGATACTGTGGGTGCATAGATAGTACGCAAGTAGGAGAAACAACAGCAGAATTGCTATTTCCTTGATCCACAGCCAGGGTTTACCTAACAAGTTTCCGAAACATGAAGAATTATCTTCAGTCATCTGGTGTAATTTTGCTGAAAGATCAAGAGTACGGAAATCTTGATCATGTTGATGGATGACTGAAATTCCCGTATGTGAGTCTCTGCGTTGTGTATTTTTTTTTTTTTTTTTCTTCTTCTTTCTTTTCTCTTTCTTGTGTGATAGTTGGCTCGGCAATGGGTCTAGTTGTTTTCTAGAGGTTGTGGCTTCATCCGCAGGTGAGAAGGGCGGTGCATATGGATCTCAGGACAGCCATCAAATGGTATCTGCACAGAGGAAGAAAGAAACACAAACAAGAGAGAACAACGGCACAGAGCAGTATTTGTAGAGTCTGCAAACATTAGGGTTGTATCCTCTGTTCAAAATATAGTCTGCTATGGTTGTTCTTTCTTTCCCTATTTCTTAATTCCTGCGACACCTAAAGAACAGTGAGGAAAGGATGGACTAATGGAGGGGAAAGGCCTATGAGGAAATCTTCACCGCAGGGTTGGCCCCCGAAGCCTGTTACTTTCGGTTCTTCCCTGGGCTCCTCACTGGTTCTTGTGTCTGCCCTATCCTATCCCTGCAGGGGGAGGAACAACCTTACAGTGTGACACATGAGTCCAAGTTTTCCTTCCCTGACACAATACTGCAGCTGCTGTAATCAACATCACTTGATGTGGTCCGTACCACTTAGGCTCTAATGGCTTGTTTTTGAACGCCTTTATCATGACCCATTGACCTGGGACGATTGTGTGTCCACCTTCTGGTGGAGTCTGCCAACATGACTCAACTCTCTCTTTGGCACTCTGCACTGCCTTTGTAAGGTTTTCACAGTAAGCGATCAGGGCATCTGAAGCAATGTGCACATCAGCATTTCTAAGATCAATCACACCTGGCATCTGCATTGGGCGTCCAGTAATAATCTCATGAGGGCTCAGTCCTACTGATCTGTTAGGTGATGCTCTCATACTACACAGTACTGCGGGCAGTGCTTCAACCCATGGTACTCCTTCCTGATGCATTTTGCTTAGCCTGGTTTTGATTGTTCTGTTTGATCGTTCAACCTGTCCTGATGCTTGTGGCCTATAGGGACAGTGAAGGTTCCACTTAATCTTCAACATTCTAGACACTTCCTTGACTACCTGTCCTGTGAAGTGGGTACCTTGATCTGAGTCAATGCAATCTGGTAATCCCCATCTGGGAATGAAATCAGTGACAAGACATTTAGCAGTATGTGCAGCTGTAGCACGCCCTGTTGGATAAGCTTCTACCCATCTTGAGAACTTGTCTATTACTACCAAAACGTCAGTTTTTCCTTTACAAGGGAGCAACGATATGTAATCAACTTGCAGGTGACGAAATGGCCCTGGTGGAGCTGGGGTATGTGCTGCTGGTGTAGTGGCTGCTGGTACATCATTATTTTTCTGACATGTAACACATCTCTTGACTGTTTCAGTGGCTGCGTTTCTGAATTTTGGATTCCACCATTGATTTGAGAACCTGTGATTCATCGTTGCTGGACCACTATGACCCAAACTGTGTATTTGTTGAGCCAAATATGGCAACAGTGATTCGGGAGCAACATACTTTCCCCCTTTGGTCCAGCAGCCGGATGAATCCACAGTGGCTCCTTTGTCTAACCATGTCCATGCTTCATATAGAGGAACGTCTTTATAGAGATCAACGATTGATTCAGGAGGTAGAATTATCTTCTGTGCTGTACTACCTGAACACACTTGTACAGTTGCATAGAAACAAGCCTGTTTAGCCGCTACATCAGCAAGAGCATTACCTTTAGCTTCCGTAGTATTAGTTGTGAGATGTGCTTTCACTTTGATCACCACTAATTTCTTTGGGAGTTTCATGGCAAACATTAAATCTTTCACTAATCCAGCATGCTTAATGGGGGATCCAGCAGAAGTTAGACATTTTCTGGTTTGCCAAATGACACCAAAATCATTTTCTTACCCCAAAAGCATACCTGGAATCTGTGTAGATATTTGCAACCGATCCTGAAGCTAGCGTGCATGCTCTAGTTAAGGCTACTAGTTCTGCAGCTTGAGCTGAAAAATGATCTGGAAGACGACCTGAAGCAACTACTTCAGTGGTGGAAGTTACTGCATATCCTGCTCGTCTGTTACCTTCAATAACTTGAGCTGAACCATCAACAAACAACTCCAATTCTGCGTTCTCTATGGGAGTTTCTGCTATTTCACTTGTCGCTGCATATGTAAGCGTGACACAATCATGAGTCATTTCGCCTTCATCCTCTAACACAAATTCAGTCATTGCAGACATCATACATGAGGATGGGTTCGTGACTGGTGCACGCTGTATAACAATATTCGGGGCTGTGAGAGTTGCTAACTTCTCTTTTATGCTACCTTTCACAAAAATTATTTGGTCATTGTGTTGGATTACAGGGGAAAGGTAGCTACTCACAGCCCCAATAATTAGTTTTTTTCCTGGTCTTGTTGTGCTCTTAGAAGAGCCTGAACTATCTGTACCACAGTTTCAGTGGTCACTGGCGGAACTACTTCAGGGTTGTGTGCAGGCTGAGAAGGAGCAGAATTACGCATAGCATTTCTTTTACTATCTTGTAAATTCTTCCTACACTCTTTCTCCCAATGTCCTAATTTTTCACAGTATTTGCATTTGCTTTCTCTTTTAGACCATCTATTGTCTTGTTTCGTTGTGTTAAACGTAGCTGCTGCTACTCTTACTTTTGCCTTGACATCAGCATCTCTTTCCTATGTAGCTAACCTGTCTAGGTTACTTCTGAGAGTTCTGTTAGACCAAGTTAGATCTAAGAATGGTAAAGCTTTTCTGTATTCGGCTACAAGGCCATCTGACCAGATACGAACCAGGGGTCCCTTGTCATCTAGCACACTTTCAGGGTCATCAACAATTCCACTGTAGATTACAGCTGACTGACAAAATCTCTCAGTATATTCACTCACAGTTTCTTCTTTCCTTTGCACACAGGTAGTAATTCTAGACCAATCTATTTTGGGCCCTAAGATATTCTTTAGGATTTTCAAAATACCTTCTCTTAAATCACCCTTACTGGCATTTCGCAGTTCAGAAGTGACAGCAGATTCAAAACTGTTGAATTCAGATTCAGTTAGTATTTGTGACATCAGCTGCGTGACTTCTGCCAACGACATGTCATAAAGACGCATTTTACTGATCAATGTTCTTCTAAATTCAGAAAAATGTGTGCGTGCTGACGGTAAACTCTGAGATAGTCTCTCTATATCTTTAGGACATAAAGCTTTGGCAGCAGTTTGTATTTGCACAACAGAAGAATTGAGAGGAACACCATCAGTGTCCTCAATCCCCTGAGATCTTCTTCTAGCCCCACACACATGGACGGAATTTACAGGCACATCAGTTACTGATTGGAGAGCTACATCTGTTTCAAAGAACGCTTGTAAATCAGGGTAAATGTTATCAGGCTGACTTACTTCCACATCAGTTTTTGCTGCAACTTTCTTGAGGTTCAATTTCTTAGTCAAAGTGGATACTCTCGCACGGAGTTCATTGTTCTGTTTCTCTAGCTCTGCGTTACGCTGAGACTGTTGTGTCGCTAGCGTTACACTGAATTCCCTGTGACAACAGATAATGTCTTTCACATTGTTCTTACGAATACTTGCTCCTAGTACCTTTTTACACTCATCTACCGACCAAGTCTTGTCTGGATGAATCTCATATTTCTGCGTTAGTTTTTGTCTAACTTTTTCAGTGACTATTAGGTCCATTTGTTCCCCTAACAGCGTTTTGAATTCACTATCTGACCACAAAGGACACTCTTTTCTGTGGTTGGAATCAGTCTAGCATTCATTCTAACCATTTTGTAAGTTTCTTCGGTACCACACAAACAAAACAAACACTTCTCTGATCAACAGAGGGTACACTTGTAAAAAAAAAACTTAACTATTGTTAAATTTCCAAATTACCAACACTTCACACTTAACTTCCCTGCCTACAAAAAAAAACAGAGGATAAAACTAAATTATTAGCACGAAATGCTAACCTTCCCTGCCTGAAACAGAGGGTAACTCATTTTTAGCACGTAATGCCAAAATCTTCCCTGCCTGAAACAGAGGGTAACTTAGTTAACAAACCCTACAGATGTATGTTAACTCTTCTCTGACGGCACAGAGGATACACTGGTCTTAGGTTCTTTTGGATTAGAGACAGCACTCACCACAACCCTTGGTTGAGAGAAAAATTCAGTCTGGGAATCCTTGTTCAGCTTTAAGTTTCGCTGGATTCCAAAAGATGCAGATCTTTGTTTGAGCTTGAAGTTTTTCAGGTGAGGAAGCTGGAACTCTATCCGGGTTCACGGCACCATCTGTTGTGAACTCTGTTCTTCTAAAGTGTAGAAAACTCAGAAGAGAAGACCAGGAGACTTCGGATTGGATCGTCAGCAGAATTTCTTTATTCTATGACATGTCTTGTTATCTGTAGTCATCGAAAATCTCATCTTAAGTAATTTTTACAGGGTATCTTATAGACAGAATTGGAGGAGGGACTTTTGGAGGTTGAGACAAAAGATCAAAGAAAGAAACCTCTGAGGGAGGCGTTAGTTGGTTACGGGAAACTTCCCGTGGTCCAATAAACCTAACGAATCCACGTCTGGCCAGGACAAAACCTATTTGCAGAACAAAGGTTGAATCTCTCAGTAGTCTGACTCATTGATCTTACCATTATCATAGAGACAAAAAGCACAGCTGTCCCAAGCCCAAAAGGTCAGGAAACGATCTCAAGCACCCGACCTTGCCCGACACCTCTTAGTCAGGAAGTGAATTCAAATCAAACATAGAATAAAATTTGTAATCTCACAGTTCCCTTTCCAGTCCTGAAAGAGAGGCCATGGACAGGTATATACGGGAAACCCTACAGGCTGGGCTCATTCTCATTCCTCCTCTCCCGCTGCTGCAGGGTTTTTCTTCAGGGTCTACAGGGTGTTACGTTCCTTGGCCATATCATCTCTACCAGGGGGATTCAACCAGACCCTGCTAAGCCCCTTCTGCTAAGCCTGCTAAGCCCCTTCTGAAAAAGAGCAATATTGATAACACCATATTGAACAACTTTAGACCAATATCAAATCTCCCTTTCACAGGCAAGTTTTTTGAACAGGTAGTTTTTAATTAGCTGAACAACTACTTAAAGGAGGCATAACACACACAGTTACACCCAAACTCAGGTTAATCTTGAGTAACTATATAGCAGTACTGCATCCTTCAGATCTCCAAAAAGTCTTTAGCTTTATCATATTTATAAAAGAAAGATAAAATTTTACGATTCTTTCAGAAAACAGCCGAGCTCCTGGAGGCGGCACGCCGTGGGCGGAGCTAAAGATTGACGAGCACTTAAACGCCGATCACCTACAAAACACAGACTTTTAATGCCGTTCTTATCATCTGCATTTCTGAATCATGACAGGATCTTGTATAGCTGGGACCGCTCCATCTTTCAGTATCAAACGATGCACAAATCCAGCGTCGAACTGGGCCTTGTTTATAAAACATTCGTCAACAAACACACTTGTGAAACTCCATTGCTGCCCCAAAAAAACAAACTGCATCCACTGTTCATGTAACACTGGGTTCTTTTGGGAAGCTGAACAAGGTTATCTTTCCCTATCAACCAAAAGCACACTTTTTATAGACATTCTTCCCGAGCGAGTCGCGTGCAGTCCTGCCGAATGAAGCACATTGATGGGCGAGCTCTTGCTCTCGCTCTGGTCGATGCGTGCACGGGCGCGCTCTTCTTCTTCTTCTTTTGGTTTTAACGGAAGCTTGCATCCTTGACGTTGCATTACTGCCATCTTCTAGTTCTAGTTATTTCCCATATTCTTTAGTCATCATATTCTTGTCCTTAGTTTTGTTTTAGTAAACAAATCAAATATTTCATTCCTTGTTCACTCCCTCTGCTGTCCATTATACTCTTTACTCCACGTCCTGTTAGTCCTATTTTTCTATGTCTTTTATCAAATCCATCCTCTTTATTTCATATTTTGAACATGGGCGTAAATTTCATTTAACAGTAGGGGGGGACAATAAATATAAAATTTCTCATGAGCAATTTTTGAAGGGGACACAAATAATACAGTCAAATTGTACTTATAAAGATATGTCCCCACAGTGAAAAACTTTGCTTCTATCATTATTATTGTAGCACGGAGACTGCGTCATTATGGTTATTTTCAAATTTTTTCTCAGGTTCAATGACAAAGCAGATCAGCACATTTAAAACAGCCACAAACCAAGGATAAGAAATAAAATCCCTTTTATTTCATCCATGCTGACGATTTTAATGATGCCAGGTTGTTTACCTCAGCTTAGAGCGCTCTGCTCGTGCTGCTTCTCAGAATGTTTGGTCGCTATAGCAACCAGTTGTAGTGGAAAACTGTAGGTCCGAAACAGAGCAGAACCGAACTGAACCGAGCTGGTACCAGTCAGTGGAAAACCCCCATAAGCTGCAGTGCACTATGCAACAAGCTTTTGTAAACAAGCTAACGTTAACTAGATAAGTAATATTTTAATCGCTAATATAGCAGATTCTTGGAAAATTACATCGGTATCGTTAATCAGCATTTTTGCCGCAACTAATTTATGATTGAGTCTGCTGCATCAACTACATTAAAGAGAATCGCTTTATTTAAAGTGAATAAAGTATCCTACTTACTGGAGTTCAAGATTAACTGAGCCGCCGCCACACACCTGACTCGTGTGTGGAGTAGGTGAGATGAAATGGGAAAGCAGGCAGTGGGCCAAACCACTGTGAGAAAGGGGAGGGGGAACTCAACTGTTTCTAAAAGCATTTTTTTTGCGGGGGGTTTTTCTACTTACACAATTATTTTAGGTATACATACATATATTTTTCACAATAGAGAGTGCGATTTTTTTTTTTTTTTAAATTGGGGGGGACAACCCTCGGATGGGGGGGGACATGTCCCCTCCGTCCCCCCCGGGATTTACGCCCATGATTTTGAACAATTAATAAGCACATGTTCTACAGTCTCGGGTATTTGGCATTGGTCACAAAACCCCGTTGGATGTTCCCCCATAATATGAAGAGTGCTATTTAATTTATTATGCCCTATTCTTAATCTGGTCTTGATAGTCCCTTCTTTACTATTTCCTCCCTTATTTTCCACTGTGCCAACTCTTTTTATAATAAAGTATAAATGTCTTCCTTTTAGTTCTTGGTCCCACCTTTGTTGCCATTATTTTGGGTGCGCTCTTCCGGGAGAACTGCCCATATAAGGAGTTCCACCCTCCACCCACAGATTTATTTTAAGCTGTAAAGCTGTTCTTGCAGCTCGCTGTTCTAAATTATGATGATTGGTGATATTTTATATGTTAATTACATTAATTAGGAGTCGTTTACAAGGCAGAGAGCTGAAACCATTCAATTGCGTGCAAGTTTAAGATAATTTGTGATTCATAGATTTCACATCTGAAAGAGAAGCGTACACGCGATTTCTGTTCGTACCTTCATTCTATGAATCAAACATACGCATATTCGAGATATGATCATAAGACCAAATTTAGGATGGTTTCTGCGCAACATTTTATAAATGAGGCTCCTGATGTGCTAAAACATTAGCCACATTCCTTGTTTTATTGTTGTGATTATTTTACTTACTTAATGGTACTTATTTTACCATTGTGTATAAATGTGCTATTTAAATAAACTTGCCTTTCCTTGCCTTGCCTTAATACAGAATGACTTTTCAATGACCTCCCTAATCTTGTCCCCAGGCTGGCTGTGATGCATGACAACTTTGCAGAAGTGCAGATAAAATACCTAAACACATTATACCTTCACCTACTCTATTGGATTCTGTCATTGGGCCAATGGGTGGTCCTTACAAGAATTTCCTATATTTCTACATACTGTAAATGTGACTCAATCAAAACAACATCAGATTTTCACATGAAAAATCCTAAAAGTAGACAATGAGAATCCAATCAAAGAAATTAGACAACAATAAATACTTTGTAATTAATTTATTCAGATAAATGATCCAATATTACATATCAGTGAGTCCCTCTAGGATTAGCAGTTAATTTTAAGGCAAAATTGTAGCTTTTGTAATTCAAGATTATTTGTATAACGCTTTTTACGATACAATCGGAAAATTGTATATTATCTCAGTTCTAGGTTAGTTGTTTAAAATCAGTTAGGCTTGTTTTGCAATTTATTTTGGCCTTGCCCCCTCCCAAAGCTTATGTTGCTCGTTAAATTTTTCCTTAATAAATTAACTTTTTTACTTTTTTGTATCATGTGTCATAGCGATGCGAAAGCAGTGCAGCGGCTTCTCAACTATCAGCGAGCGTATTATTAAATTGTGTGGTGAAGTACAGTTTATCTGAACTCCCTCAACTCAATAAACCCAACACAATGATTGTACCAGAGCTTAAAGCAGTTTTGGGTAGGTTAAGGCTATTGAGGACAGTGAGCTGGAGGAGCAATACAGCTTTTCCAACGTTCTTCATGGCTAATGTTGGCTTGCTTGAGAACAAGATAGATGTATTGTAAATTTGATTGGGCAGCTATAAGGAAACGAGGAACTATGCTAACGAAGATGTGGCTAAATAATAACATGCCGGAATCATCTTACCATATTGACATGCTACTCCCCTTTCAGGTTGACCAAATTCATTTGTCGGGGTAAATGCATGGAGAAGGACTCTGTGTTTACATCAACAGAGACTGGCGTATAAACTGTTCTGAAACACTGATATGCCGGCCACATTACCTGCCTCAGGAGTTTACAGTTATGTTTATCAAAGCAGTTTACATCCCTCCGAGTGCTAACATTAGTACAGCTCTTAGCGATCTACATGGCCATATCTCTGCACAACAGAACAAGCACCCAGGGGCTTTTTTTGCGGTGGGTGATTTTGATCATGTTAAACTGACATACATTTTGGCCCAGTTTCACCAGCATGTCTCCATCCATACCAACCAGGGGAGATAACACTCTTGATCGTGTGTGTGTACTAAAAGACAGGGAGTATGTAGAGCAGTGCCTCACCCCAACCTGAGCGTCTCTGACCAAAATCTGCATTCTGCTATTTCCTACTCACCATCCTGTGCTTTAAGACAACAAGCCCACACAAAAGTCCATCATGGTTTGGCCCAGTGGAGCTGTCTCCATGCTCCAGCACTGTTTTGAGTGTACTAACTGACAGATTTTAAGATAGCAGCATCCAGTGACGACGGAGTGGACCAGGAGAAATATGCAGCATCTGTTTGCAGCTACATCAGCAAATGTTTTGATGATGTCACCACCAGCAGGAAGATCATTATCCATTCTAAACAGAAACCCTGAGTAAATAGAGAGGTGCGGTGTCTTCTGAAGGTGCAGGACTCAGCGTTTAGGACAGTAGATGCATTTGCATTGAGAGCAGCGAGGAGGGAACTGGAGGCTGGAATTAAAAGGGCAAAGGCTAGTTATGCTCTTAAAATACAGGGTCATTTTTTCCAGCATTGACCCTTGGACCAGGTGGAAGTGTATCAAGAATATTAGTGATTTCAGCAGTATTGGATGCCCTGAATATGGCTGAGATATCAAACTTAGTGGTGTTACTGTCATGAACTGGGTTTGCTTCTTTTTCTCTCTCTCACACTCGGTTGTACGCACACACACACACACTCACACACACACACACACACACACACACACACACACACACACATGCATACAGACACATACACCTCTCTCTCCCCCCCACCTGTTTGTCATTTCAATCAGCGTTCGCGCTGCTTTGCAGTGACACCTGTTCTCACTCATCTAATTATTCCCTCTATTTACAGCGGCTGTGCTTGCGGCTCTCTGTCGGATTATTGTATGTCATGCATTAAATGTGATCTCTTGCTTGTCGTTGACTTAAGATTTCGTACCTTGTCTTGTCTCGCCTGGAGCTGCTGAGAGCTTCTGGTTTCCTCGGTGTCCTGCTGCTGCTTCCATTCTGTGTCTACGCATGACAGACTGCCTTGTTTTTTGCTCCTTCATTAAAGACTGAGTTGACTAATCCTTTTGCGTTTGGATCCTTTACACTCCCATTGTGACAGTTACAGTCCATCGATATGGTTTAATACATCAATCAAATATCTAACGATGCAGTGTATTGACGCAGTGTGTAAAAAATTGATAATTGTAGAATAGGCATCTTTATTTTGACACTGTCCAAATGTTCATGTAATGTTCGTCTATGCATTACAGCCAATGTGTGCATTCTTATTTAAACTCACCTCGATAATAATTTTACACCCCAAATCTAAGTACTCCTCCGTCTCCAAATTGACACAGTTACCAGGTGAACTGACTCTCTGTGACTCTGCTGATGATGTAAGGAGGTCACTATTGAAAATAAACGTCCGAAAAGCAACAGCCTGTGTGGTGGAGACAGGGGCACTGCTACGGATTCTGGGCCCCCTTGCTGTTGATGGGTAGGTTGGATGGTGTCCCTATTGGTACAGATCACAGTGCGGGAGGGGGGGGGGGGTGTATGGGTTGATTGGTTGGTTGGTGTCCCCTTCCGTACAGATTACGTACCCCTCGGAAAATCGCATTTTGGGGGAATCCCCCTCGGTAGAAATCGTGATCACAGTCCCCTTGGTAGAAGGGGTACCCCCATCGTCTGGCCCTTACAATCATCCTAACCCCCCTCCCCCCCCCCCCACTCCCCTTATGGTGCCCCTGAGTGGAGAGTACACTCACTTTTTCCATCATCTCCTGGTATGGAAACTGTTCTGCAAGGAGGCGCTGCAGAGCGTAGTTAAATCTGGCAACAAAAAGCTCATAGCAGCCTCCCCTCTGTTGAGGAAATTTACATCAGTAGGTGTAGGAGCAGAGGATCCTGTATCATTAAGGACCCTACTCACCCGGCAAATTAATTGTTTGACCCTCTTCCCTCCGTAATGCTGCTTTGCCCAGCTAAAAAATCCAACATAAACCAGCATCGATTCCAAGGTGGTCCATGCTGGTTAGTGCTAGTATAGTGCTGGTCCAGGCTGGTTAGTGCTAGTATAGTGCTGGTCCAGGCTGGTTTCTGCAGGTATATTACTGGTTTATGCTGGTTAGTTCTGGTATAGCGCTGGTTTATGCTGCATAGTTTATGCTGGTATATTACTGGTTTATGCTGGTCAGTTCTGTTATAGTACTGGTTTATGCAGGTATAGTGCTGGTTAGTTCTGTTATAGTGCTGGTTTAGGCTGGTTTATGCTGGTCCAGGCTGGTTTATGCCAGTATAGTGCTGGTTTATGCAGGTTAGTTCTGTTATAGTGCTGGTTTATGCTGGTTAGTGCTGGTCCAGGCTGGTTTATGCTGGTATAGTGCTGGTTTATGCTGGTCCAGGCTGGTTTATGCTGGTATAGTGCTGGTTTATGCTGGTTAGTGCTGGTCCAGGCTGGTTTATGTTGGTATATTGCTGGTTTATGCAGGTCAGTTCTGTTATAGTGCTGGTTTATGCTGGTCCAGGCTGGTTTATGCTGGTATATGCTGGTTAGTTCTGTATAGTGCTGGTTTAGGCTGGTTTATGCTGGTTAGTGCTGGTCCAGGCTGGTTTATGCTGGTATAGTGCTGGTTTATGCTGGTATGGTGCTGGTTTATGTTGGTTAGTTCTGGTGTAGTGCTGGTTTATGCTGGTTAGTGCTGGTCCAGGCTGGTTTATGCCGGTATAGTGCTGGTTTATGCGGGTTAGTTCTGTTATAGTGTTGGTTAGTGCTGGTCCAGGCTGGTTAGTTCTGGTGTAGTGCTGGTTTAGGCTGGTTAGTGCTGGTCCAGGCTGGTTTATGCTGGTATAGTGCTGATTTAGGCTGGTTTATGCTGGTATAGTGCTGGTTCATGCTGGTTAGTTCTGGTATATTGCTGGTTAGTTCTGTTATAGTGCTGGAGAACTATCTTCTCTAATACGTTAGAAACTGTTGCCCCCATCAAATTAAAAAGGGTTAGAGAAAAAAAGTGCTGCGCCATGGTACAACAGTTATACCCATTCTCTCAAGAAAGAAACTCGTATTCTTGAGCGCAAATGGAGAAAAACTAACTTGGAAGTCTTTAGAATTGCGTGGAAAAACAGTATGTCCAGCTATAGACAGGCTCTAAAAACTGCAAGAACAGAGTATATCCGCAAACTCATAGATAATCACCAAAACAATCCAAGGTTTTTATTTAGCACAGTGGCTAGATTAACAAATAAACAGATGTCACCCGATCTAAATATTCCCTCACAGTTTAATAGTAATGACTTTATGAATTTCTTTACTGATAAAATAGATAATATCAGAAATACAATAACAAATGTAGATTCTACAGAGTCTAGTACTTCAGCTTCATTCATCGCACCCAAAGAAAAACTTCATTGCTTTACAACTATAGGACAGGATGAGCTAAATAAACTTATCACTGCATCTAAACCAACAACATGTTTATTAGATCCTGTACCCACTAAACTATTGAAAGAGTTGTTACCTGTAGCAGAAGAACCGCTTCTCAATATTATTAACTCCTCGTTATCTTTAGGTCACGTCCCAAAACCATTTAAGCTGGCAGTTATTAAGCCTCTTATTAAGAAACCAAAATTAGATCCTTGTGAACTGGCAAATTACAGGCCCATCTCAAATCTTCTGTTTATGTCGAAAATATTAGAAAAAGTAGTGTCTGCTCAACTGTGCTCCTTTTTGCAAAAAAATGATATCTATGAAGAATTTCAGTCAGGTCTCAGGCCCTGCCATAGCACAGAAACTGCACTTGTTAAAATTACAAATGACTTGCTTCTTGCGTCAGACAAAGGCTGCATTTCGTTGCTAGTTTTACTTGATCTTAGTGCTGCGTTCGACACTATAGATCATGACATACTGATAGATCGATTACAAAACTATACAGGTATTCAAGGGCAGGCTTTAAGATGGTTTAGATCCTATTTGTCCGATCGCTACCACTTTGTTTATTTAAACGGGGAGTCACCTCAAATATCACCAGTAAAGTATGGAGTACCACAAGGATCTGTCCTAGGTCCTCTATTATTTTCATTATATATGTTGCCCCTTGGTAATATTATTAGAAAATACGGGATTAGTTTCCATTGTTATGCTGATGACACTCAACTATATATCTCAACAAAACCAGATGAAACCTCTAAACTATCTAAGCTAACAGAGTGTGTTAAAAATATAAAAGATTGGATGACCAGTAATTGTCACACGGGGTACACAGGGGGAGCCAGGAACACGGGTCGAGGAGACGCTGAACTTCTTATAAACACTTCATTTGCAAAACAGAACAGAGATTGCGGGAGACAGGAACACACACTAATGACGTTAAGACTCGACAAGGACACTGGGAGCACTGAGGACTTATAAAGGGAAGGAAACGAAGGAGCAAACAAGATAATTAATAACACAGGGCTGGGGACTAATTAACTAAAGACACAGGGCTGGGAACTGATAATTATGGACACGAGAGGAGGGGAAACACAAGACACAGAGAACACAGGTCTGACAGTAATTTTCTCCTATTAAATTCAGATAAGACAGAGATATTACTTATTGGACCTAAAAACAGTACACAGAATCTCTTGGATTACAATTTGCAACTAGACGGATGTAATGTTACTTCCTCTACAGTTAAAAATCTGGGTGTTATATTAGACAGCAACCTATCTTTTGAAAATCATATATCCAATGTTACAAAAACAGCATTCTTCCATCTTAGAAACATTTCCAAGCTACGGAACATGTTAAGTGTTTCTGATGCAGAAAAGTTAGTTCATGCATTCATGACCTCTAGACTGGACTATTGTAATGCACTGCTAGGTGGTTGTCCTGCATCTTCAATAAACAAGCTACAGATAGTACAAAATGCTGCGGCTAGAGTCCTTACCAGGTCAAGAAAATATGATCATATTACTCCAATTTTACAGTCTCTGCACTGGCTACCTATTAAGTTTCGTATCAGTTACAAAATATTATTACTTGCCTATAAGGCCCTAAATGATTTAGCTCCTGGGTACCTAACTAATCTTCTATCACGCTACAATCCAACTCGCTCCCTAAGGTCGCAAAACTCTGGACTCTTGGTAGTACCTAGGATATCAAAGTCCACTAAAGGAGGTAGAACTTTTTCATATCTGGCTCCTAAACTCTGGAATAGCCTTCCTGATAACGTTCGGGGTTCAGACACACTCTCTCTGTTTAAATCTAGATTAAAGACACATCTCTTTAGCCAAGCATTCATATAATGCATCTCACAATCTTGTACTGCCAGTCTATCTGACCAAATGCACATTATTATGCTTTAGCTTGGGTTATACTGATAATTTCATCCAGGGTTATTCCTGGATGGAACAACTGCTACGCTAATTGTCTTACTGTTTCTATGTTTCTGCCACGGGATTAACATCCCGTGGTAGCTAGGAATTACACAAGCTTCAGTCTGGATCCAACCCTTAAACGATCTGAGATGACCGAACACCTGAGAAGAGACGATGACAACCCCTCGGAGGACCTCAAAGGAAGCCAACCATCAGCGATTATACTGACTTAACCAAAGTCTGCCATAAATGGAGGATCAGCACCTGGAGACAACCTCTACAGCCCTGACTATCAGCGGAGTCTAGGACACATAGATGAGCCCCAGAGACAGATGCCCAGTGAGGACCTTGTCACCTAGACATCCATCGGGGAAAGACCCCTGGAACCAGTGGACCGCTTACACTCTGACTTTGCTGCAGTTGGAACAAACTACTGATTCGTCTGGCCGGAGGGGAACTGGCGCTCCGACTGAGCCTGGTTTCTCCCAAGGTTTTTTCTCCATTCTGTCACCGATGGAGTTTTCGTTCCTTGCCGCTGTCGCCTCTGGCTTGCTTAGTTGGGGACACTTCATTTCCAGCACAATCATCGACTTGACTTGGTCCAGGCTGGTTTATACTGGTATAGTGCTGGTTTATGCTGGTATAGTGCTGATCTAGCTGATGGACCAGCACATCCATGCTGTTCTAAAGCTAAATTGAGCTGGTGATGCTGGTCCACCAGCATGGTCTTGCAG
This sequence comes from Oxygymnocypris stewartii, assembly GCA_003573665.1. NCBI lineage: Eukaryota > Metazoa > Chordata > Actinopteri > Cypriniformes > Cyprinidae > Oxygymnocypris > Oxygymnocypris stewartii. Next base: position 155,507 of record QVTF01020201.1, on the reverse strand, counting down.
GGTAGAGCGTCAGTAGGCCAGCTGTCTACATACAAGTAGTGTTTTTGGGGACAAACAAAGTTTTTGCTTGCATATTTCCATATTTAACACATTAATTATGCAAAGGAAAAACAATACAAGGTTAAAACATATGACTAATTGAAATATATGATAACTTTGTAATTTATTTTGCTCCCTCTGCTGAAAGTAGAGCTAAAAATTATTAATTGCTTTACTTATGATTGCATTATTAATCAATGCCACTAGTAAACTGATAAAACTTTTCAAAGCATCAAAGGAATTGTCTCCTGTTTCATAAGATCTGTACACAAATCAGTTAAAAAACTTGTGTACATTGGATAACAGGGGTTATGAGATGAGCTCTTTTAATGGGACAGTTAATAACACCTTGATAATGACATTTCAAAACTGAAAGTTGTTGTTTTTAAACACTTTAATACTTATCTGGGAAGTCACATGATGTCCAAATCTAGGGGGTACTTGTGTGCACTTTCTGAAAGCAGTAGGTTGGGTGTACTGTTTTTGAGGATCACCCAACCTACGTATTCTAGAGGGGCAATTATCTCACATGACATATAAATATGAATTGTGTGATGGTGGTATTTCTGGCTTTGACCCACTTCATTTTGGACATTTGAGGCTGTCATGTAGTTTCTAGGACAGACATGTCTTATAAATAAACCATCAAGGTAGAATTTGTTTGTGCCCCATGTGGACGTTAACGAAGCACATTCTGCTTTGTGTGCAGAACATAGTTCTGTTGCTAAGGGTGGTGCACATCCCAGGTCAATTGCATCCTCTCTCAAGACATGGTTTGAGACCCGGTAAATGAAAGGTGCATTTTCAGACAGTGGGTCTGATTTGGCAGAGGTGGATCTGTGCACTTCAAGCAAAATGACCAAGTACCCCCTTGGGTTCTTTTGGGTCTTCTCCATCACCCTTGGGGATGGACGCACTGGACATTTGTGTGGCAGTCAGCTGGGCGTCTCTGCATATTTAGTCAGATTTTTAATATGAATGTGGACATAACACCTGGTTTAAAGGTTTTATCTCTATGAGCAGGTATCATAATCAAATTCCTCAATAAGTATATCCTCTATCAGCAGGTGTCATATTCATATTCCTCTATCAGGGCCAAAAATCAAACTTGACTGCGAGCTGCAGGCCAAAAGTAAACGCTGCATTATATCTGTACAATATTAAAATTGCCATGGGTTCCCCCAATCGATTTAATATTTTAAAAATAAATGGTAAAACATTGCATAAACATTTGTAATCTAGTTCAATTAACTTATATTACAATACAAACTAATTTACAATACAATTCAGTTCAATGCCTAATATTGCTTTTCAAGCTATAATACCACCGTATACTTGAAATTTCAGTGAATTCTAAAGAGAGACATTACGCTGGTCCTTATCTTATTGTAGTAGTAAGTCAGTTAGTGTGCTTCTCAGTTTACACTTGATCAAGTTAATCAGACTGAAAGTCTGCTCACAGAGGTAGGTACTGCCAAACAGAGACAGCATCCCCTGTGCCTGTTTGCACATCTTTGGATACCAGATGACTGGGAAACATTTGTAGAAGTCTGACAGGGGAAGGGACTTGAACTTGTGTTTCAGTTCTGAATCACACTGAAGCTTAATTAGTTCCATCTGAAGACCGTCACTGACTGTGTCCACACTGATTGTGAAGGGTTGAGCAAACAACTCAAAGTCAGTAGCATTGTGTATGTAGTCCTCAAGTGACTGTTCAACTCCTGGATAAGGTTGTTGAGAATAGCATCATAGTCTGGGACCTCCTCTTTTGTCATGCCTGCCTCTCTAAAACAGGGAAAATGGGCTGAATTCCCTGGATGTGGGGTGAGAGAGAGAACGACGGGGGAATAGTGTGAGACTGGGAATGGAAGAAGAGAAAAGCAAGCATGCAAAAACAGAGAGAGGCAAATAGAATAAATAACTGGCAAAATCTATTAATACATAACAATTTAAGAAACTTTAACACAAATTTCATTTGCTTTATGAACATAAAATACCAGAGCTTGTACCACTGGATAAAAATTAAAACCAAATATAATTATTAATAATAATAACTGCACATAAAATATTGTGAATATTATAATTGTAAGTGTTACCTGCTGAAAGATATCTTCTGAACAGCAGTAGTTTTTGTGTGAAGGCTATGACATGGTCAAAAACTGGGGGATAATCTGGTCTTTTCCCTTGAGCTGAAGATTCAAAACATTGAGCAGCTCTGTGACGAAGGAAAGCCAGATTAGAGAGCCATTTTGCATCCATGGGCACTTGAATATGACCAATCTTGCTTTCCTGAATTTTTTTTTAATTTCACTAGGCAGATGAAAAAACCTCCTGAGAACCTTTCCTCGGCTCGGCCACGTACCCTCTTGGTGGTACAACACAAGACCATATTGCACATCCATCTCATCCAACAATGCATCGAACAGCTGGTGAGAAAGTGCCTTGAAGCATTTATCATTGACAATTTTAACAACATCACGCATCACACCCACAAGCCCCAAAGGGGCACATAGCTGTTCTTGATGTAAAATACAGTGGTAGTTTCCCCATATTCAATGACTTTTTGAGACACCAATGTAGCAAGGCCAGTTTTCTTCCCTACCATTGCCAGGCCTCCCTCAGTTGTAATGCCATGCCAGCCATATTCTCCCACGTTTTCTTTTCACCTTTTCAAAACTTTATCAAAACAAAATAAACTAAAAAAGAACAATCCTCTCTTTTAATTGTACTACCTGGAATCCAGAAGTGTGGGACATTTTTTTAATTTGAATAAAATTCAGCCTTCCATCTGCAGATGCCAACTATAGCTCTATCATGCAAAAAGTAAGCCATATGTGAACATGATCCAGAAGCGCCGTCGTGTCCTGTGGGCCAAAGATCATTTAAAATGAACTGTTTCAAAGTGGAAAAGTGTTCTATGGTCAGACGAGTCCAAATTTGGCATTCTTGTTGGAAATCATGGATGCTGTGTCCTCTGGGCTAAAGGGAAGGGAGACCTTCCAGCGTGTTATCAGTGTTCAGTTCAAAAACCAGCATATCTGATGATATGGGGGTGCATAAATGCATACAATATGGGCAGCTTGCATGTTTTGGAAGGCACTATGAATGCTGAAAGGTATATAAAGGTTTTAGAGCAACATATGCTCCCCTCCAGAGGACGTATATTTCAGCAGGACAATGCAAAACCACATACTGCAGCTATTACAACAGTATGGCTTTGTAGTAGAAGAGTCCGGGTGCTGAATTGGCCTGCCTGCAGTCCAGATCTTTCACCGATAGAGAACATTTGGTGCATCATTAAACAAAAAATACATCAAAAATGACCATGAACTCTTCAGCAGCTGGACACCTATATAAGGCAAGAATGGGACCAAATTCCAACACCAAAACCTCATAACCTCGATGTTCATACGTCTTCAAACTGTTTTGAAAAGAAGAGGAGATGCTACACCATGGATGCTCCCATCCCAACTATTTTGAGACTTGTAGCAGGCATCAAATTTCAAATTAGCTCATTTAGTGGATAAAAGTGTAAAATTTCTCAGTTCAAACATTTGTTATGTTATCTATGTTCTATTGTGACTAAAATATTGGCGCATGTGAAATGAAAGTCTTTTAGTTTTCATATAAAAAAACAAAACTTCACAACATTACTGAATTCCAGGTTGTACAACTAAAAGAGAAGATTTTTTATTTCTTTTGCGTTGATGGGATTTTTTTAAAATTATGAGTTTTAAAAATTCATTAAAAAATAATGAATTAAAGTGGGAAAATATGACTGGCATTTCCGTAATTTAGGTTGTACCAGAAAGGGTCTCAATGCCAGCCAGCAGCTCGTGTCACTTCAAAATTTTAATTTACTCCACATAGAAATACCAACAACTGTACGGAATCATATTTAACAGTGCTCTCGTTGAAAAGTCTGAGAACAAATGTGCCTTTATCTTGATTTTCTCACCATTGTCTTGTGCCATGTACTCTATTTGTCAGGTAATGGTGTTCCTTGACAAGCTGATTAGCGAGAACTTTCTCATCTGAGAAGGACAAGCTGCTTCTGCAGCCACAGCAAGGCATTCTTTGAAGAACTCACCAGTAGAGAAGGCTTTTCTTCTTTTAGCAATTAGTGTGGAAATCTGACAGCTGGCCTGTGTGGCACTTTCTTGTGCTGATGAAGGACATAGCAGCACGCTCTGCTCTTATCAAAGGTCTGGCCTTTTCATGCGTCGTTGCTGTAATTTGAGAAAACTTTCAAACCAGCAACTGACTGCTTGCAAACTTTTTCAAATGTTCTTGTCCATATGCCACTGCATCAATCTCTCCATTATTGCCCGTTAGTTGGCGTTGAGCATCACGGAGCATGCTGGACCTTGAAGTGCACATGTAGAATAAACAAAAGAGAAATAAACATTCTGTATACTCTCTACATTTAATTCCATTTTACATTTTTTTTAGCTCTAAATTAAAAAATATATATATTAAATGTTAAAATAGAAAAGAAGATATGCGTCAATGGCAGAAATCCCAAAGAAATTCATAGTCATTACTGCTCTGCTGTTGGGAAATGTCTGTGCCTGTTGTTTTATTTTTCGTTAATTTAAACACTGTATTAAATAAATACCTGGGCTTGTGTTTTGTTTTTTTAGTGATGAAAAGTAATCAGATCTAGCAGTTTTACGGCTTTTTTATAGGTAGAAGTACTTTCCCTCCATGCAATACGAAATACCTCTAGTTTTGTTTTCCTCCAGCTGTGCTGCATTTTCTGGGCTACTCTCTTTAGGGCGTGAGTGTAGTCATTATACCACAGTGTTGTACTGTTTTCCTTTATCTTCCTTTATCTAGTGCTAGAAAAGAGAGAGTCCATAGGTTCTGTTACATCATAAACTTTTTCTGCACTGTTGGATATGCTGAGGAATTGAGATAAATCAGGAAGATTACTTACAAAGCAGTCTTTTGTGGTAGAAGTGATGGTTCTACCATGTTTGTATATTTGCAGCTTTGGCTAAATGAGTATACACTAGACTAGATAATGATCTGAGAATTCGTCGATCGGCTACACAATTTCAAAGCCACTGACATCAAATCCATGTGATAAACAGAAATCTTGGGGTGATTCTGGAGACAGACCTTAGTTTTAGTAGTCATGTCAAAGCAGTAACTAAATCAGCATACCATCATCTCAAAAACACTGCAAGAATTAGATGTTTTGTTTCCAGTCATGACTTGGAGAAACTTGTTCATGCCTTTATCACCAGCAGGGTGGATTATTGTAATGGTCTCCTCACCGGCCTTCCAAAGAAGACCATTAGACAGCTGCAGCTCATCCAGAACGCTGCTGCCAGGATTCTGACTAGAACCAGAAAATCTGAGCATATCACACCAGTCCTCAGGTCCTTACACTGGCTTCCAGTTACATTTAGGATCGATTTTAAAGTACTTTTACTCGTTTATAAGTCACTCAATGGTCTAGGACCTAAATATATGTCAGATATGCTCACTGAATATAAACCTAACAGACCACTCAGATCATTAGGATCGAGTCAGTTAGAAATACCAAGGGTTCACACAAAACAAGGGGAGTCTGCTTTTAGCTATTATGCCGCCCGCAGCTGGAACCAGCTTCCAGAAGAGATCAGATGTGCTAAAACATTAGCAACATTTAAATCCAGTCTCAAAACTCATCTATTTAGCTGTGCATTTGTTGAATGAGCACTGTGCCACGTCCGAACTGACTGCATTGTATTTTATGTCTAATCCTTTTCTATTTAACTGTTTTAAATCTCATTTTAAATCAATTTCTATATCATTTTAAAACTCCTTGTTTTATTATTTTTAACTTCTTGTTTTTATTGCTGTGAATGATTATTTCACATTCTTTTATGTAAAGCACTTTGAATTACCACTGTGTATGAAATGTGCTATATAAATAAACTTGCCTTGCCTTGCCTTACAATAATGAGTAGGTCCTGACAGGTGTTGTCTAAAGTCAATAGAGTTCAGAATGTCTATAAATGCTGATCCCAATGGATATTTTTCATTATCTAAATAGATATTAAGATGGACAACAATTAAGACTGTATCTGCAGCCAACACTCAGAAAGAAAATCACCAAATTCTTTAATAAAGTCTGTATGGTGCCCTGGTAGCCAGTACAAACATCACGGGGATGTATCATTAACACTCGTTTCTTCAGATAATGTTATATAAAGAATGATTACTTCAAACTAATAATTAAACCTGAAACTAGACCTCTGAGAAATACTGAGAGTATTGCTATAAATTGTAGCAACACCTCCTCCTTTACCTTTTAGACGCGGCTCATGTTTATAACAGTATCTTTGGGGTAGACTTGTTTAAAATAATGTATTCATCTGGTTTTAACCAGATTTTTGTCAAACAAAGCACATCTAAGTTATGATCGGTGATCATATAATTTACAAAAAGCTTTCGTAGAAAGGAATCTAAAATTCAATAAGCCAAGTTTTATAATTTGTTTATCCGTATTACATCTGTTTTTTATTTGTTGAACATCGATTAAGTTGTTACTCATAAACTGGTTTGGACGTTTTTTTGTATTGTTTAGATCGGGGGAACAGACACAGTCTCTATAGTGTGATATCTAGGTGAAAGTGTCTCTATGTGCTGAGAATTAACTGACTTTTGTGACGTGAGGCGGCTAGCAGACGATCGGTTTAGCCAGTCTGTCTGCTTCCTGACCTGGGCCTCAGTTAGTCAAGAACAAACTCTAAGACTATGTGTCATATTTCTAGAGAGAAGAGCGGCACCACCCCAGGAGGGATGAAGACCATCTCTTTTCAACAGGTCAGGTCTGCCCCCAAACCTCATCCAGTTGTCTATAAAACCTATGTTATTCTGCGGGCACCACTTAGACATCCAGCCATTGAGTGACAACAGTCTATGAATCTATGATAGATTCATAGACTGTTGTCACTCAATGGCTGGATGTCTAAGTGGTGCCCGCAGAATAACATAGGTTTTATAGACATCCAGCCACTGTTGAGTGACAACAGTCTATGAATCTATGAATCTCATCGTCCCAGAAAGCAGGGAGCGGGCCAGAGCATATTACTGAAATGGAGAATCTGTGAACACAGAGCAACAGTGATTTGCATTTGTGCATGCATTTAAGGGTTCATGCATTTAAAGAAATGTCTTTGCACTTAGATCGGAAAGACTTTGAAGATGTGTCAGTCAGCAGTTCTGCAGGTACAAGGTTCAGCTTCAAAGACTGGCACCGGAAAAGAGCTGTGCAGCAAGTACAAGGTTTTTGCATGCTATCTTACGATCTTTTTTTGAGGTGAACACATTCACCTTCTCACTTTTATCCACTCTTATACAAGACGTTATACTGTGGATAGGACACAAACACACCGATAACAGACCAACACAGCAAGGCATCAGTAGAGATTATCTCACCACAGCTACAGCGTGAGAAAAACTACAGTATGTAATCTTGGTTAGACCATCATAGATTTTATCATCACTGACAATTTGATAAAAATCAGACATTATTCACCTGTAGCTGGTGTATATACACTACCATTCAAAATATTAGGAAAGAGATTTTTGATAAATAAAGTTAGATCAAAAGTAAAGGCTGAGCCCAGACCTTCAGGATGTTCTGACCGAAATAGTACGCTATCTTTCAAATCTACAATTGTGCTAAAACACACTAGAAAAATGTTAATAAATGTGCTAAAACATGTTAGTTGCTAGGTTTGTGCTTAAACATGCCAGTGACCTGCTAAAAATGTTGAAACGTCATGCAAAAAATAGAAGAGGTGTGCTTATATCATAAAGGTGTGCTTAAATCATTATCTGTTATGATTCAATTTATAATATATGTATATAGAGAAAAAAAACACTTCCATAAAACCCATAACAAACATTCTCTTCACAGTGAACTAGTGCATGCCTTAAGAAACTTCTGGAAACGTGTGTTTGCATAAAAGCACGAGCGGCTCCTATAGCAGTGTTTGTGTGCATTAGACGTCTATATCCTTGAGTATATTCTTTACACAAGCCGCACCCACAGAGAGACTTTCTTTGCAATCACACCTTTATAAAATTACAACAGTCTCCTGAGATATCCAAGTTAGTAAGGCTGGCTCATTCACTCAGTCTCTCTGTGTGAAACTAGATTTGCGTCACCTGAAAGAAACAGTAGTGTTTGTGAAAGAGTAAAGAGCTTTCAGGGTTTATCTGTGAGTGTACATTAAATATTGCATTAGTGTGTGTCTTGTGTCTATCCGGCTGCATTCAAGAATGAACACAATTAGACAATTATCTTATTTAAATCATGACCCTAGTGTAGCAACTTAATGCTCGTTGCACATGCTATTCCCAAAAATGAAGTAATATAGTGTAGTAAATTAGTTTTGCACCTTAAAGAGTTGCTTTGGGTTATGCAAGCAACATGACTAAACCAATCCCAACTCAGTATGCGGTATCAGTATGTTGAGCAGATGGTAATCGAGTTAGTGGTTAAGCACGAACTCAAACCAGAACGTGTGAGGAAGATAAACACAGACGTGGTTTGGGTTACACTGCCTGAGGCGGTGTGGCTTCACGAGGAGAACAGCTGCTGAAGAACCAGTCTTTCAGCTGTGAGTCAGTCACAAACCAGCATTTATTCCTCGGTCACAGATGCATTCAGGAAGCACGTGTATATATAACTAATTACTGTACTTGAGTATCTTTTCGGATACTTTGCAGCTGTACTGAGTATCAAAGACATTACATTTCAACCTCGGTTTTCTGCAGCAGTTTATTTATGCTACAAAAGAAGTGATATCGCTAACATAGCACTGAAAGACTATATCTTGTGTTTTGCTCTTACTCACCCAAACTCGTCAACAAGGCTACTTTACATGAATGTGAGCTCGTTTGTGAATCACAGGTGTTTAATATGACTGCAGCTCTCGATGAGCCCAAACCAGCACATACAGTCCAACTTTTTAATTTTACTTGACATCGTGTCATTTATCCTTTAAACTGAAGAGACCTTTTTGCATTTTGGTTAATTTTTCTTTGGTTTTAGAAGATAACGCGATTCCTCACCTATCAGCTCTTTCTTTAGCCTAGTGTTTCTTTATTTCTTTGTGAGTTGTTGAATTTAATGTTTGTCTGTGGTTTTTCCATGAAATATCTGCACATAGCCAGCAGTCATATCACCCTGCAGCCCAATACTGGTTGCCCACTGAAGCTAAGCAGGGTTGAGCTGGTCTGTACCTGGATGGGAGACTCCTGGGAAAACTAGGTTGCTGTTGGAAGAGGTGTTAGTGAGACCAGCAGGGGGTGCTCACCCTGTGGTCTGTGTGGGTCCTAACACCCCAGTATAGTGATGGGGACACTATACTGTCAACAAGCACCGTCCTTCGGGTGAGACGTTAAACCGAGGTCCTGACTCTCTGTGGTCATTAAAAATCCCATTGCACTTCTCGTAAAGAGTAGGGGTGTAACCCTGGTGTCCAGACCAATTTCCCCCCACTGGCCCTTGTCCATCATGGCCTCCTAATCATCCCCATCCACTGATTGGCTTCATCACGGTCTTCTCTCCACCAATAACCTGGTGTGAGGGTGGGCGTTCTGGTGCAATATGGCTGCCGTCACATCATTCAGGTGGATGCTGCACAATGGTTGTGGTTGAGGAGACCCCCCCCCCCCTCCCTCTATGTAAAGAGCTTTGAGTGCCTAGAAAAGCGCTATATAAATGTAACAAATTAACTCCAGAACGTTACAGTTTTTCACTGGTGTGTGTCTTTGATGATCTTTGAGCCTATATTTAGTATTAGTAAAATCAGATGCGCTGAGACTATTCCTCAAGCTGTTTTAGAATTGTTGGCTTGTATCTTGTAGTGGAGTAATTATCACTGTAAGGTACGCTATATTGACAAAAGTATTGGGTCACCCGCTTTTAATGAAAAAAAAAAACTCATCACCAAACACCAATGACTTGTACATTCATTATATGGACAAAAGTACTGGCACCCCTTCTTTAGAAGAGAAAAAGGCACTTCCAAACTGTGCCAACAAAGATGGAAACATAATTCATGTACTTAAAAATTGTATTTGCATCTCTTTTGCAACAGTTTTGAAGTGTATGAGATTACTGTACCCATATGTACAAGTCATTGGTGTTCGGTGATGAGGTTTTGGCTCATTTAAAGTCACACCAGAGGTGTTCAGCTGCTTTCTGCAGACCAGTCAAATTCTTCCACACTGACTGAATCATCATTTCTCTTTAATCCTTGTCTTATACACAAAGACACTGTCATGTTAGAATAGAAAAGGCTCCTGTCCAAACTGTTGCTATAAAATTAGATTCCCTAGAATATCATTATATGCTGAAACATTAAGATTTGTACTCATGGAAATTACTAAAGTAGTCAAACCTTTCATTAGAAGGGGTGCCAATACTTTTGGCGATATAGTGTATATGCACTTTTATTTAAGTATGGTTTTCAACTACTCTCTACACCTCTGTCAGGAAGACATCGTTATCACTATTTTTAGCATGTCTACCAATCATGCTTGAACGAACCCCTATCCAGAAGTGTTTGGCTTCTGCGATTATTAGCTGAACTCTCGAGGCGTGTTGACGCACGAAAGCTAAGGGTGTGTTAGTCAATTTAGCAAAGCTAAAATCCACAAAACTTACATTGAAGTAACCGCTAAGTGGAAAAATGACCCCAAAAAGTCAGTTTTAGTAAAATACAATAACAGCATTTTCAGAAAAATAACATCCTCTTCAAAATGAACAGAAAACCACGAATGATGGTTTGGTTATATTACTCAAGTAATTAGTACTCTCACATTTCTACATAGATTCTTGATCATTCACCAAAAACCAGAACAAAACAAAGAAACACATGTACAAGGATCAAATTTCGATTAAGGTATTACAATATATTTTAATGTGGATTAGATTATTATTGTATATCTCTTTTGTTGGTTTTGATTGCTTCTATTGTCCTCATTTGTAAGTCGATTTGGATAAAAGCATCTGCTAAATGACTAAATTAATAAATATATTAACTCTTTACAGCTGTGGTTGGTATTGTTTGCAATGGATTATTAAATCTATCTTCCAAAGTAAATGCAATATTAACCTAATTTCATGTGATGAGCCCCTGGCAAAAAAAAAGAAACATATGTACAAAACTGAACAATTTTTTATTAAAGTCTAATCGCATGTATTATTTATATATATATACTGTATAAAAGTTCTACAGAAGTGGCACATGGTTCGACAACAGTTCAAACGTTCATTCGTTCTTAAAGAACAATACAAAGCATGAGAGAAATATACACAACAAACACCGACAGATACGCCGTTTCAGCAGATGAGGTTGATGAGGATCGTTTGGAAGAACAAATAAATACATTATCACGTTTCACTTGTGCATGTTCTGCGTCCTCTTCATAAAAGTGTAGCATGCTTTTCACATCAGCCTCATCTGCATGCGTTCACATGGACACACACACACCCACACCCACACACACACACACACACACACACACACAGCGCGCTTTAGAATCGTGATCGTGTTTTATTTTTGCTGTCGTAAACAGAGGTGTATCTGGAGCACTGGCTGTAGTGTGAGGTAAAGGACTGTGTATCTACAGCCACATCTAACATTAAACACATATCTGACGCGCCAGTCTTTAACACCAGGTCCGAAGCGCTTGAGCTCCAGATTAGAGAGTATCAGAGTGTGTTCAGTTCGTCTGGAGACGTGTAAAGCATGCGCTCAGTCGCTGTCACTTGTGTCACTGCTCGGGTCGCCCTGGACTTTGTTGCGGTGCTGCATGGCGCGGTGATACGCCACCTGAACAGACTTCCTGATGTTTGACTTCCGGCCTTCTAGCATCTTCTCTTTGTCCAGATCCTGATTGACGCCCAGAGGAACCACTTTGGAGCGCGGCAGCCATTGCCTGCAGACACACACACACAGATTTAAGACCCATTCACACCAAGAACACTAACTATAAAGATAACTGGTTACACTCCACTTTAGACATCTTACTAACTATAAGTAACTTTACAACTACATGTCAATCAGTGTTGGGCTAGTTACGCAGTACACTGTAAATAATGACTGTGTATTAAATGGTAAAAGACTGTAAAAATGCTACAGTAAAACCCTGTTAAATGGTTAACGGTAAGTTTCCCTACTATATACGGTGAAAAACTGTAATGCACATTAAATGTAATTGCATGCTAGTATACCATTTTTGGTATTTCATTTTTTTTTTTTTTTACAGTGAATAACCGTAAATTGACATTCACTGAGTTTCATTTCAAATTGTATGTTTTTTTTATTAAAATAAGTACAGTATCTCACAGAAGTACACCCCTCACATTTTTTTTATATTTTATTATATATTTTCATGTGACAACTGAAGAAATTTGCTGTTCCCTTAAAATAACTCAACACAGCCCTTAATGTCTAAACCGCTGGTCACAAAAGTAAGTACACCCCTACGTGAAATTGTCCAAATTGGACCCAATCAGCCATTTTCTCTCCCCGGTGTCATGTGACTCAGTGTTACAAGGTCTCAGGTGTGAATGGGGAGCAGGTGTGTTACATTTGGTGTTATCGCTCTCACTCTCTCATACTGGTCACTGGAAGTTCAACATGGCACCTCATAGCAAATAACTCTCTGAGGATCTGAAAAAAACAATTGTTGCTCTACATAAAGATGGTGTAGGCTGTAAGAAAATGACCCTGAAACTGACCCTGAAATGGCCAAGACCATACAGCGGTTTAACAGAACCGGTTCCACTCAGAACAGGCCTCGCCATGGTCGACCAAAGAAGTTGAGTGCATGTGCTCTGCGTCATATCCAGAGGTTGTGTTTGGGAAATAGATGTATGAGTGCTGCCAGCATTGCTGCAGAGATTGAAGGGGTGGGAGGGGGGTCGGGGGGGTCAGCCTGTCAATGCTCAGACCATACGCCGCACACTGCATCAAATTGGTCTGCATGGCTGTCATCCCAGAAGGAAGCTTCTTCTAAAGATGATGCACAAGAAAGCCCTCAAACAGTTTGCTGAAGACAAGCAGACTAAGTACATGGATTACTGGAACCGTGTCCTGTGGTCTGATGACACCAAGATAAATTTATTTGGTTCAGATGGTGTCAAGCGTGTGTGGTGACAACCAGGTGAGGAGCACAAAGACAAGTGTGTCTTGCCTACAGTCAAGCATGGTGGTGGGAGAGTCACGGTCTGGGGTTGCATGAATGCTGCCGGCACAGGGGAACCATGAATGCCAACATGTACTGTGACATATTGAAGCAGAGCAGGATCCCCTCCCTTCTGAGACTGGGCCGCAGTCATCTCCAACATCCACCAGCTCCGTGATGTCATCATAGAAGACCTTTGAACCTCTGGTGAACTCCATGCACAAGAGGGTTAAGGCAGTGCTGGAAAATAATGATTGCCACACAAAATATTGACACTTTGGGCCCAATTTGGACATTTTCACTTAGGGGTGTACTCACTTTTGTGGCCAGCGGTTTAGACATTAACGGCTGTGTGGTGAGTTATTTTGAGGGGACAGCAAATTTAAACTGTTATACAAGCTGTACACTCTCTACTTTACATTATAGCAAAGTGTCATTTCTTCAGTGTTGCCACATGAAAAGATATAATAAAAATGTGAGGGGTGTACTCACTTCTGTGAGATACTGTATGTTTCGTCTTAGTTTTTCTTATCAGTTGTGTACATTAGGTTTCATGTTACATCTAATGTTGTTAAATTCATGTTTATTGCATTATTTCAGTTTTACGTGTGTTACCACCATGATGGTGATTAGTGTTCGTGTGAATGATGCTGTACACCTTCTATATATGTTAATATTTAAAATCTGGCTTTGGTTCATCATGTGACTTTCTCATCAACACCTGCTTTTGGTGGTTATCAGTGTATTACAAAGCTACAAAACAGATTTTAGTACTTCAATAGGTTGGACTATTAACATTATATCAGTTAATGAAATTATGATATTTAACTGTACATTTAAGTTAAAAACCGAAAATTTTGCTACCGTATTTTTATAGTAAAATTATGGCAAACACAGCTGCCGTTTTTTTACCGTAAATTTTACAGTGTAATATATTACTCATTACTAGTTACTCGTTTCAAAAGTAATATTGCTACTTTACTTATTACTTTCTGGCTACAGTAATTAGTTACATTACTGTTTCTTCATGCCCCACAGAAGTTTTAAAATGTGTATCTTTCATATAAAATTCTTCTAGAATGTTAACATATTTCTGCCTCATCATTTGACCAAAATCCACACTGGATCGCAGTCAGAAGTGATTAAAGGGATCCTATTATGCTTTTTAACTTGTTGAATTTTACTCAGTGTTTAGTGTGTATGTTTGGGCATAAAACGAATTATAAAGTTACAAATATCAAAGATCACATGCTGATCAGAGGGATATAGAGCCAGAGTAAAGTAATACTCAACAGAGTTCAGATCATCTTTTTTCCTAACAAAATATATAACGCAATATTTCTATCTGCCCAATGTAATATTTTCCATATTCCGAGCTGGAGACATCAAATGCATGTGAGAGTCTCAGTAGGGTAGGTTTAGGGTACTAGAATAAGTTGACGTGTGTACTAACTCTCAGTAGGGTAGGTTTAGGGTACTAGAATAAGTTGACGTGTGTACTAACTCTCAGTAGGGTAGGTTTAGGGTACTAGAATAAGTTGACGTGTACTAACTCTCAGTAGGGTAGGTTTAGGGTACTAGAATAAGTTGACGTGTACTAACTCTCAGCAGGGTAGGTTTAGGGTAGTAGAATAAGTTGACATGTGTACTAACTCTCAGTAGGGTAGATTTAGGGTACTATAATAAGTTGACATGTGTACTAACTCTCAGTGGGGTAGGTTTAGGGTACTAGAATAAGTTGACGTGTGTACTAACTCTCAGTAGGGTAGGTTTAGGGTACTAGAATTAGTTGACGTGTCCTAACTCTCAGTAGGGTAGATTTAGGGTACTAGAATAAGTTGACGTGTGTACTCTCAGTAGGGTAGATTTAGGGTACTAGAATAAGTTGACATGTACCTGTAAAGTTGTGGAGCCATCAAAATAAAGTGTTAGAAGTCTACTAATACTCTAATGACTGCTAGTTGACATGTAGTTGCAGAGTTACTTACTGTTAGTAGAATGTCTAAAGTGGACCAAAGTGTTCCCAGATAACTATATTAATGTCCACACCAGCGGACGATATTATTATTATCAGTGCACGTGCGTCTACCTCTTTAAATTCTCCAGCTCGTGACAGCAGGATTGATTCTGATTGGCTGTCAATGTTTTTATCATTCATCAGGCTGGAAAAAAATTATTCTGAAAGTGATTCCAATGATATGGTTTCTCTGTGGCCTCTGCTATTCATTAACACCGAGAACGATTTTTACAACTATATCTTTATCATTATCTTGGCAACACTTTACAATAAGGTGTCATTTGTTAACATTAGTTACTGTATTAACAAACAATGAACAATGCATTTATTACACTATTTATTCATCTTTGTTAATGTTAATGAAAATACAGTTGTTCGTTGTTTATTCGTGTTAGTTCACAGTGCATTAACTAATGTTATAAAACGGAGAGTTCCGGTCCTTGATTCTGATTGGCTGAGCCGCGTTCGAAGCTATTGTAAAATACACTATAAACACACACCTTTGTTTACTTTGTGTGTTGCTCGGCAACCACAACTGTTTCTGAGGAACTACATTGTTTGGTGAAAGGATACTGTTTTTATTAATATCACGACAGTTATTTGCTCTGTTTTATTTTGTGAAACCTTAATAAGTATATGGAATAACCGTATTATAAAAGCAATAATCCCCGTGAAGCCGTGGGTTTTAATCCGCTTCGCGTCGATCCTAACAACGTCCATTAGCTGTTATAAATTCACTGTAATCCACAACTTGTGATTCTAATAATGCATTAGTAAACGCTGAAATTAACTAAAATTAATAAATGCTGTAGAAGTATTGTTCATTTTTAGTTATCGCTTACTAATTTTGTTAACCTTATTGTAAAGTGTTATTATCTTTATATGTGACGCTGGACCACAAATCGATTTGTACATCATCTGAAAGCTTTGCATTGATGTATGGTTTGTTATGATTGGACAATATTTGAAGGGGTGCAAAAAAATATAAATATTGAGAAAATCACCTTTAAAGTTGTTCAAATGAAGTTTATAGCAATGCATATTAATAATAAAAAAATTAAGTTTTGATATATTTACGGTAGGAAATATCTTTATGGAACATGATCTTAATATCCTAATTATTTTTGGCATAAAATAAAAATGCATAATTTTGACCCATACAATATATTGTTGGCTATTGCTACAAATATACCTGTGTTCCAGGGACACGTTTATCGTGCCCGGTGTGATCTTTTCTCCACCACGTGTTCTCTGGGTTGACTTCTTCTGGCCTATTTCTCTCTGTTTACTGCACAGGATGCTCAGATATGCTGACTTTGCTCTCATGAGAACATCAACTAGCATTACAGAGCCTCTTGTAATGCCAAACAACATCAAGATGTTTTATAATTAATATTAAGCACATTAACCACCGCCTACATGTATCACGATGCTTCAGGAAAGCCCCTGTATTACAGTAATGATTGTGAGATCATTAAGAATAACCACCATCGAAATGCTGGAAAATTCCCCCCTCGAAACTGTAGACACTCTTGAGATTTTGGGGCGTTACGGTACAGCAAAACGCGCTTAGCTGTGAAGCATATGAGAATGATGCATTTCCAGTTTTTGAGATCAAAGGCATAAACCTCAAGCTGAAAACAATACATCCGTCACGTATGACACCTCGGTGGAAAAATGACCAACAGAAGCTTCTACGACTGTAAGTGTGACATCACAGCAGTGGCATCAAAACATGAGGAAAAAAATCTGTTTTCTCATAACATATAAGGAGTTTATTTGCAAAAAAATCATGTTTTTTATTATGCTATCGTGTTTTATTGTGTTAGTTATAGGTATTTTTAACCTAGTCAAATTAATTTGAATGCACAATGAAAAAACATGATTTTTAAATTTTTGCACATTACCTTTTCATGTACTTTCTGATAAAAAATTATGCAAAACCGTTTCCTCTCGACTCACCTGACTTACCTGTTTTAAGTCATCAAACAAAAAATAAACGTAATATATGCAACATATTTGTATAGGTTTATGGTCGGCAAGATAAACATAAAATAAATGTAACAAATGTTACAATTTCAAAAAAGCAGTTTTTAATGTGAATATGTGTTAAAGTGTAATTTATTTATGTATTTTCAGCATCATTACTCCAGTCTTCAGTGTCACATGATCTTCAGAAATCATAATAATAATAATATGCTAATCAAGAAGCATTTCTGATTATTATCAATGTTGAAAAAAGCCATGCTGCACAATATTTTTGTTGAAACTGACGCATTTTATTTTTCTGGATTAGAAAGTTCAAAAGAACAGCATTTACGTGTAATATGTATCATTTGTCACATTATAAATGTATTTTCTGGCACTTTTGATCAATTTAATACGTTCCCGATCAATAAAAGTATCAATTTCTTTCAAAAACAAACACAAATCTAACGGAGCACAAACCTTTGAATGATAGTCTAGTTAAGGTTTCTCTTCAAAGTATGAACACTTTTCTCCTGTGCATATGTGACCCTGGAGCACAAAACCAGCCATAAGGGTCAATTCAAGCTTAATAAATGATATTTCCATTGATGTATGGTTTGTTATGATAGGGCAATATTTAAAAGGGTGCAAAAAAAATCGAAATATTGAGAAAATCTCCTTTAAAGATGTTCAAATTAAGTTCTTAGCAATGCATATTACTAATCAAAAATAAAATGTTAATATATTTAATACAAAATATTTTCATGGAACATGATCTTAATATCTAATGATTTTTATCATAACATAAAAATGATAATTTTTGAGCCATACAATGTATTGTTGGCTATTGCTACAAATATACCTTTGCTGCTTATGACTGCTTTTGGCTCACATTAGTGTGTGTTACAGCAAGCCGTCTCTCTCCTAAGAGCAAAAAGCATGTGTGACTGACCAGGTCCTCTTGTTGTCGAAGAAGAGCACGAGGAAGAGATGTTCCCTTGCCTCCTGCGTCATCTGCTCTCCTAGCTTCAGCACCTCTCCAGGAGGGACGGGAATCGGGACGCCCCGGTGGAACACGCCCTCCCGAGGCATCTTGGGATCAATGATCTGTGGGAAGGATATCACACGACTCAAAATGAGAAGAGGGGACTGCAGCGGCCCCTGCTGGACACACACAGCAACTTCAGTCACTGTGGAGGGAACAGTTTACACAGGAGCTGCAAGCCAGTCGGGGGCGGCACGCCGAGTCCATTAATTTTTGCCTCTCTCCTTTTATTGTGCCCATATACACACAGAGCACACATGGCTACTGTATCTCTGATTATATTACAGTGTTTCCCACAGGATTTTGGGAGATTTGTGGTGGCAGGTGATGTCACATATTAATTTGCATATTCATGACGTCAAGTTTGCGTACAGATGAGCTTTGGCACTTCAGATCTGTTCTACTCTTATGAAATGTCTCATACTGTAATACAACTGAATGCCCAATAAAGCTGGTCACATTATATTTTCTGTAGTCATACATAAACAAGTATAAATGGTAAACACGACCCATTAATACTGCATGTTAACCAGGAAATACTCTTCACTATACTCCTTAAATCCTGATTTATAATCGCGACATCATCTGATAAAATCAATATACATCTAACTTACAATAAAAAGTGACTATATGCAGTGGTTTTGGCTAGATAGAGTCAGACCTAACGCTCGCGGAGCAGTAATGGACACATCTTACAACTGAACCATAGCTTAGTTTAGAACAGACGCCGAGAGCGGCGACACTGCACCGGGAGTCAGAACTAATGCTCGCGGAGCAGTACTGTACACATCTTGCAACTGAACCATAGCTATGTTCAGAACAGATGCCGAGAGCGGCGACACTGCACCGGGAGTCAGAACTAGCGCTCGCGGAGCAGTACTGGACACATCTTACAACTGAACCATAGCTAAGTTCAGAACAGACACCGAGAGCGGCGACACTGCACCGGGAGTCAGAACTAGCGCTTGCGGAGCAGTATTGGACACATCTTACAACTGAACCATAGCTAAGTTCAGAACAGACGCCGAGAGCGGCGACACTGCACCGGGAGTCAGAACTAACGCTCGCGGAGCAGTACTGGACACATCTTACAACTGAACCATAGCTAAGTTCAGAACAGACGCCGAGAGCGGCGACACTGCACCGGGAGTCAGAACTAGCGCTCGCGGAGCAGTATTGGACACATCTTACAACTGAACATAGCTAAGTTCAGAACAGACGCCGAGAGCGGCGACACTGCACCGGGAGTCAGAACTAATGCTCGCGGAGCAGTACTGTACACATCTTGCAACTGAACCATAGCTAAGTTCAGAACAGACGCAGAGAGCGGCGACACTGCACCGGGAGTCAGAACTAGCGCTCGCGGAGCAGTACTGGACACATCTTACAACTGAACCATAGCTAAGTTCAGAACAGACGCAGAGAGCGGCGACACTGCACCGGGAGTCAGAACTAGCGCTCGCGGAGCAGTACTGGACACATCTTACAACTGAACCATAGCTAAGTTCAGAACAGACACCGAGAGCGGCGACACTGCACCGGGAGTCAGAACTAGCGCTTGCGGAGCAGTACTGGACACATCTTACAACTGAACCATAGCTAAGTTCAGAACAGACGCCGAGAGCGGCGACACTGCACCGGGAGTCAGAACTAGCGCTCGCGGAGCAGTATTGGACACATCTTACAACTGAACCATAGCTAAGTTCAGAACAGTCGCTTGGTTTGTCAGTATGTCCCTGTTATGGAAAAAAAGCCGCCAGAATGTTCTGAAAGTTGCTAGGAACTTTAGGGTGTTGCTAGCAACTTTAACGACCGCTCGGTAACGAGTTTTAATCTGTAGGGGGGGCTGTTGTCCTAACGACTGCTCGGTAACGAGTTTTAATTGGTAGGGGGTGCTGTTGGCCTAACGACCACTCGGTAACGAGTTTTAATTGGTAGGGGGCGCTGTTGGCCTACTTCTAATTAAATTAAAGCAAAATACACAAACAATACTTACTGTTTCTGATTAAATAAAGCAGTAATTGATGTTATAAAATAATGATTATGTTTTGATTTAATGATCAGAAGTTATAGCTTACATGAATAAAAAAAACACTAACATGACACTTGTAAATAAAATAATTTGTAATGAATTTGCATTAATGTGTAATGCATTTATTTTTTTAACAAATTATGAGCTCGAAAAGATTTTTACAACTCTTGTTCAAATCTTCAAATATAATATTAAGGTTATTACTGTATCTTTCTGGGAAAACAAAAAAATGCTGCGATTAATATATAGCTTATTTATTGTTAAAACTTAAAATGTTATGTAAGCTCTTATTAAAAACTAGCCAAAATTAAAAATTATTTGCTTATAATTTCCACACTTGAAAGACTTGGTGCTGTTTCCAAACAAAAGGAAATATATCGGTATCTGCAAAAATTAGTCAGTTGAAAAATATCGTCATATCGGCAAAAATCCAATATCGTGCATCCCTAAATATGACCACTGTAGCGCTTTAAGTGCAGCTTTCATAGACACTCACCAGAGCGGGGTATGATGGGTATCCTCTGCACTTGGCCCACACCAGGTCCAGAGCGTCCAGAGAGCTGTAGTCATCTGAACTCATCCAGCATCCAGAGCGGCCCCGGCCACGAGCCACTGCGCGCACACACACACACACACATTTGATCTGTGCATTTTGGGGACTTTCCATAGACTTCTATTACTTTTATACTGAGCAAACTATATTTTATATCCCCTAAACCTAACCCTTACAGAAAACATGTTTGCATTCTTACTTTCAGATGAACATAATTTACTATTTTTAATCATTTTATTCCCTTGTGGGGACCACAGGTCGCTTCCAACCATGTCAAAAATGTCAGATTTTACTATGCTTGTGGGGACATTTGGTCACACACCACACACTCACAGAGACACACACACACAGACACGCACACACACACAGACAGACACACACTCACAGACAGAGACACACCACACACACTCACGGACACACCACACACACACGTCAGGCCGGTCTGAAGCGCGTCTGCTGCACTCACAGTGAGACACCCCTCGGGATCCTCCCATGGAGTAGGAGTCGTTCTCCGTGCCGGACGTTTCCTCGCTGCTGTCCTCCTGGAAGGCCGAGCGTGAGAATGAGGATTTTCCACGGCCCTGTTTAGAAGGAGTGGTGCTGCAGAGAGAAAAACAACAGCGCCACATGACACTGGCATCCCTCTCATGCAGGATGTGTGTGTGAGAGTGAGTGTGCGTGTGTGAGAGAGAGAGAGAGAGAGAGAGAGAGAGACTTCAATATTTATTAGGAGAAAAACCAGATTGTATCTAACTAGCAGCAAGATACACTGACGCCTGTCATAAAAAGAGGGAGGAGTCAACAAATCAGTGATGCGCACACACACGCACTACATTTTAAATTGTTCATAGAATTTATTTGTTCTATTTTGTTTAATTATACATGCATGTATTTATTGATTTTATTTGTATGTTATTTATTTTGAATACATATATATTTTTTTAATATATTTACTGTAAGTTATGCTTTGGCAATACATTGTAACAATTGTCATGCCAATAAAGCACATATTGAATTGAATTGAGAGAGAGAGTGTGCGTGTGAGTGTATGCAAGAGAGTATGTATGTGTGTGTGTGTGTGTGTGTGTGTGTGAGAGTGTATGCAAGAGAGTGTGTGTGTGTGTGTGTATGTAAGTGTGTGTGTGTGTGAGAGTTTGAGAGTGTATGCAAGAGAGTGTGTGTGTATGTAAGTGTGTGTGTGTGTGTGTGTGTGTGTGTGTGTGTGCGCGTGTGTGTGTGTGTGCGAGTGTATGCAAGAGAGTGTGTGTGTATGTAAGTGTGTGTGTGTGAGTGTATGTAAGTGTGTCTGTGTGTGTGTGTGTGTGTGTGTGTGTGTGTGTGTTTGTGAGTGTGTGTGTGTGTGAGAGTTTGAGAGTGTATGCAAGAGAGTGTGTGTGTATGTAAGTGTGTGTGTGTGTGTGTGTGTGTGTGAGTGTATGCAAGAGAGTGTGTGTGTGTATGTAAGTGTGTGTGTGTGTGTGTGTGTGTGTGTATATAAGTGTGTGTGTGTGTGTGTGTGTGTGTGTGTGTGTGTGTGTGTGTGTGTATGCAAGAGAGTGTGTGTGTATGTAAGTGTGTGTGTGTGAGTGTATGTAAGTGTGTCTGTGTGTGTGTGTGTGTGTGTTTGTGAGTGTGTGTGTGTGTGTGTGTGAGTGTATGCAAGAGAGTGTGTGTGTATGTAAGTGTGTGTGTGTGTGTGTGTGTGTGTGAGTGTATGCAAGAGAGTGTGTGTGTGTATGTAAGTGTGTGTGTGTGTGTGTGTGTGTGTGTGAGTGTATGCAAGAGAGTGTGTGTGTATGTAAGTGTGTGTGTGTGTGTGAGTGTATATAAGTGTGTCTGTGTGTGTGTGTGTGTGTGTGTGTGTGTGTGTGTGTAAGTGTGTGTGTAAGTGTGTGTGTGTGTGTGAGTGTATATAAGTGTGTCTGTGTGTATGTTTGTGCGCGTGTAAGTGTGTGTGTAAGTGTGTGTGTGTGTACCTGGTCCTGTCAGACGCGGCGCTGCTGCTGCTGCTGCTGGTGGACTCTGAGTCGGAGCTGGAGCGTGGCAGACTGCGCTCGTTCCTGTACACCAGGAAACTCTCAGTTTTCGGCTGACTGCTTCCACCAAAACCATTACTGTGAAGATCTGAGAGGAGCACAGCATGAAAAGAAACTCTGTTACACCGACACGTCTGCTGGAGCTCAACGGATCACAAACAGCAACAAGCTACACTTTTGTGGTGCTTCGCTTCATGTTAAGTCAAATTTATCTGCATAGCACTTTTCACAATTCACAGCTTTATAAAAAAACAACAACAGCACGTTATTAACATCTCCATGCCTTGCATGTCACATTTATCAGTTGTGCAAAAATGTAGTTTACATTGAGACTAGGGCTGCAACTAACGATTATTTTGACAATCGATTAGTTGGTCGATTATTATTTCGATTAATCGATTAATCGGATTAAATACAATTATGCTATTTATTGACAAAATACACACAATTCCACATTCTGCTCAATGTCCTTCAAACACACGGAATGCTATGAAAACATACAGGGCTTAATTTATTACACCACCTGTCATAAAGAGAAAACAAATATTTTAGGAATCTGTCAAAAAATTGTTTAAATCTTAAAATGTTATTGTCATTTATTGGGCAAATTACAAACAGAAACAACTAATTAGTATTTATAATAACAAAAATGGCCTCATAACAGCTTGCAATCTTGCTTGCATTGTTTATGTACTTTTTGACTGTAATTGGGTATCTGAAAAAAATGTATAAAGTGCTCTGCCTTTCTTTCATAGATAACAGCAATAATTAAAAGGTTGGCACAAATCTTACATCATCTGTTAAAAACCTTACATAAATGTGTTTTAATAAATTTGTTAAGCATTGTATTTGTGAATATAGTTTAAATTAGGACTGCACGATTATTGAAAATAATCTAATTTATCAATATTATGATTTAATATGCAATTTTTTTAAAAGCTCTTCATATTCATTATTAATCAAAGACATACAATAAATCAATGTATAGTGTGCAGTGTTGGGCACGTTACTTTAAAAAGGTAATTAGTTATATTACTAGTTACTTCTCACAAATACTAACCGAGTTACACAGTTATAAAATAAATTAATTACCAGGGAAAGTAACTATTGTTACTTAAAAAAAAGGTTTAAATATGTCAAATAACTTGGATGCCCCAATATTAAATATGTTAAATAAATGAAATGGTCACCAAATAGAATAAATTATTATTATAAAACGTTACACTAATCTACACTATTTTACTGTTTCTGTGGGACAATGTGAGAGACACCTATCAAATTAAATTATTTCAGTAAAACAGTATAATATGATAGTATGATAATATAACCATGTATGAATGCATATTTGTCATGTTAACTGAACTTAGAACTGGTGGTGGTGCTTAAGATATTGTTTGTCATTTAGTGTTTCTATAAAAAAGGGGGAAAAAACCTACAAATAATACTGATAACATACCGCGAATTCTACTATTAATAACCATATAAAAACGCACTAAGGATTGTTGAGCTGCTGGGTTCATGAATATTAATCAGGTCGTCTGCATTCGCTCGAGCTGATTCGCTGAAATCAAAACAGGGGTGATGATAGGTGAGCACCGGCCAATGAGATTGCCGTTTGCGCATTAGCTCCGCCCACTACAGGAGAACCCGGCAACCCGGATATCGTTTACGCGTAGCTCGTCAATTCCGCATGTTATGAAAGACCCGCGGACACGAAAACAACCCGCGGCAAACTGCGGACTTGGCAACATAGCAGCGTGCCAACATGATGCTTTCTCTGAAGACCGCTTAGATGTGTTTGACTTGAAGCAGCGCTGCTAGACCGATCGGTGTGTGTCATCAAAGTACTGCGAGAGCTACAGAGAGCGGACGTCTCCTAATGCTTTCTCTCGCCGTACTTGGATGTCATACAATCGTCATACATTACTCTTAAAAATTTAAATGATAATAAAGACACGGTGTGAGAGGAATGTTCTGCAGGAACTTTGATCACAGTCATGTTTTACTGTCATTTCTTTATCCTGTAAAAGGCGGTTATGGAGTATCTCATATTTATATTCAGACAATTGCATGCTGTTGTCCCTTTAAAGTTCACACTCTCATAAAATATACACACTGCATGTTGACTTTTAAACCTTAAATTAACTTTCAACAACAGATCATTCAGTGCAATAGATATGATTGCGGACGCAATGTACGGATATGTTTTGAGGACGCACACGAATGTCACAGCGCCTGACAGAGCAAGCCTTTACACTAATGCATTAACTTAAAGCTCAAAATAAAGAATTATCATGCAAAATGGATCACGTACTTCTCCCGCAGCATCTCATTCTGTTTCCTCCACTATTTTGAGATGCATTTTGTCCATAGTTATTTACTGCTGTAATTTGAGCAACCGGCTGAAGTAGGACGTGCACTGTGGGCGGACCCAACTAATCGATAATGGGAATCGTTGTCGATGATTTTCATAATCGATAATAATCGATTTTATCGATTCGTTGTTGCAGCCCTAATTGAGACTATATAAACAAATCAAGCAGCTGAAATCTGTGCATTGATGTGACGCACTGTATGTTTTCAGGTAAAGGCTGGATTTAAGTTATTAATTCAATATCATGAAAATTATGAAACCTGTGAGGTTTTGTTCTAATTATTACAATCTGACTAGCTTAATTAATCTCTAGTAATGTGCATCACTGACACGGCTGAATTATATATATGTGTCCCAAAAGCAGTCATAAGCAGCACAGCTATATTTGTAGCAATAGCCAACAATACATTGTATAGCTCAAAATTATAAATTTGTATTTAATGCAAAAAAAATCATTAGATATTAAAGATCATATTCAATGAAGATATTTCCTACTGTAAATATCTCAAAACGTAATTTTTGATTAGTAATATGCATTGTTAAGAACTTACTTTGAACAACTTTAAAGATGATTTTCTCAATTTTTTTGCACCCTTTCAAATATTGTCCTATCATAATAAACCATGCATCAATGGAAATATTATTTATTCAGATTTCAGATGATGCAAAAATCTCAATTTCAGAAAATTGATATTCCTTATGACTGGTTGTCACATTTCAATCATACGGATGTCATATGAAAACAGCTGCACAATCAATATTTCATGTTTTCCACTGAAATACTAAATGACACTGGGGTGGGTAAATAGTGATATACACCAGGCTTTGTTTTCCATTCAAGCACTCTTCCTGGTGTCTCTTCGTGAGTCTTCTGATGGTGGGGACTTCCCAGCATTCAAGCCTCGTTACAGAAAACATCTGACTCACTGAGAAGTGTGGGAGTTTCCTCAAGAGTCAGCGTGTGAACACGAGCGGCGCGGAACAAAACTTTGACAAGCATCCAGTTAAAACAGCAGGATTCAATAAAGAAGCACAGCAGCAAAACTGATGTAGCTTCACCTCAGCCCGTGCATTACTGAACACATGCTCATATTAACACAGAGTGCCATCAGGGTTCACAGACGTACTCGTCCTCGTTGCTGCTGTCTGTTTAAACAGTGAAGTGCACCAGACAGCGTTTGGCTATGAAATCGATTTGATGTCTAAATGACACATGGAGCACAAAACCAGTCATAAGGGTTTATGAGATTTATGCATCCTCTGAAAGCTGAATAAATAATATTTCCATTGATGCATGGTTTGTTATGAAAGGACAATATTTGAAAGGGTGCAAACAAATCTAAATATTGAGAAAATCATCTTTAAAGTTGTTCAAATTAAGTTCTTAGCCATGCATATTAATAATTACGTTTTGATATATTTACGGTAGGAGATATCCTAATGATTTAAAAAAAATATCTCTATCAAGTGTAGAAATTATAAAAGTAGTATTGTAACTCCACTACTGTAGTGTAAAGCAAAATAAATATTATTTTTTATTTATTTTAGAGTGCAATTTTTTTATAATATATGGCTATTGCTGTCATTGTCGTTATATTCTAATGTGTTTGTCTTCCTAAATCAGAGGTTTTCTTAGCCTTTTTGGTCTCTCAAAGTGCACTAGACTAGACTTTAAAAAGTACAAAATTGTCTTTTTGCTTCAATTCTTCATTTGCCTTTTTTTTTTTTTTAAGCATTGCAAGAAATATTGTATTGTGGACTTGATATTGCAATATTATCATATTGTGAGATTTTGATATTGACAGTCTTTAATGTCACCTGGTCTTCACATGAAACTCTGTTATCCATTATTTCTGGATGCGGTGTATTAAACGCTTAGTAGAGTATGGTAAGGGTTTAGCGGAGCACCATCATCAGACTATTGGAGGCGCTGTGTTTGAGTCATTGCATCCGTCACTTATTAGGCTGCATGACGCGGTGCTTCTGTGAGCGTGTGGTTCTGCAGACGTACCCAGTATGAGGTGATCGTGCTCGCTGTCGTACTCGGAGCTGGAGCTGGACTGGGGACTGTGGAGTCTCTTGCGGGACGAGGTGAGCTGAGGAGGGCCTATTGGACTGGATCCCAGCACCCTCGGCCCATGCAGCGCCTCTCGGTTCTTAGGGGGTCGACCCAGGCGCTTGGGAGGCCCGGCAGTTTTTGGATTCTTCTTGGAGAAGAGGACAGAGGTACGCCGGCCCACCTCGGGGGCCAGAGCAGAAGATGATGTGCTCAGATCTACAGAGAGAGAGAAAAGCCTGAATGTGAGCATGCAGCACAAAAGCAGTCATAAGCAGCACAGGTATATTTGTAGAAATAGCCAACAATACATTGCATGGCTCAAAATTATCATTTTTATTTTATGCAAAAAAATAATTAGATATTAAGATCATGTTCCATGAAGATATCTCCTAGCGTAAATATATCAAAATTTAATTTTTGATTATTAATATGCATTGCTAAGGACTTAATTTAAACAACTTTAAAAGTGATTTTCTCAATATTTAGATGTTTTTGCACCCTTTGAAATACTGAGACAGTAAACAGTGTGGTCTGTGTGTGGTAGCGACCTGGCGAAGACTCGAATGGTGTAATATATTACAGTTTTATAATAGCAGATAAAACAATATGCAGTTTTTTATTTTATTTTAGTTATCAATGTGGACCAACAGTAACTGGTGTATCTTCAACACAAATCATATTTTTGTGGCCAATTATATTATTTAATTAATTGTGAGAAATCCAGGCTAAAGTCTGAAAATCTAATCATGAGATAATGGTTTGATTTCAACCATTAATTTCACTATCTATGACATGACCGTACTCGGTCCATATTAAAGATATCAAGGTCACATTTTCACACAATGTTATGAAGTATGATTTTATGTGGAAAAGAGTAAATCATAAAATAATGACTTTAGCTGGGTTTTCACAGTCAGGGTCACAATTGCTAGTTTAATGGGAGCTTCCTTAATTGACAAAGAAATAACACTATAGATTTTAATTGAACCCGTTTTAAATCTGATAGTTTTGTAAACTAACAGCATGACACTTGAAACAGCTGTTTTCTGACCTTTCCCACCGATCTCGTGACTGCTGCTCTCTTCTTCATCGTGCCGGTTCCCCCCCGAGCCGTGATGACCGAGGACCGAGCCGCGCTCCAGAGACAGGCCCGACTCGAGGCTGTCCATGCCACAGAAGCCCTCACGCTGGTGGCCCAGCTTCCGCTTCAGTACCGTCATCTCCTTCTTCAGGGCTTTAGCTCGCCGCGACTGACCGATGCTGTGCTTCCTGGACATGACCTCGATGTAGAGTGCCTCCAGGATCTGCAGCTGCTCCTCGACGGGCAAACGCCGCCGATTCTCCACCAGGAAATCTGTCCACAACAGAGCATTCACTTTACATGTAAAAAGGTGCAAACACGACCTGAAACCTTCGTTAGTCTTTTCAGAAAACCTTCAGTGAAGCGAGCAGCTCAACCTTTGGTGTAGAGCCCTGCATTTCAGCCCGGGCCTGACGGGCTTCGGCCTAATTTCTACATCATCATTCAGACGCGGGCCTGTTTTAGGCTTCTCCTTATTTTAATATTTTAGACATCCATCAATTAGTGATGAAAAAACATTGTGGGAACAACACAAGTCCGTGCCGCGACTGTGAAAAGCAGCTCGACGCCGTTTGCTGAAAAGTTCTGCGTTCAAACGCACACAACAGACTAAAGCTTATCGCAAAGCCCCAGCAAAAGTAATTACCATAAATGTGTCCGGGGGAAATAGATATTTGGAATATTTACTAATAAACTCATGTTTTCTGTGTCAGTGTCGCAAAGATGAAGTTGTCGATCCTGACTCGCCGTCTCCTCATTAGACGCGCCTTTAGAGAGAACTGCTTCTTTACGGATTATGATAATAATAAAAGAGTTCTTGTTTTTGATTGACTTAGTTTAAGTGGTAATGTAAAGCTTTCTATAGATATATTCATCATGTCTGTGAGGCATGTATTCGCTGAGCTTCGAGTGTTCAAGACGAGGCGGCAGAAAGCGTATCATGTTTGTTTTTCAGTGTGCAGCATCCACTTGGATGATACGACGGCTGCCACAGGACAACGGCACCAGTGCACTCACCACACACCAGCTACAGGTGGAGAGGAGAGAGTCATAGAGCCAATCAAGTGTATGCGCTCACCACACACCAGCTACAGGTGGAGAGGAGAGAGAGTCATAGAGCCAATCAAGTGTATGCTCTCACCACACACCAGCTACAGGTGGAGAGGAGAGAGAGACATAGAGACAATCAAGTGTATGCGCTCACCACACACCAGCTACAGGTGGAGAGGAGAGAGAGTCATAGAGACAATCAAGTGTATGCTCTCACCACACACCAGCTACAGGTGGAGAGGAGAGAGAGTCATAGAGACAATCAAGTGTATGCGCTCACCACACACCAGCTACAGGTGGAGAGGAGAGAGAGTCATAGAGCCAATCAAGTGTATGCGCTCGCCACACACCAGCTACAGGTGGAGAGGAGAGAGTCATAGAGACAATCAAGTGCATGCTCTCACCACACACCAGCTACAGGTGGAGAGAGAGACATGGAGACAATCAAGTGTATGCGCTCACCACACACCAGCTACAGGTGGAGAGGAGAGAGAGTCATAGAGCCAATCAAGTGTATGCGCTCGCCACACACCAGCTACAGGTGGAGAGGAGAGAGACATAGAGCCAATCAAGTGTATGCGCTCACCACGCACCAGCTACAGGTGGAGAGGAGAGAGAGTCATAGAGACAATCAAGTGTATGCGCTCACCACGCACCAGCTACAGGTGGAGAGGAGAGAGAGTCATAGAGACAATCAAGTGTATGCGCTCACCACACACCAGCTACAGGTGGAGAGGAGAGAGAGTCATAGAGACAATCAAGTGTATGCTCTCACCACACACCAGCTACAGGTGGAGAGGAGAGAGAGTCATAGAGCCAATCAAGTGTATGCGCTCACCACACACCAGCTACAGGTGGAGAGGAGAGAGAGTCATAGAGCCAATCAAGTGTATGCGCTCGCCACACACCAGCTACAGGTGGAGAGGAGAGAGAGTCATAGAGACAATCAAGTGTATGCGCTCACCACGCACCAGCTACAGGTGGAGAGGAGAGAGAGTCATAGAAACAATCAAGTGTATGCGCTCACCACACACCAGCTACAGGTGGAGAGGAGAGAGTCATAGAGCCAATCAAGTGTATGCGCTCACCACACACCAGCTACAGGTGGAGAGGAGAGAGAGTCATAGAGACAATCAAGTGTATGCGCTCACCACACACCAGCTACAGGTGGAGAGGAGAGAGAGTCATAGAGACAATCAAGTGTATGCGCTCACCACACACCAGCTACAGGTGGAGAGGAGAGAGAGTCATAGAGTACAATCAAGTGTATGCGCTCACCACCACACCAGCTACAGGTGGAGAGGAGAGAGAGTCATAGAGACAATCAAGTGTATGCGCTCACCACACACCAGCTACAGGTGGAGAGGAGAGAGAGATCATAGAGACAATAAGTGTATGCGCTCACCACACACCAGCTACAGGTGGAGAGGAGAGAGAAGTCATAGAGACAATCAAGTGTATGCGCTCACCACAACACCAGCTACATGTGGAGAGGAGAGAGAATCATAGAGACAATCAAGTGTATGCGCTCACCACACACCAGCTACATGTGGAGAGGAGAGAGAAGTCATAGAGACAATCAAGTGTATGCGCTCACCACACACCAGCTACAGGTGGAGAGGAGGAGAGAGATCATAGAGACAATCAAGTGTATGCGCTCACCACACACCAGCTACAGGTGGAGAGGAGAGAGACATCAGCGACAATCAAGTGTACTGCGCTCACCACACAACCAGCCTTACATGTGGAGAGGAGCGAGTCATCATAGAGCCGCTCAAGTGTATGCGCTCACCACACACCAGCTACATGTGGAGAGGAGAGAGAATCATAGAGACAATCAAGGTGTATGCGCTTCACCACACACCAGCTACAGGGTGGAGAGGAGAGAGAAGTCATAGAGACAATGCAAGTGTATGCGCTCACCACACACCAGCTACAGGTGGAGAGGAGAGAGAGACTAGAGACAATCAAGGTGTCGAAGCTCACCACACACCAGCTACCAGGGTGGAGACGAGAGTCATAAGAGCACGATCAAGTGTATGCGCTCACCACACACCAGCTACATGTGGAGAGGAGAGAGAGTCATCCTAGAAGCCGATTCAAGTGTATGCGCTCACCACACACCAGGCTACAGGTGAGAGGAGAGAGAGCTATAGAGACAATCAAGTGTATGCGCTCACCACACACCAGCTACAGGTGTTGAGGAGAGAGAGTCATAGAGCCGATCAAGTGTATGCGCTCACCACACACCAGCTACAGGTGGAGAGGAGAGAGAGTCATAGAGCCGATCAAGTGTATGCGCTCACCACACACCGGCTACAGGTGGAGAGGAGAGAGAGTCATAGAGCCGATCAAGTGTATGCGCTCACCACACACCAGCTACAGGTGGAGAGGAGAGAGAGTCATAGAGACAATCAAGTGTATGCGCTCACCACACACCAGCTACAGGTGGAGAGGAGAGAGAGTCATAGAGACAATCAAGTGTATGCGCTCACCACACACCAGCT
The DNA here is from genome assembly GCA_003573665.1 of Oxygymnocypris stewartii. NCBI lineage: Eukaryota > Metazoa > Chordata > Actinopteri > Cypriniformes > Cyprinidae > Oxygymnocypris > Oxygymnocypris stewartii. Next base: position 123,540 of record QVTF01020201.1, on the reverse strand, counting down.
ACAGGTGGAGAGGAGAGAGAGTCATAGAGACAATCAAGTGTATGCGCTCACCACACACCAGCTACAGGTGGAGAGAGAGTCATAGAGCCGATCAAGTGTATGCGCTCACCACACACCAGCTACATGTGGAGAGGAGAGAGAGTCATAGAGCCAATCAAGTGGATGGGGATGATTAGGAGGCCATGATGGACAAGGGCCAGTGGGGGGGAATTTGGCCAGGATACCGGGGTTATACCCCTACTCTTTACGAGAAGTGCAATGGGATTTTTAATGACCACAGAGAGTCAGGACCTCGGTTTAACATCTCACCCGAAGGACGGTGCTTTTTACAGTATAGTGTCCCCGTCACTATACTGGGGTGTTAGGACCCACACAGACAACAAGGTGAGCACCCCCTGCTGGTCTCACTAACACCTCTTCCAACAGCAACCTAGTTTTCCCAGGAGTCTCCCATCCAGGTACTGACCAGCTCAACCCTGCTTAGCTTCAGTGGGCAACCAGTATTGGGCTGCAGGGTGATATGCATTAAACCATTTAAAAAGGAGCATTCTGCTGTCTCCGTCATAGGGTATGAAACAGCCAACACGTATAATGATCCCAAACGCAACCACAGTGAGCGGTCTTCATTTTATCAAATAATTAGAATAATTTGATAATCCTGCTACTAGACTTTTATTTTGATTAAAAGCCTTTTCGAGTGAACGAGCTGGTGTTTTGATGCACTGCAACAGATGCATTTTGCATTATTAAGTTAACGATCATTCGATTAACTGATTGTCAATTTAAACGATGATCAAGGAAAATTGACATCCCTAGACTAGACACAGGCATTTGATATGCTAAGTTAATTTTTCCTTAGATAACATACCGTCATCAATGAGTGATGCTGATCTCTCTCGTTGGTGCGGTGAATCCGGGCTCGGCTCTCGAGGGAGATGCATGCCCGTCTCGTAATCGAATCCGACTCTCTCGGCCTGTCTGCGAGCTTGCCGTAAAACAGTGCCACCTGCTTCTCTCAATCGTAGCGCAGCACGGTAGAA